>CM067170.1:67029558-67072830 GCA_034093135.1 Erigeron breviscapus
TCGTAATAGGGACTGGTTTACCACATATCAAAATATAGATGGTGGTAAAGTCCTTATGGGAAACGATACACCTTGTAAGGTTGTTGGAATAGGTACAGTCCAAATCAAGATGTACGATGGCACTGTGAGGACGTTGACAGATGTCAGGCATGTTCCAGAATTGAAAAAGAACCTTATTTCTTTAGGTACACTGGACTCCATTGGCTGTGAGTATCGCGGTAAAAATGGAGTATTAAAAGTCATAAAAGGTGCTCTTGTCGTGATGAAAGGTGAAAAGGTTAATGGCCTTTACTTGTTAAAAGGTAACACGGTCACTGGTGCTGCTGGAGTTTCTTCATCAATGACAGATATAGAAACCACCAAGTTATGGCACATGCGCCTTGGGCACATGAGCGAAAGGGGCATGATGGAGCTTAGCAAACGGGGTTTGTTGTGCGGCCAGAATACTGGAAAACTGGAGTTCTGTGAACACTGTGTATTCGGCAAACAACACCGGGTGAAGTTTGGAAAAGGAGTTCATCGGACCAAAGGTACATTGGATTATATCCACTCAGATCTTTGGGGTCCATCTCCTGTTCCATCAAAAGGTGGTGCTAGATATATCTTAACCTTCATCGATGATTACTCGAGAAGGGTATGGGTGTATTTCTTGAAAAGAAAAGATGAAGTCTTTGTTCACTTCAAGCAGTGGAAGACGATGATTGAGAAGCAGACTGGAAAGTCCGTCAAACGCTTGAGAACTGATAATGGCTTGGAATTCTGCAAAGGAGAATTCAATGAGTTCTGCAAGAATGAAGGCATTGTGAGACACCGCACAGTGCGTTATACACCACAACAAAACGGAGTTGCAGAACGGATGAACAGGACGCTCTTGGAGAGAGCGCGGTGTATGCTCTCGAATGCTGAATTACCAAAATTATTTTGGGCTGAAGCTGTTAACACAGCTTGTTATTTGGTAAATCGGTCTCCATCAACAGCTATTGGTTGTGAAACTCCTATAGAAAAATGGTCAGGTACCCCTGCAGACTATACTGATTTGAAGATTTTTGGTTGTCCTACTTATGCTCATGTGAAAGATGGTAAACTTGAGCCAAGGGCAAAGAAGTGCATATTTCTAGGATATGCTGACGGGGTGAAGGGTTATAGATTGTGGTGCCCTGATGGTAAATCATCCCGATTTCTTATCAGCAGGGATGTGACATTTGATGAGTCTGCTATGTTGAAGAAGAAAGAGGAGGAACATGTGGATGCTGGAAATGACCGGGAAGTTGAAGAGCAAGTGGAGCTTGAAATAGAAGTTCCTAAAGGAGTAGTACAAGGTACTCCTGATAAGCCCATTGTAGAAGACGTACGTGATTCTGGTGTTGATACTGTGACACCAGAAGAAGAAGTTCAGTCAGAAGAACAAGAAAATCTCCAAGATTATATGTTAGCAAGGGACAGAGAAAGACGAGTAATTCGGAAAACACAAAGATATGGGCATGCAGATTTAGTAGCTTTTGCACTTAGTGTGGCTGAAGATATAGAGGTTGATGAACCTGGTACATATCAACAAGCTACTAGTTGCCAAGAATCTGCAAAGTGGACCGAAGCCATGAAAGAAGAGATGGAATCTCTTTATAAGAATCAGACATGGGAACTGGTGAAACCGCCTAAAGGCCAGAAGATTGTCGGATGCAAATGGATCTTTAAGAAGAAGGAAGGAATCCCAGGTGTAGAAGATGAAAGGTTCAAAGCACGCCTTGTAGCAAAGGGCTTTACTCAGCGAGAAGGAATTGACTTCAATGAAGTTTTCTCGCCTGTTGTAAAGCATACCTCTATCCGCGTGTTACTTGCCATGGTTGCTTTATTTGACATGGAGCTGCAGCAATTAGATGTCAAGACTGCATTTTTGCATGGTGAGTTGGAAGAACAGATCTATATGCGCCAACCAGAGGGGTTCGTTGTCCAGGGAAAAGAAGATCATGCATGTTTGCTGAAAAAGTCATTATATGGCTTGAAGCAATCACCTCGACAATGGTATAAACGGTTTGACATATTCATGACAAGTAATAATTACACAAGAAGTAATTATGATTGTTGTGTATATCACAAGAAGTAATTATGATTGTTGTGTATATCACAAGAAGCTCCCAGATGGCTCATTTGTGTACTTGCTATTATATGTGGATGATATGTTGATTGCTTCGAAAAACATGTCAGAGATTGATCTATTGAAAACTCAACTTAAAAGTGAGTTTGAGATGAAAGACTTGGGTGCAGCCAAGAAGATATTGGGAATGGAGATTGTCAGAGATAGACGTGAAGGCAGATTGTATTTGTCACAAAAGAAATACATTGAAAAGGTGCTTCAGCGTTTTGGGATGGACAATTCCAGACCGGTTAGTACTCCACTTGCTGCAAACTTCAAGCTTTCATCAGCACTGTCACCTGAAACTGAGGAAGAGGTGGAGCACATGTCGCGTGTTCCATATGCTAGTGCTGTTGGTAGCATCATGTATGCTATGGTTTGTACTAGACCTGATATTGCACAGGCTGTAAGCGTGGTGAGTAGATACATGGATCACCCAGGGAAAACTCATTGGCAAGCAGTGCAATGGATTCTTCGATATCTCAGAGGAACGACAGATATCGGCCTAGTGTTTGATAGTCGTGGAAACACTAATGTTACTGGATTCGTTGATTCAGATTATGCCGGTGATTTAGATCGAAGAAGATCTCAGACGGGATATGTTTTCACTCTCGGCGGATGTGCTATCAGTTGGAAAGCAACATTACAGTCAACAGTTGCTTTGTCTACGACTGAAGCGGAATATATGGCAATGGCAGAGGGTGTTAAAGAAGCTATATGGCTGAGGGGCTTGGTTGGTGATCTTGGAATTCAACAAGATGAGACTGTTGTGCATTGTGACAGTCAGAGTGCGATACATTTGACTAAAAATCAGATGTATCATGAGAGAACCAAACACATTGACGTACGGTATCACTTTATTCGCGAAGTTATATCTGGAGGGATTATAATTGTGAGAAAGATTAGCACATCAGATAATCCGGCAGATATGTTGACTAAGGTAGTTCCTGCAAACAAGTTCAAACATTGTTTGGACTTGGTTGGTGTTCGCGAAATTCAAAAGTGATGAGCCCTCGAGGGGGGCTGATGGGAAGCGGAGATCGAGAAGCGGATAGCAAAGGCGTGGAATATTCGTCAAGGTGGAGATTTGTTGAAAAGTGGACAAGCCACTTTTGTTGACAAATATTTTCTTTGCCTTTCGACGTAAGATATATGGCAGGTTGTTTACTCTCTTGACAATGGAGTATTACAATATCTCGAATTTGGTTTGCATGTGGGGTATTGATTTGTCATTAGTGAGACAAATGTGCATGAAGAGTTACAAGAGATATTGGAGTGAAATGAAAACTATTAGTTTTTGGATTTCACATTTTGTATTCTTGTTGGCCATGCATATATGGGGGACATCCAGACAAAGTACATGCATGCATTATGAAAAAGGACGGCTGTTTTTTCAAAGAAGACAAATGAAATAATATTTCAATGATACATGCATAATATCACAGATAGTGATATGTGATGGATCCTACATGCAATTTAATATGCATGCCTATTATTTTCTTTCTAGCTACGTACTTTAGTCTATATAAGAAATGAAGTTCACTTCGTTTGAAAGGATATAGAAGCCATAATACGTGAGAAAATAAGAGAGTCTCATATATTCATATTGAGAGAACAAGCAGAAAACTAGAAAGAGTGTTTAAAATCTCTTGTAATAGTTTGTGAGAGTAGTATAGAATTGTGTTATAAAATTCTATACTAGTAAGCTTGTGAGGGTAGTATTTATTACTGTAACCTCGGTACGCCATATTTGCTAGTAAAATTCTTCTCCGCTTCCGCCCGTGGTTTTTCTCCTATTTTGGAGTTTCCACGTAAAATCCTTGTGTCTTTATTGTTTGTGTAATTGTTCTATTTAAATTTCCTCATCTAGAAATTGCATTAATCACAACAATACTAATTATTGATGACAAAATAAACAAAAAATCAAAAAATGTAATTATCTGTTATTGACTTTACATCCAGCTATGCATCGATCTATATATGTTTGAACTTCAGTTTACTGTATATTAAAAGTCACTAAAAATGCTATCTACGTTATAGCAGATACCTTCAACTTTCCAGGTAATTAAGCTAACTAGGAAAACTTATCCGTTGTTTACCCACTGTGAATATATCAAACATCAACCTACGTAATATTATAACCTTCAATTATTTATGCATAGAATCATATAGTATTTATTATTATTATTATTCATTATATAATTGTTTATACATATATTTGGACATTTGAATACGTTAAAGTTCATTTGGATTATTTATATGCAATTGGTTGTTTGGTTAATTGTTTTTGTTATCTAGTGATCAATTAACTTCTGGCCAATCAAGCATACAATGGAATGGCTCTTTTATGAGTAGTAGTAGAATTCAAATTCAAATATATACTATAATCTGAAATATATATAGATATGTACTAGATGAGTACCACGTAATACAGTGTCTTCAAATATGTTCTCAGATTAAATACGAGTAACCCGTTATTAATATGGTGGTGGCACAGATGAGGATAGTGGTGATAATGACACAAATGGTAGGACCATACCTCAGGAAAAACTAAAAACTTTTTTAAGTAATCTAGCATATTCAAAAATATGAAAATGATAATGACAATTCTATCTGGTGTCACTAACACCTTATTACATGCTTAAAAATTTGTACATTATATATTAAAACCAAAGTATATGAGAACATATTTATCTGACTATTTTTCCCCAACCAATTAATCAATAAGTCCTTACTGTACTTTTCAAAAATATATATCTTTTTTGTTGTAGGATTTGGGGTGTTATTTGTTTGGCTGTAGCATTTGTATGGCAGCTCTACACCATGATGTTGCTTGTTAGCCTTCACGAATCCGTCCCAAATACTCGTTATAGCAGATACCTTCAACTTTCGATGGCTGCCTTTGGTGAGTATAACAACACCCGATTCATTTATCACAACACATGATAGATATACGTATTCAGCTCTAATATATTTTCTACATATGTCAAATGACTTTCGTAGGTGATAGACTCGGGAAACTATTAGCCATATTCCCAGTAATGTATCTTGCAGGGGGTACATGTGTCATGTTTATAATTACAGGAGGTGGAACTTTGAAGCTTTTCTCTCAACTTTTTTGTGAAGATTGTTCTTCCAAACATCACTTAACTACAACAGAATGGTTTTTGGTTTTTACTTGTTTAGCCATTTTTGTGTCCTTCTTTTGTTCAAACTTGCATTCTGTTGCATTGGTATCGTTCGTGGGAGCGATCATGGCCATTGGATATTGCACTATTTTATGGGTATTTTTAGTTGCTAAGGGCAGAGTAGATGGCACTGTATATGATCCCTCAAAGGCTGTCACGTCTCATGTTGGTCAAATCCGAGGCGTATTGAACGCACTTGGGATCATTGCCCTTGCATTTAGAGGCCATAATGTGGTGTTAGAGATACAGGTAAAGTTTTCATTATCTAACATATTGTTTTTAGAATTTAGGGGCTTCCCAAATTTATATATATTGTATTCTTAAAATTTGGCTGGATTATTGGGAATGAAGTTAGTTACTTAAGCCATACACAATTTTCAGCAGCCATCAAGCCCAAATCGTTGCTCAAAGCCTGCTAATTATAGCACAAAACTTTTGTTGTTACAGGGTACCATGCCATCAAGCCCAAACCGTCCATCAATAAGGTTAATGCGAAAAGGAGTGGCAGCTTCATATGCAATTATCGCAGCGTGTTTCTTCCCAGTTGGAATTGTTGGATATTGGGCCTTTGGAAACAAGGTAAAGAACATCATGGATATCCAAATAATATATGAATATAATGTCAGATATATTTAATCTTCTAAAAATGGTTGCAGTTTCCGACCACTGGTGGAATGATATTGGCACTCTCAAACTCCCTTCTCCACAAGACGTCAAAACCAGTGCTTGGTCTCATATACTTGCAAGTTTGCTTAAGTTGTTTGACTGCTTTCCAAATCTACAGCATGGTTATCTATGACAACATGGAGCATACATATGCAGATCTAAAAAACAAGAAATGCCCAAAACTGGCCAAAATGGGATTCCGGATCTTTTTTGGATGTGTCACTTTTTTTATATCAATGGCTTTCCCTTTTCTACCAAGTCTGGCAGGAATCATCGGAGGAATTGCGCTGCCTTTGACATTCGGGTACCCATGTCTTATGTGGCTTGCCATCAAGAGACCACCAAGAAAATCTTTCAGGTTGTGGCTTAACCTCGGACTTGGTTGCATAGGCATAGGGTTAAGTGTAGTAGTAATTGTAGGTGCAGTGTGGAATTTGGCTTGTAGAGGTTTAGATGCCAACTTCTTCCATCCACGTTGACAAAGGTCCGGTTCAAGTTAAGTGACAGAATCATGAATTTTCAAATCTAGGCTTGAGAAAAAACAATATATGAAATGAAGGAAGGGAAATAGTCATCCATCCTGGTTTGTGTTTACATTTTAGTGGTCACGGGTTCGAAACCTTTGAAAGACATATTGGGAAGTCCTTGCCAATGAGGTGAGGCATGGGGGTTTTCTCTAGCATTTAGCTGGTTTTCTCCAGAACGGTAGTGGGACTTCCACTGTTAGTCATGCCCTCGGATTGACTGTGCTGGTGACGTGGTCGATCTCTACCGGACGATGAAGAGGCATGCCGCTGAGTCCAATCACCACTGTCGTTCAAAAAAAAAATCTTTTATATTGATCAATCATATACGAGTACTCTGTAAACAAGGGCAATCCAAAATATATCGTATCCACTAGAACTTGAGTCCAATGCAAATTAAATGAGTTGTTAATTAGTTGTTTGAGGATGTTTGGAATTGCATTATAAAGTGATTTTATTACGTTTGTAAAACGCAAATAATTTAAAAAAGTGTTTGCATGAAAAAGTGATTATCTGCTATGAAAACGCAGTTTTGGAGAAACATGTACATGCATGCTTTTTCAAAACGCAGTTTTGTAAACGTATAATATATTCTGAAAACACAAAATTTGTTTTGTTATGGCAATACTAAACACCCCTTAATTTGTTATAGGAAGTAATGGCTAATTAATAACAGCCTATGCACATTAGCTGGAAAATGTTAATTCCAATTATGAGATGGTGCAAAACTAATGAAGTTTGTGAAGTTACCTTTATCTCCAATTGTATTCGTTATATGCAAATTCTTGAGTTTACATCTATTTACGAGTAACAATCATTAGAATGTTCTCTGGGTATAGACCTGAACCGATACAAAGAATTCTGTATTATTATAGTGAAGCGTTATTGGATTTAATGTTTATTGCGATGCCCTATGTTTTTTTTCCCGATCTTTTTCTTTATTTTAAACCCAAAACTGAAGTTTGTATGTAAAAAAAGCCCATTAATATATTTAATACAACCCAATAGATTAAAATTTGAGACAAGCTGGCTATTTGGAGGCCATAGGTGATCACCTAACTTAACCCAACTAGCCTATTTTACCGGCTTTGGGTTTGATAGCCACTCGGGATTGGAGCAGGGGAGGTTTGCTTATTCTATCAACCTTCTCTATATATGCTTTTTTGGTTTTTAAAGACTTTTAACTCATTAAGAGCCTTTCTTTCAACCCCTTTTATTTCTCAATACCATATCATAAAATTAAGGATTACTGTTGTTTATTACTCCGTAATAAAATTTATAATTTATAATATAATGTTTCATTATATATATAAATATAAGAGATGTATTCATTTAAAAACAAGGTGTAATGATACGGTCCAAGCAGAGATCAACAATCTCTTTCCCAATGGTGTAATGATCACGGGCAAAGTTGTTGGCAGCGTCTTCTTTGCCACTGATCAACTGTTCAGGATGGAACAGCTGGCGATAAGTACCAGTCCGCACTTCATCAATAACAGTTGGCTCAAGATCAACAAAGACGGCACGAGGGACATGCTTTCCAGCACCAGTTTCACTGAAAAAGGTGTTGAAGGCATCATCACCTCCTCCAATTGTCTTGTCACTCGGCATCTGTCCATCAGGCTGCAAAACAACATAAAAGCGTCAGATATACAACCAACTAATTCGCAAAGTGAAATAATAGCATCATGATTCTGATCGACTGATAACTTAAATTAACCTCAACAAAACACAAAATGATACAGTATAGTCTTTACTAATCAAAAAATGACAATTAGCCAAACCTATTAGAGAAAAGGTTATAAATATAGTGTTTTTTAACACTTGTAAATCTAATAACAAACATCATTGTAACAAAAAGTATAAACTTATCAAAATTCATGAAGATCTAAAGTTATAATCCAAACTAGGTAGAGTTCATAACGCTTCTTAACTTCTTCTGCTTCCCTGCTTTTACAGCAAGTCTCAGCTGTGGCTTAATGAACTTAACTACCTAAAAGTTGTGTCACTTAGATTATAACTAGTGCATGTTGTTTCCTATAACAGTCAATGACTTTGACTTACCTCGAGGTGACAAAACCTAAATGCAGCGGCAAGGTCTCTTTCAGAAATCTCATGTGCTTAGACATCTACACAAGGGTCTTATCTCTAGTGCAGAAAACTATATGAATACTCGCAGAAAACTAAAAAAACTAGATGACGTCACCATCATAATCAATAAATCAGATAAATAACCTAAGAAAATTAAGTTTAAAATCAAAAAAAAAAGAGTAATCAAATTATAACTTACTGGAATCGACTGAAGATTTGATCGAAGTTAATTACGGTTTAACCTTCATCTTTCGTTGTTTCTGAGCCCTAGAAGATTCTGTTGAAATTATTGTTGATTATGAGATTTGAGATAAGATTAAAAACGATTATCAATGACTAATGGCGACATCGGAGGGAGAAGAGACGGCGGCCGGAGAAGAAAAAGCGGTCGGAGAAGAAAGGGAGGGCAGAGAAAGAGGGAGTGCGAGAGAGAACTAGGGTTAGAAGAATTTGAGATCGGGAAAGAATGTGAAACAGTGAAGGTGTTTGGGGGTTTTGTTCAAGAGGTGAAAAGACGGATATACCCCTCCGGGTTAAAATTATAAGCATGGGGTGTCCTTTAATCTGAGCCGTAGATAAGGAGTGATGGATGGCCAGGATGTGTTTCCTGGTTTTCACAAAAAAAAGAGTTTGCATTTGATCTTTTCACATAAATATAAACGTATTTGATTATTATTATTATATATAGTAATAGTAATATATATACTTATATCTAAAATGAAAATGATAAAAAATCCTTTTTTGACGAACTCTTCATTTCGTCTATCACAAAGGAAAGGACCTACGGTGACTACATAAGTGGTGGTCAAAATTGACCCTGAAATTTTTTTTTTGAGGAGACAATTAAACATCAGATCTTGTTTTGTTGAGAACCCGAAGACTAAAAATCTAGTATAAGACATACATCGATGTAAATTTGCAACTGAATCTTCTCACATTTATGAAAAGAATAGGTAATACATCTAATTTGATTTGTTAGACTGTAATTGTAATAAAAATAAAGAATAAATTCATGGTTCTGTCACTCTATTGAACCATACATATGTCATCTTGGATGGAAAAAGTTGGCATCTAAACCTCTACAAACCAAGTTCCATACTGCACCTACGACTACAACAATACTCAATCCTGTGCCTAAACAACCAAGCGCAAAATTAAGCCACCACCTTATGGATTTCATTGATGGTCTCTTGATTGCCATCCACATGAGGCATGGGTACCCGAATGTCAAATGTAAAGCAATTCCCCCGACGAGTAGTGCCAGACTTGGCAGAAATGGAAAAGCAACCGATATAAAGAAAGTAAAGCCACCGTAGAAAATTCTTATTCCCATTCGAGTTAACTTTGGGCATTCCTTGTTTTTTATGTTGGCGTACGCACGCTCTAGGTTGTCAAAGACAACCATAGCGTAGATCTGGAATGCGGCGATACTACTTATAATGACTTGCACGTATATGAGGCCTAGCAAAGGTTTTGACGCGTTGTATTGAAGGGTGGATGATAGTGCCGTTAGCATTCCTCCATTGACCGGAAACTGAAATCATTTAAGTAAGTTAGATTGAATAGAAGCTAGTTTAATTGGATGTTGTATATACGAGTATATATTAATGTAATTAGTTTCGCTAACCTTGTTTCCAAATGCCCAATATCCAATAATTGCTAGAGGAAACAAACACATTGCGATAATGACATATGATGCAACCACTCCTTTCCACATCAACTTTGATGATGGCCGATTTGTGGTTGATGGCATTGTACCCTGTGATTTAACAACAATAGTTAACATATGTCATTTGGGGTTGATATGATTATATACAAGTAAAACGTATTGATACCTATAATCCGTGAAAGACAGTATTTAGTGTTACTTACTTTGTTTGTTTTTTATTTATATACAACTAGCTAGCATAAGGTCTATATGTGCATAATATTCAAATGTACCTGTATCTCTAATACCACATTATGGCCTCTAAATGCAACCGCAATGATCCCAAGTGCAGTAAAGATACTTCGAGTTTTTCCAGCATCTGATGTGACAGTTTCTGATGTATCATAAGCAACATCGTCTACTCTCCCTTTAGCAACGAATACTATCCATGATATCGTACAGTATGCAACAGCCATCGTTGCTCCAAGAAATGAGACAAAAGCTACCGAATGCAAGTTTGAAGAAAATAGAGACACAAGAATGGCAAGACATACGAAAAGCAAGAACCATTCTGTTGTTGTCAACTGGGTTTTGGAAGAACAATCTTCGTCACACAAGAGTTGATAGAAAAGTTTCATTGTTCTTCCACCAGTGATTATGAACAACACACAAGTTCCTCCCGAAAGATACATCACGGGGAACAATGCAAAAAGTTTTCCCAATTTAGCACCTGAATAAGTCAATTATAACAAACAAACAATCATGTTAATTAGTAGCATATACTCTATATGATATACATGATTCACTTCTTGTATGTTACTTAGAATAAATACTAACAATAAGATCATAATAAACATACCGAAGGCGGCTATTGAAAGCTCAATGTATCTGCTGTAGCGAACACCGGAAACAGATTCATGAAGATTAAGAAGCAACCCAATGGTGTAGAGTTGCCATATATATGCAACAAACAAACACACTATGCCCCAAAACCTGCACCAAGAAAACCTTATATTAATTACCTACTAAACAAGAGTAACCTGCTATGTTTCTAAGTTTTAATTAAACTTTGGATGTATCAGTCAATGAAGCACAGATCAACCGGTAAATGTCTGGTGACTGTGAGAAAACTTGAATGCTACATAAAAACGATTGGATGTTGATTTGCTTACCAGCCGAGGTATACGAAGGCAAGGGGGAGGGAAAGTGCTTGGGTTCCGATTCCAGAAGAAAGCAAATGGAATGTTGCGGTCCACGAATTCCCTTTTCGTGATCGTGTAATAGGAAACCAATCGTCTGTTGGTTGGTTGATCGTTCCGATGTTATGGTTTTCCTTGGCTTCTATAGCTGGTTGCTCAGATTCGATAGTAATCTCTAGCATTTGCATGCTTACGATATCGCCTTCATCATTAATTATATGTATCTTATTATTATTATCCATAGCTAACTCGTTCAGTGAGATTTGGATGAATCTTGTTAATGAGAAACAATGAAGGCAAAGAAGATCTTTTATACCTCTCACCCAACAAGGTTGATGACCAAAAATAAGATGAAAAGGACAAACTGGAAGTTGCTACGTGTGTGTAAAAAAGAGATTTGCAGTCTTTGGTCAATATGAGGCGATATGTAGTCGAGCAAGTAGTGACGTAACTAAATTAATTCGTACTAGCTTACGTATTGTATATATAACCATTAAACTACTATATTGAGAAACAAAAAGCCACATGCATATTCCAGACAGATTCATTAGTGTCCAGCTAAAATCCACTTCTCGTTATTTTATATTTCTATCTTTTATATTCCATTATTTTAAATAATTCTTACATAGGGAGATGTTTTTATTTTATTTCATTTGATTCTAAAAGATTCTCAAGTTTGATTCATGAGTTTGAAAAATGGTCAAACATACTAAAATACTACGAGTACTATATTAATTATATCACTTAAAATGGAACCTATGGTGTATCTTTCGAAACGACGCTCATATATATATAAGTTTCTTTCTTATAATATTGGATTTAATCACTGAAACTTTTTCTTTTGAAAATGGCCGGCCAGTAAGCATTTTTATTAATATATATTCCCCACAAACATGTAAATTCTGTACATGGTTCACCAATTCTTGACATGTTACCCTTAATAACCGGTTAAATGCATTTTCCGATTTAATAAAATTATGACGTGGATATTATGTGGAAAAAATAAAAAGAGCTTAATCACTAGATCACCAAAGAACTTTTCAATTTTGTACAAAAGGAAAAGTTCGTTGGTGATCCAGTAATTAAACCCTATAATATTCGACTATGGCCTTCGGCTTACCTACCAGTAAAGACCGCCACTACTAACTGAGTTTTTAAGGTGGCTATTGCATCCATTTTTTACTCATAATTTACTGAGTTTCTAACATGGCTATTGCATCCAATTTTTACTCATAATTTACTGAGTTTCTAACATGGCTATTGCATCCATTTTTTACTCATAATTTACTGAGTTTCTAACATGGCTATTGCATCCATTTTTTACTCATAATTTACTGAGTTTCTAACATGGCTATTGCATCCATTTTTTACTCATAATTTACTGAGTTTCTAACATGGCTATTGCATCCATTTTTTACTCATAATTTACTGAGTTTCTAACATGGCTATTGCATCCATTTTTACTCATAATTTACTGAGTTTTAAGGTGGCTATTGCATCCATTTTTTACTCATAATTTACTGAGTTTTTAAGGTGGCTATTGCATCCATTTTTTACTCATAATTTACTGAGTTTCTAACATGGCTATTGCATCCAATTTTTACTCATTAATTAACAAATACTAAATTTCATCCATCTTCCTCTCCAAATTAAAGACACAAAATAGAGTTGGAGTGCCCGTAAGGACATATATACCAATGGACGAGAAGGCGGATGAATGTGTTCGAGTTGATGAAGATGCTTTCGAGAACAAAATTCATACAGTGAATGATGATGCCAGTCAAGTTCTTGGCCAAAATTCTCCACATTAGACGTGTGAAATAATTGTTTGAAATTGGAAGGTAAAGGTTGTCAAACAAGCTTGACTTTTGGGCTCCATAACCGTAATCCTTTTTAAATGTGTTTATTACGCGCAATCAATTATAATTCCTCCCCACGGGCTTTAAACCCTCGTACATCTAAATTTGTAACTAGAACTTCTCACATTTATAAAAAGAATATGATTAGTTATATACTCGTATTTGATATTTGATTTGTTAGACTTTAACTATGTATAAAGAATAAAATCATATATGGTTCTCTATTGAACCATACATGTCATCATGGATGGAAAAAGTTGGCATCTAGACCTCTACAAATCAAGTTCCACAATGCACCAACGACTACAACAATACTCGATCCCGCCGCTAAACAACCAAGTACAAAATTAAGCCACCACCTTTCATTGGTGGCACTATTAGAGAATCTGTGTATACCCACGGATTTTCCCACGGCAAAAAATCCGTGGGAAATTTTCCCACGGATTACCCACGAAATGGAGTTGAATTTATATAATCAAGTTATCTTTATATTTTTCCACGGATTTCCCACGGAATACCCACCAAACAAAAATCCGTGGGAAATCCAAAGGAAGTAAAAAAGTATCCAAAATAATTCCCACGAATTTCCCACAAATATGAAGTCGTGGGAACTTTCACTTATTAAATATTTTCTAACTTACGGATTACCCACGGATTACCCACGGATTACCCACGGATTACCCACGGATTACCTAAACATTACCATGGAAATATTTCCCACAAATTACCCACGGATTACCCACAGATAGAAAATATCCGTGGTAAATCCGTGGGAAATTACATACAAAAAATGTTTCTCTATTCATGGGAAATCCGTGGGAAGAATTTACCCACGGATTACCCATATTTACTCATAATTTACTGAGTTTCTAACATGGCTATTGCATCCATTTTTTACTCATAATTTACTGAGTTTCTAACATGGCTATTGCATCCAATTTTTACTCATAATTTACTGAGTTTCTAACATGGCTATTGCATCCAATTTTTACTCATAATTTACTGAGTTTCTAACATGGCTATTGCATCCAATTTTTACTCATAATTTACTGAGTTTCTAACATGGCTATTGCATCCAATTTTTACTCATAATTTACTGAGTTTCTAACATGGCTATTGCATCCAATTTTTACTCATAATTTACTGAGTTTCTAACATGGCTATTGCATCCAATTTTTACTCATAATTTACTGAGTTTCTAACATGGCTATTGCATCCAATTTTTACTCATAATTTACTGAGTTTCTAACATGGCTATTGCATCCAATTTTTACTCATAATTTACTGAGTTTCTAACATGGCTATTGCATCCAATTTTTACTCATAATTTACTGAGTTTCTAACATGGCTATTGCATCCAATTTTTACTCATAATTTACTGAGTTTCTAACATGGCTATTGCATCCAATTTTTACTCATAATTTACTGAGTTTCTAACATGGCTATTGCATCCAATTTTTACTCATAATTTACTGAGTTTCTAACATGGCTATTGCATCCAATTTTTACTCATAATTTACTGAGTTTCTAACATGGCTATTGCATCCAATTTTTACTCATAATTTACTGAGTTTCTAACATGGCTATTGCATCCAATTTTTACTCATAATTTACTGAGTTTCTAACATGGCTATTGCATCCAATTTTTACTCATAATTTACTGAGTTTCTAACATGGCTATTGCATCCAATTTTTACTCATAATTTACTGAGTTTCTAACATGGCTATTGCATCCAATTTTTACTCATAATTTACTGAGTTTCTAACATGGCTATTGCATCCAATTTTTACTCATAATTTACTGAGTTTCTAACATGGCTATTGCATCCAATTTTTACTCATAACTAACTGAGTTTTTAAGGTGGCTATTGCATCCATTTTTTACTCATAATTTACTGAGTTTCTAACATGGCTATTGCATCCAATTTTTACTCATTAATTAACAAATACTAAATTTCATCCATCTTCCTCTCCAAATTAAAGACACAAAATAGAGTTGGAGTGCCCGTAAGGACATATATACCAATGGACGAGAAGGCGGATGAATGTGTTCGAGTTGATGAAGATGCTTTCGAGAACAAAATTCATACAGTGAATGATGATGCCAGTCAAGTTCTTGGCCAAAATTCTCCACATTAGACGTGTGAAATAATTGTTTGAAATTGGAAGGTAAAGGTTGTCAAACAAGCTTGACTTTTGGGCTCCATAACCGTAATCCTTTTAAATATAACATTAGTTATAACCATTCTGTACTCCATTTTGGCAAATATGAAACATTAGTTATAACCATTCTGTACTCCATTTTGGCAAATATGAAACATTAGTTATAACCATTCTGTACTCCATTTTGGCAAATATGAAACATTAGTTATAACCATTCTGTACTCCATTTTGGCAAATATGAAACATTAGTTATAACCATTCTGTACTCCATTTTGGCAAATATGAAACATTAGTTATAACCATTCTGTACTCCATTTTGGCAAATATGAAACATTAGTTATAACCATTCTGTACTCCATTTTGGCAAATATGAAACATTAGTTATAACCATTCTGTACTCCATTTTGGCAAATATGAAACATTAGTTATAACCATTCTGTACTCCATTTTGGCAAATATGAAACATTAGTTATAACCATTCTGTTCATTTTGGCAAATATGAAACATTAGTTATAACCATTCTGTACTCCATTTTGGCAAATATGAAACATTAGTTATAACCATTCTGTACTCCATTTTGGCAAATATGAAACATTAGTTATAACCATTCTGTACTCCATTTTGGCAAATATGAAACATTAGTTATAACCATTCTGTACTCCATTTTGGCAAATATGAAACATTAGTTATAACCATTCTGTACTCCATTTTGGCAAATATGAAACATTAGTTATAACCATTCTGTTCATTTTGGCAAATATGAAACATTAGTTATAACCATTCTGTACTCCATTTTGGCAAATATGAAACATTAGTTATAACCATTCTGTACTCCATTTTGGCAAATATGAAACATTAGTTATAACCATTCTGTACTCCATTTTGGCAAATATGAAACATTAGTTATAACCATTCTGTTCATTTTGGCAAATATGAAACATTAGTTATAACCATTCTGTACTCCATTTTGGCAAATATGAAACATTAGTTATAACCATTCTGTACTCCATTTTGGCAAATATGAAACATTAGTTATAACCATTCTGTACTCCATTTTGGCAAATATGAAACATTAGTTATAACCATTCTGTACTCCATTTTGGCAAATATGAAACATTAGTTATAACCATTCTGTACTCCATTTTGGCAAATATGAAACATTAGTTATAACCATTCTGTACTCCATTTTGGCAAATATGAAACATTAGTTATAACCATTCTGTACTCCATTTTGGCAAATATGAAACATTAGTTATAACCATTCTGTACTCCATTTTGGCAAATATGAAACATTAGTTATAACCATTCTGTACTCCATTTTGGCAAATATGAAACATTAGTTATAACCATTCTGTACTCCATTTTGGCAAATATGAAACATTAGTTATAACCATTCTGTTCCATTTTGGCAAATATGAAACATTAGTTATAACCATTCTGTACTCCATTTTGGCAAATATGAAACATTAGTTATAACCATTCTGTACTCCATTTTGGCAAATATGAAACATTAGTTATAACCATTCTGTACTCCATTTTGGCAAATATGAAACATTAGTTATAACCATTCTGTACTCCATTTTGGCAAATATGAAACATTAGTTATAACCATTCTGTACTCCATTTTGGCAAATATGAAACATTAGTTATAACCATTCTGTACTCCATTTTGGCAAATATGAAACATTAGTTATAACCATTCTGTACTCCATTTTGGCAAATATGAAACATTAGTTATAACCATTCTGTACTCCATTTTGGCAAATATGAAACATTAGTTATAACCATTCTGTTCATTTTGGCAAATATGAAACATTAGTTATAACCATTCTGTACTCCATTTTGGCAAATATGAAACATTAGTTATAACCATTCTGTACTCCATTTTGGCAAATATGAAACATTAGTTATAACCATTCTGTACTCCATTTTGGCAAATATGAAACATTAGTTATAACCATTCTGTTCATTTTGGCAAATATGAAACATTAGTTATAACCATTCTGTACTCCATTTTGGCAAATATGAAACATTAGTTATAACCATTCTGTACTCCATTTTGGCAAATATGAAACATTAGTTATAACCATTCTGTACTCCATTTTGGCAAATATGAAACATTAGTTATAACCATTCTGTACTCCATTTTGGCAAATATGAAACATTAGTTATAACCATTCTGTACTCCATTTTGGCAAATATGAAACATTAGTTATAACCATTCTGTACTCCATTTTGGCAAATATGAAACATTAGTTATAACCATTCTGTACTCCATTTTGGCAAATATGAAACATTAGTTATAACCATTCTGTACTCCATTTTGGCAAATATGAAACATTAGTTATAACCATTCTGTACTCCATTTTGGCAAATATGAAACATTAGTTATAACCATTCTGTACTCCATTTTGGCAAATATGAAACATTAGTTATAACCATTCTGTTCATTTTGGCAAATATGAAACATTAGTTATAACCATTCTGTACTCCATTTTGGCAAATATGAAACATTAGTTAGAACCATTCTGTACTCCATTTTGGCAAATATGAAACATTAGTTATAACTGAAAAACATGATCAAACTGTTCAATGCTTGTTAATTTAGTTATAACCATTAGTTATAACCATTCTGTACTCCATTTTGGCAAATATGAAACATATATATATATATATATATATATATATATATATATATATATATATATATATATATATATATATATATATATATATATATATATATATATATATATATATATATATATATATATATATATATATATATATATATATATATATATATATATATATATATATATATATATATATATATATATATATATATATATATATATATATATATATATATATATATATATATATATATATATATATATATATATATATATATATATATATATATATATATATATATATATATATATATATATATATATATATATATATATATATATATATATATATATATATATATATATATATATATATATATATATATATATATATATATATATATATATATATATATATATATATATATATATATATATATATATATATATATATATATATATATATATATATATATATATATATATATATATATATATATATATATATATATATATATATATATATATATATATATATATATATATATATATATATATATATATATATATATATATATATATATATATATATATATATATATATATATATATATATATATATATATATATATATATATATATATATATATATATATATATATATATATATATATATATATATATATATATATATATATATATATATATATATATATATATATATATATATATATATATATATATATATATATATATATATATATATATATATATATATATATATATATATATATATATATATATATATATATATATATATATATATATATATATATATATATATATATATATATATATATATATATATATATATATATATATATATATATATATATATATATATATATATATATATATATATATATATATATATATATATATATATATATATATATATATATATATATATATATATATATATATATATATATATATATATATATATATATATATATATATATATATATATATATATATATATATATATATATATATATATATATATATATATATATATATATATATATATATATATATATATATATATATATATATATATATATATATATATATATATATATATATATATATATATATATATATATATATATATATATATATATATATATATATATATATATATATATATATATATATATATATATATATATATATATATATATATATATATATATATATATATATATATATATATATATATATATATATATATATATATATATATATATATATATATATATATATATATATATATATATATATATATATATATATATATATATATATATATATATATATATATATATATATATATATATATATATATATATATATATATATATATATATATATATATATATATATATATATATATATATATATATATATATATATATATATATATATATATATATATATATATATATATATATATATATATATATATATATATATATATATATATATATATATATATATATATATATATATATATATATATATATATATATATATATATATATATATATATATATATATATATATATATATATATATATATATATATATATATATATATATATATATATATATATATATATATATATATATATATATATATATATATATATATATATATATATATATATATATATATATATATATATATATATATATATATATATATATATATATATATATATATATATATATATATATATATATATATATATATATATATATATATATATATATATATATATATATATATATATATATATATATATATATATATATATATATATATATATTATTTAAACTTTTTCTTAAATAATTAGGTATTAATAATATATATATATATATATATATATATATATATAAAATATATTCCTTCAATATTGACCGGAAACTAAAATCGTTTAGAGTATGTATTAAGTAAGTTAGATTAGATATATATATAAGTTTAATTGTAGGTTGTATGCTAATTAAAGTCATTAGTTATAACCATTAGTTATAACCATTCTGTACTCCATTTTGGCAAATATGAAACATTGTTAATTTAGTTATAACCATTAGTTATAACCATTCTGTACTCCATTTTGGCAAATATGAAACATTAGTTATAACCATTCTGTTCAATGCTTGTTAATTTAGTTTTAGCTAGTAGCTCAAACTGTCCAGGTGTGTTAATTATCTCGACAAAAGGAGCTCAAACTGTCCAGGTGTGTCAATGTGTTGATTCACATTGACATTTTATTCTACTAACTTTGTTTAAAGAATCTGACTAACAGAAGATCGTCATCGTCAAAAAACATGATCTGGCCTATGAACAAAAAGAACAGTCTATGGCCATTTCTATTAGTGTGTAATATATTCGATGGCCGTGGGAAAATTCGTGGAAAACTATTTCCCACGCCACTTTTAACGACGGCCACAATCCGTGGGAATACGCCAGTTTTGTAGTAGTGTGGTCTCTTGATTGCAATCCACATGAGGCATGGATACCCGAATGTCAAATGTAAAGCAAGTCCTCCGGCAAGTAGTGCCAGGCTTGGAAGAAATGGATAAGCAACCGATGTAAAGAAGATAAAACCTCCGTAGAATATTCTAATTCCCATTCGGGCTAACTTTGGGCATTCCTTACTTTTTATGAGGGCGTATGCACGCTCTAGGTTGTCAAATACAACCATAGCGTAGATCTGGAAAGCGGCGATGCTACTTATAATGACTTGCACATATATGAGGCCTAGCAAAGGTTTTGACGTGTGGTATTGAAGGGTGGATGATAGTGCCGTTAGCATTCCTTCAATATTGACCGGAAACTAAAATCGTTTAGAGTATGTATTAAGTAAGTTAGATTAGATATATATATAAGTTTAATTGTAGGTTGTATGCTAATTAAAGTCATTAGTTTCGCTAACCTTGTTTCCAAATGCCCAATATCCAATAATTGCTAGAGGAAACAAACACATTGCGATAATGACATATGATGCAACCACTCCTTTCCACATCAACTTTGATGATGGGCGATTTGTGGTTGATGGCATTGTACCCTGTAACAACAAAAGTTAACATATGTCATTTGGAGTTGATATGATTATATAAAGCTAAAACGTATTAAGACTCATAATCCGTGAAAGACATTATCTGGTGAGATTTTGTTTTTATGATTATATACGGCTAGCATATATAATGTCCACATATATGTGCAATTGTGCATAATATTGAAATGTATAGTACCTGTATCTCTAACACCACATTATGGCCTCTAAATGCAATCGCAATGACCCCAATTGAAGTAAAGATACTTCGAGTTTTCCCAGCTTCAGATGCGACGGTTTCTGATGTATCGTAAGCCACATCGTCTACCCTCCCTTTAGCAACGAAAACTATCCATAATATCGTACAGTATGCAACAGCCATCGTTGCCCCAAGAAATGAGACAAAAGCTACCGAATGCAAGTTTGAACAAAACAAAGACACAAGAATGGCAAGGCATACGAAAACCAAGAACCATTCTGTGGTTGTCAAGCGGTTTTTGGAAGAACAATCTTCGTCACACAAGAGTTGATAGAAAAGTTTCATTGTTCTACCACCAGTGATTATGAACAACACACAAGTTTCTCCTGAAAGATACATCACAGGGAGCAATGCAAAAACTTTTCCCAATTTAGCTCCTGCATAAGTCAATAACAAAGGAACAATCATGTTAGTTATGCATAGACATGATTCACTTCTTGTATATTACAGTGCTTAGAATAAATACTAACGATAATTAGATCACAATAAACATACCGAAGGCGGCTATTGAAAGCTCAAGGTATCTACTGTAACGAATACCGGAGACAGATTCATGAAGATTAACAAGCAACCCAATGGTGTAGAGTTGCCATATATATGCAACAAACAAACACACTATGCCCCAAAACCTGCAATGGTGTTTTAAATAATATTTATTAAAATGGTGTTTTATAATAATATTTATTAAAATGGTGTTTTTTATAATAATATTTATTAAAATGGTGTTTTTATAATAATATTTATTAAAATGGTGTTTTTTATAATAATATTTATTAAAATGGTGTTTTTATAATAATATTTATAAAATGGTGTTTTTATAATAATATTTATTAAAATGGTGTTTTATAATAATATTTATTAAAATGGTGTTTTTTATAATAATATTTATTAAAATGGTGTTTTATAATAATATTTATTAAAATGGTGTTTTTTATAATAATATTTATTAAAATGGTGTTTTATAATAATATTTATTAAAATGGTGTTTTTTATAATAATATTTATTAAAATGGTGTTTTATAATAATATTTATTAAAATGGTGTTTTTAAATAATATTTATTAAAATGGTGTTTTTATAATAATATTTATTAAAATGGTGTTTTTTATAATAATATTTATTAAAATGGTGTTTTATAATAATATTTATTAAAATGGTGTTTTTTATAATAATATTTATTAAAATGGTGTTTTATAATAATATTTATTAAAATGGTGTTTTTTATAATAATATTTATTAAAATGGTGTTTTATAATAATATTTATTAAAATGGTGTTTTTTATAATAATATTTATTAAAATGGTGTTTTATAATAATATTTATTAAAATGGTGTTTTTTATAATAATATTTATTAAAATGGTGTTTTATAATAATATTTATTAAAATGGTGTTTTTTATAATAATATTTATTAAAATGGTGTTTTTATAATAATATTTATTAAAATGGTGTTTTTTATAATAATATTTATTAAAATGGTGTTTTTATAATAATATTTATTAAAATGGTGTTTTTTATAATAATATTTATTAAAATGGTGTTTTTATAATAATATTTATAAAATGGTGTTTTTTATAATAATATTTATTAAAATGGTGTTTTATAATAATATTTATAAAATGGTGTTTTTTATAATAATATTTATTAAAATGGTGTTTTATAATAATATTTATTAAAATGGTGTTTTTATAATAATATTTATTAAAATGGTGTTTTTATAATAATATTTATTAAAATGGTGTTTTTATAATAATATTTATTAAAATGGTGTTTTTATAATAATATTTATTAAAATGGTGTTTTTTATAATAATATTTATTAAAATGGTGTTTTATAATAATATTTATTAAAATGGTGTTTTTTATAATAATATTTATTAAAATGGTGTTTTATAATAATATTTATTAAAATGGTGTTTTTTATAATAATATTTATTAAAATGGTGTTTTATAATAATATTTATTAAAATGGTGTTTTTTATAATAATATTTATTAAAATGGTGTTTTATAATAATATTTATTAAAATGGTGTTTTTTATAATAATATTTATTAAAATGGTGTTTTATAATAATATTTATTAAAATGGTGTTTTTATAATAATATTTATTAAAATGGTGTTTTTATAATAATATTTATTAAAATGGTGTTTTATAATAATATTTATTAAAATGGTGTTTTATAATAATATTTATTAAAATGGTGTTTTTTATAATAATATTTATTAAAATGGTGTTTTATAATAATATTTATTAAAATGGTGTTTTTTATAATAATATTTATTAAAATGGTGTTTTATAATAATATTTATTAAAATGGTGTTTTTTATAATAATATTTATTAAAATGGTGTTTTATAATAATATTTATTAAAATGGTGTTTTTAAATAATATTTATTAAAATGGTGTTTTTATAATAATATTTATTAAAATGGTGTTTTTATAATAATATTTATTAAAATGGTGTTTTTATAATAATATTTATTAAAATGGTGTTTTTATAATAATATTTATTAAAATGGTGTTTTTATAATAATATTTATTAAAATGGTGTTTTTATAATAATATTTATTAAAATGGTGTTTTTATAATAATATTTATTAAAATGGTGTTTTTATAAAAATATTACCAAAATGGTGTTTTTTATAATAATATTTATTAAAATGGTGTTTTTATCAATTTTGTATCATTTTTACTAAAAACTATCTACCAATAAAATAAAACAGGATTGAAGTTTTCTTTAAACGACACTACAGGTGTTCTCCTAACTAATTAATTCTATAAAATACAATCCCATACTTTTAATATATTACTTCTAAACGAATCATAAAACTAAAACAATTATTTTAATAATAATTTATATGTTTTTATTTATGAGATTGTTATCACCTACCTATTTAATCGATATAAGTTATTGGTTAATAATAAATAATATTTTATTTAGTATGTATTATATTAAAAGAAACTATTTTGTTCATATACCGTAAATTCCATGATCATCGTCCATCAATTAGTATCATATACTATTAACAAATTCTATGTTTCATGTTATATTAGTATTTCTCATTTGATTAATATCCTTTTTTAATTATATAAAGTATACACATTCATTATTTTATTTGATTTAAAATAGTAGCTTTATATTCATAATATTTTGTAATAAACCAATGATGACAGGAAAACATGATGATTTCCACTTTATTTTTATTGATTTTTTTGCTTATTGCTGTTAGTGTTTATATAAATGTGGTACCTTTCATATTTAAAATATCTCGAATTGACTTTATAATATTATGAGAATTCATGAGTTATAGAAACCCTCATTGAAAAATTAAAAGAAATATGGATGAAGAGCTAGGAATAATGGAACATAGAAAATTAGTATTTAGTAATTAATAGATAAATATTTGTTTGGTTTTAAGTTTTTAAGTTTTAATAGTTTAGTAGAGTTGACAAGGGCCTTTAGTTTTTAGTCAAAACTAGTTTTTTTACCCGCGCGTTACCGCGGAATATGTTTTTTACACGACAATATTTTAGACTAAAATTTATGTCAAATACTCAAACCGAAATCTTCAAAAGGACAACTAAATATGTAGTAATAACAATAAAAAAATGTAAAAGAATAATAAGATGTATAAAAACATAAACAATAACTATATTAATGTTTTAAATGTTACATGAACGTAAGACGTAACGATGAAGTTATATATAAAAAGACGGATGAAAATAATCAAAATCAAATGTTTATTGGTAAAACCGTAACTGTATGAAAGTTATTTGATGAAAACATGATAACTCAAAAGTTAGAGAAAATTACACTTTTGGTACCTCAAGTTGGCAGCTTTTGCACTTTTAGTCTCTAACTCAAAAAATTGCAGCTTTCATACCTAAAGTTTTGTGTTTTTTTCAGTTTTGGTACCACGTTCATACGCCGTTAATTTTGCCGTTAACGCCCTCACGTGACAAACACGTGAGGGGTATTTTAGTCTTTTGGCCCCCCTCTTTTTGAGAAAATTACACTTTTGATACCTCAAGTTGTCAATTTTTTCACTTTTGGTACCTCAAGTTGTCAATTTTTTCACTTTTGACAAACATATTTTTATTACACTCTCCAATTTTCATCTCACATATTAGCATCTATCAAACAACACACACTCAAAAATCAACACATGTTTTTTTTTTTTACGGCTCTTAAAAAAACACCCAATGGTGTGTATCCATTCTTGAAATATTATATGTTGTTGGTGTAATTACGGGTGATGGTGGAGGAACTGAATGCATTGGTGGATCGATGGCCGGAAAAAACTCATGTCGCTGGAATACGCACCCACCATCGATCTCTTTTCTTCATATTATTGAAAACCCTCTCACCCCTAAATTACCCTATTCTTCGATCGGAATATGCTACAAACGAAACTTGATCGGAATCTGCTACAAACGAGATCTGAACGAAATCTGTTACAGATGAATATATTTGCTACAAACGAGATTAGATCGGAATCTCTAGCTAAGGTGGAGGTCGTGGTGCCTGGTGGGGAGGGAGATAGTCGGCAACCCTTTCTGGTGGTGTATGATTCATATAAGAGATTTGAATTTATTTACGCATGTTTATGTATTGGATTTGGTATGGTATAGAGATATAGGTATACATGGATATATGGATGATCGCAATGTGTGTTGATTTTTGAGTGTATGGTGTTTGATAGATGCTAATGTGTGAGATGAAAATTGGAGAGTGTAATAAAAATATGTTGTCTACTTGAGGTACCAAAAGTGAAAAAATTGACAACTTGAGGTACCAAAAGTGTAATTTTCTCAAAAAGAGGGGGGTCAAAAGACTAAAATACCCCTCACGTGTTTGTCACGTGAGGACATTAACGGCAAAAATTAACGGCGTATTAACGTTGTACCAAAACTGAAAAAAACACAAAACTTTAGGTATGAAAGCTGCAATTTTTTGAGTTAGAGACTAAAAGTGCAAAAACTGCCAACTTGAGGTACCAAAAGTGTAATTTTCTCAAAAGTTAAGTGTCAAGAAAATGAAAACAAAAAACTTTGATGTGGGGCAAAATTAAAAAAGTAGAAACCTTAGGGGGTTAAAATGAAAATTGGTAAAAATTATTATGCGTTATAGGATCGCTAATGTTACATAAATGTAAAACGTAACGATGATGAAACTTATTATATATTAAAAACATTAGATCTATAAAAAATGGATGAAAAATAAAAGTAAAACCGTAACTGTGTGAAAGTTGTTTGATAAAAACATGAAAACGCAAAAGTTAAGTGTCAAGAAAATGAAAACGAAAACTTTGATGTGGGGCAAAAGTTAAAAGATAGAAATTTTAGGGGTTAAAATAAAAGATAGAAACTTTAGGGGGTTAAAATGAAAATTGATAAAAATTAATTATTATGTGCTATAAAAACTTGTACATTTCATGCATAAAAAACTTGTACATTCATATAGGTTTTTAGTATATATATAATGTTATAAAATTAATAAAAACACCATTTTAGTAAATATTATTATAAAAAACACCATTTTAGTAAATACTTTTTAAACTACACCATTTTAATAAATATATTTTTCAACTACACCCGTTTGGGTATCAACTCCCCACCCAACAAGGTTGATGCTGACATAAAGTAAAATGAAAAAGAGAAATTGGAAGTTGCTACATGTGTGTAAAAGCTAAAAAGTGATTTGTAGTGTTTGGTCAATATGAGGCGATGTGTTGTCAAGCAAGCAGTGACGTAATCAAATTTGTACCAGCTTGATGTGATGTGTATAGTAGTTGAGCAAGCAGTGACGTTGTCAATATTTACGTGTTGTAAATATACCCATTAAAATAATATGTTTAATAAGCGACATGCATATTCCAGACGACACAGGGTAAAACGACTAGAAAAAGGTCAACCCCATCAGAGCATTAGCGGCGACGTCGCCGCTAATGCTCCCACCGACATGCCTGCAATAATGACTGACAACGTCCGATCCCTAGATGTCACATCGCCGCTAATGCTCTGACATGGATACTGTTCCCTTTACGTCGGATCATATAATTGGAGTAAATGTCATGATCCTTATATATCGCAATCTGCTTCTTTCATTTTCAAACGCTTTCATTTGCAGACTTTCATTTTCAAACGCTTTCATTTGTAGACTTTCATTTTCAAACGCTTTCATTTGCAGACTTTCATTTTCAAACGCTTTCATTTGCAGACTTTCATTTTCAAACGCTTTCATTTGCAGACTTTCATTTCAGCATTTAAATAACAGGTATATATTTTATGTATATATATATATATATATATATATATTATATATATATATTATATTATTGTATATACATATATATATATATATATTATGAATATAGATATTATACTTATGTGTAATTATATATATAGTTATTGTACTAACTATACATATAGTATGGATACCATCGATAGTTTCTGAATTAGATGTTGACTTGTTTACTTTAATTTTTTCAGATGGATAGTTTAGAGGATATTTGGGCAGACCCAGAAAATGTACGTATCAAAGTGCCGGATGATGAGTTTGAGACACCTGATGCAGACGGTGTTTTTGACTGCGAAGCTGGAGACTTAGAAACCGAGGAGGTGTTCGCTTCCTTCGAAGAATTGACAGAGTGGGCTCAAAGAACAGCACTGGAGTTGGGTTATGTTTTAGTCAGACGGCGAACGAACACCAACTCGTTAAAGGTGGTCAATAAAGTGACACTAATATGTCAGCACGGTGGAAAACGCGATAAAAGGTTAACTGGGGCTGTTAAACGGTCCAGCAAGATAGGCTGCCCCTTTACTCTGGTAGGCCGCCCCGGGTATGATGGTGGTTGGAGGGTCTCTGTCAAGGACTGGAAACACAATCATGATCCAGCTACCGATCTGCAGGGGTATGCATACGCGAGACGGATGACGGAAGAAGAAAAGGAATTTGTGGGAAACCAATCGGATCGCGGTTTGTACCCACGCCAGATCCTGGTAAACCTCAAAAGAGAATTTACAGGAAACCGGACTCGAAGAGGAGACATTACCAACTTTATAAAATCGAGACGGAAGGCGGGCCAAAGAAGACATACTCCAATGCAGGTACAAACATCATATTAGTGATTATGTACTACGTTGTTGGAAGTGACTTATTTACTATATTTTGTTCACCTGTCACAGGTTATGTTCTCACTGCTGCAGGAGAAAAACTACATTTACCAGTTTACTACAAATAGTAAAAATGGACGGTTGGAGAACCTCTTTTTCATGCATCCAACATCAATGACCCTATGGCGCGCATTTCCCTGGGTTATTGAAATAGACCCCACGTACAAAACCAACGTGTACAACATGCCACTTGTTGAGATTGTCGGTGTGACTTCAACGGGCAGGACCTTCAGTTTAGCCTATGCTTTTATCGTAAACGAGCAAGAGGCGAATTATGAATGGGTGTTACAATCTCTCAAGTCCACCCTTGTTGAAGGCTTTTCCGTTAATGTCGTTCTAACTGACAGGGAGCAGGCCCTGATGAGAGCATTGAAGGTTGTTATGCCGGAAGCGAAACACCTGCTATGTAGGATCCACATTTGGCAAAACATAATCAAACACTACGAACCGGCGTTGCGGCTGAAGAATATGAACATTGAAAAGCTTCGCTTCTACTGGAGAACAGTCTATGAATCTCGGACAATAGACGAGTTTAAGGACAACGAGAAATGGGTAAAGAAAAAATTGGCAGATTTTCCAGGTGTCTACAGGTACCTGAACGAGAATTGGTTGTCCCCGTACCGAGAACAGTTTGTGTCATGTTGGGTCGATGAACATCTCAACTATCATAACCACACCACAAACAGAGTCGAGGCCGAGCACCACCTGCTGGAGGAAGAGCTGAAGGGGAAATGTACATTTACTAGAATCCTCCATATTGTTGATTCTGTCATGATCGGTCAAGACACAGAAATAAGGGGGCAACTGGGGTATAGCAAGGGAACCCTGTTGGGTAGACACGACTACAACTGTATGAAGGCCCTGCCCGGAAAGGTTTCACATAAAGCTTTGGACATCATGGCTGATGAAATCGTTCGCTTAGACCAAAAACTTAAAAAACAGGTGAAAAAGTGCGGGTGCAAGGTTCGGTTTAGTTGTGGGTTACCATGTGCCTGCAAGATTGCCGAGTACATGCAGCGCGGTAAGTATGTTTTAATACCTTTTTTTTCATCATAAAGACATAATGTCGTATACTTATTGATATCCAAAAATGCAGGGACTTGTATTCAGCCGGAAGTGATAGACCTGTTTTGGAGAAAGCTTGATTTAACACCGTCGACATGCCTACCAGGGAATGACCACTTAAAAGACGGAGACGATATAGAAGCTATCCATGAAGTCGTAGGTGACCTTAAGAGTTTCTTGGTTGAGCAACCCAAGGCCCAACGGAAACATTGGTTGTCCAAGATAAAGGACATGTTTAAGCCAGGCAACACACAAGTTAAAGATCCTCTCGTTCAGAAGAGCACACGCGGAAGACCAGTCGGGTCGAAACAAAAGGCGCCAAAGGTAGACCAAATACATCAACTTCTATATTGCTGATTAAAGAAAAAATATATAACTACCTGATTTTAAGTAACTGTTTTTTATTAATGGTGTAGGTGCCCGATCTGAACAAAAACCCACCTGGGCTTCGGAAATCCAAGTCCAGTCGACCGAGGGCTGAAGAGGTCCCCATGACTCCTCCCTTCACCGACCCTTCCTCCGGAGCCTCCACATACGGAGAGGCGCAGCCCGCCAGACGCAGTGAGTACGCGCACACCAAATCACGGTTCGCGAACACACCTGACTTTTTTGATGAGCCACAAGGTGCGCGACACAGTATGTACGACCCAACCCAGAACTTCTTCAGGGAGCCGTCCCAATCCTATGGGGTCAACGACACACAAAACTTCTTCGGGGAGCCGTCCCAATCCTTTGGGGAAAATATATATACATTCGGGGAGCCGTCCCAATCCTATGGGGTCCAAAATTTATACGGCTTCGGGGAAACGTCCAAATCCTATGGGGTCCAGTCTGACCAGCCATATTACAGCTTTGTTGATGACTTGTTCCGGGCACCACCGACACAACCTACGTATGCACCCATATATGAAACAATGGATAGGCCGGTGTCAGAGTCAGAGTCAGAGCCAGAGTCAGAGGCCAGTTGGGTTGGGTATGTTGCGGAACCAATGAACGCAGGCTGTCCCGATCTTACGTATGGGCACTACCAGAGCTACCCGAGTACATTCGACCTTACGTTGTCGGCGCACAGGATGTCTTAGGAGATGGTAGTTGTGGATTTCGAGCTACCGCTGTTGCTTTGGGGCTAGATGAGAACCACGGTTCAGAGTAGGTTCGTATGCAGATGCTCGAGGAGTTTGAATCTGACCTCGAGGGGTACATGCGAATGTATGGGGATGAGGGCCCACGCATATTGGAGTCGCTGCGAACCTCTTATTATAAAAAATGGCGAGACAAAAACATTGGATGAGTAAAGTGTGGTTCCATATCCTCCTGGCCAATAAGCTGGGTATAATAATCAACTGCATAAGCCTACGTGACCCCCGCACAGTATTCCCGATGCAACATGGCTTGGATCAATTAAAGTTGGCTCAACCGATATCTATTGCTCTTGTAAATCACGAAGGCCATTTTATTGCTGTGGAATTAGCAGGTGATTACCCAATGCCTTACAAGAATCCAGAATGGAGTCACTACGCAACCCCGCCTGCACGTGCAGTGGCATCAATGTACGAACATCGAGAACACGCGTTTCAAGAATGGATGTATGCACACTACCCAATAATACCACCTGGGTCTCCTATTGTTATAAATGATTAAATTCATTACATGTTTTATATATTTTTGGTATAATAAACATTTTATGTTGTATTATGAATGGTGATTCATTTTATGAATGGTCAAAGATAGATTGTATTATGTTTTTTTTTGTATGTTTTTTTTAATAAATATTTGTTTTCCAATAAGATAAATATTATCTTTTTATATTATCTTATTTAATCGATATTTTTAAAAAACATCATAGTCACATATAAACTTACATTACAATAATACATATTCAAAATAATACATAGAAAACTTAGATAAAAATTATACATATTCAAAATAACGATATAAAACTTAGATAAAAAAACTACATATTCAAAATATTACATAATTTTTCTAACGGAAACCGTCTTCAGCTAGCTCTTTATAATATGTCGCAAAGTCGATTTTTTTTTTCAACCAACTTTACCAGTTTCTCAAGTTCAGAAGTTATTTCGTCGATACTTGGTAATGTCGTTTCAAGATATTCGCTATGCTGCTCTTCACTTATAATGATTCTGCTACCACTTTTCCTTATTTCTTTTATTTTCTTCTTATGTTCCAGCTTCCTTTGTTCCATAAGAAGCTTACAATCATTAAGTTTGTGGTAAAGTTCATACCCGTCCTCTATATCCTCTTTACATTGCGCTTTCAATGCATGAAATGTTACCGTAGGAGGTGATGATGGGTTAGATGACGATGAAGAAGCCATAACCTTTGTTAAACCTCGACTGGCCGGAAAATAGGTTGATGGCCGGAATATAGAGAGAAAATGGTTGATGTGGGTTTTTGTTGTTTGAGTCGTCTGGCTTCTTTGGCTGGTATAAAAAGAAAATTAAGTTGGCCGCTAATGCTTGGGTCCGACATGCTGCAACTTCAATGATGACTGACAATGTCGGATCCCCACGTCACAGGCATTAGCGGCGACGTCGCCGCTAATGCTCCCTGGTGGGGTTACCCCTTTTGCCCTGGTCGTTCTACGCTCCTCGATTCCAGACAGATTCAATTGTACAACTAAATTCCACATTTCATGATTTTATATTTCAAATTTTCAATGTTTATAATCCATTACTAGATTTAGATCCCGCGTAAAACGCGGGTCTTTTGAATAAATTTGGTTTTAGTATTTTCGATAAAGTAAAACAGTTAATATATGAGTAAAATGTATATATTCATTTGGCGGGAGATTAGATTTGTAACATCCCAAACTTTTATTTAACGTTTGACTAGAGTAGTTAGGTCAACGTAAGGTGTCCGTTAAATCTATGTTAGATTTAATGCTTATATGTAGTTAATGTAGAATGCGTGTGAGACTTAAATGTCTTATTGATTGACGTAGTAATGTGGTTATGAAGTAGTAAAAATGCCTTTTGAGGTGTTAAAAGTGTGTATCAAGTTGTATATAGTCTATAGAGGTGTTTTGGACTAGAAATATGACCTAATGAAGCTTAGGGACCAAATTTGACATGTGGTGAAAGTCAAAAACGGGATATTAGGGTCAAGGAGGGAGTCATTAGTTGTCATTTTCCAGATAAAACACTTTTCTCCCAAGCCCTAGCCACCCCTTTGATCCCCTAGCAATTTCTAAGTCAAGAACTCTTCAAAACGTGTGATTAAGGAGTGATTGATCGAGTATTTTGCATCCCCATTGTGATCTCCAGGTAATAGAAGTATTTTGATTTTGATTTTGTGTCTTTTGATCACATGAGTCATTAGAAATCAAATCTAGACCATTGGAGGGTCAATTGATGTCGAAATAACGTTTGTTTTAATAATGCAAATCAAGAGTGGTTTAATAAAGGAGTTACTTGCATTATAATGGTTTGAAAATGAAGGATTTTGATGTATGAAAGTCATGTAATTGATTTGGAGTCGTTTGGTGTTGGTTTGGGGTTCTTTCGATCGATGTTGTGCAGAATCGCGTCGGGTTGCGGCGCAACGCCTAGTTGCGGCGCAACGGGTTGCGGCGCAACGCCTAGTTGCGGCGCAACTGGTTTCCAGACAGATAAGTTGCGGCGCAATAAGTAGGTTGCGGCGCAACTGAGGGCTGGAGTTGCGGCGCAACATGTAGGTTGCGGCGCAACTCTAATACAGACAATTAAGTTGCGGCGCAACATGGTGCGTTGCGGCGCAACAGTGTCAGATTTGATGTAAGTTTAACTTTTGAACCTCCAATGTGTAGTCGTTGTCGTGAGTCTTGTTTGTAGGTGTGGAGGTCTGAGATATGACTTTAATGACGTGAGTTTTGGCGTGTCTAATGGTCATTTACTTTATTTAGGTAGACGAGACTAGTTGCTTTACACGGTAACGTAGTTGCTTATTGTCGTGCGCTTCTTCGAGGTAAGATACACTATTTTTGACACGCTGAGGGTTCAACAAACGACGGTTTCATAATTATAACTTCCCAATTGGTAACGTATGGTGGTTATGAGTATATGGGGTTACACGGGAGGTAATATGGGTTATGTAGTTGACCTTGAGACCTGAAATGCAGTCCCTCATGATATGTAATGTAGTGCATGTTATGATATGACGTAGGATGTAGTGCTATGTATGAAGTATAATGTAGTGTTATGTTATGCAGTAACTTGTGATGTTATGAGATGCAGTATATGTTGTTATTGATTGATGTTATGCATGTTTGTATGGCTTACTCATCTAGTTCACTAGACTTGCTAAGTTGCCATGTCACGTGCACATTTAAGGGCCCAAAACGTAAAAGCAGTAAACGTAGTAATTGTTTAGGTAATGCAGTCACCTAAACTAAATAATGCAGTGTCGAGCTCGTTAAACTTTGATGCAGTAAAGTGTTAAGCTTAACCCGTACTTGCCCTAGCCCGGCTAAGTGCGTTGACGTAGGTTGCTTGGGTGGCTCCTTGCAACATGGTCTTTTTGATGCAGTTTGAGTAATACGAGGGGTCTGACCCGCCCTCATTTGTCTTGTACATACGGATTACTCGGGGATTGGCTTGCCATTCCTTATCGACGTTTGATGTTCAACTGAATGGTTGTCATCTAGTCGGGTGTAACTTATGTTGCACATTGATGCAGTTAAAATGTAGTAAAGCAGTTAAAACGTAGAAAAGCAGTTAATGTAGAAAGCAGTTAATGTAGAAAGCAGTTATGTGGTTACGTGTGTAATGAAGTAAAGCATGATAGGCACATTTAGGGTGGTTCATCCTAATATGAAGTATTGTGTGTTTGATATGTGTTGTGCCTTAATGAAGTGTTTAAATCCATAATGTTTGAAATGGACAATTGTTTTATAACTAGAGTGTTATCTTACTTAGCTAATTCGTTAGCTAACACTTGTCTTTTGAAATGTGTTGCTCCCTCAGGTTTAGCGTAGCTGAGGTTGTTGATGAAGATGAGTAAGGATTGGGTAGAATGCTTGATGAAGTCCTTAGCTACCCATAGATGCTGAACTTCTATAGACATTGGTTTATGTTTGTCTTTATTGGAGTTGGATTTTATGTAGTCGGTTGTTTTGTGTTGGGCAACCGACGGGTTTCTATAAAACTTGTTTTGATGATGCGATTAGTAACACCATTAAATAAGTAAACCAAACAGATTTTAATTGGTTTTGACTTATAATGTTTCTTCCGCTTATTTTAACGCCGTTAGGCGAAAATTTTTGGAAACCCGTATTTTTAAATGAAGGGTGTTACAAGATTAGATGTAGCACCCGCTAAAAAACACGGTTTGTTGATAGTCAATTTATACAAATCAATGCATCAATATATCTATGTGTTATGGCAAATATGTTTGTTACGACGCAAGCCTATTTGATTGTCTCCTAACCGGTTCAATTCATCACATCTTTAATTTATCAAGAAAGTTATCTTCAACACCCGTGAACTTTCTGCTATTTATTGACTACCCTTTGTGTAATACATGACACATTGAACACAAATAGAGCATGGTAATTGATAAATTCAGCAATGATAGAAATTTCTGCTTATAAACTCACTGTAATACATAATAATATTGGTTATATGAAAGTAGGTCAGCCCATTCGCTTCCAAATGCCACTAAATCCTTTCGAAAACAATATATAGAAGTCTAAATTAAAGCTACCACAAACTTTTACCCATGTATTATATATATACGTTGAAATTGTATCAGAAATGTAAAGATAGTATGAAGTGAATGAGAAAAAGTTTACAGTGGTCCAAAGATTGTTTTTAATCGTTGTTGAAGTGAACCAAACCATCCAACTTGAGGAAATTGTCCTGCAAATAAAAAACACCACACTGCCACCATCATAATCTAACCACATAATATATCAAGAATTTTTTTTGAGATTTGGCTTTTACTGCAAAACTCAAACATACTTTTCAATATACAGTCTAAATTATGCAAAAATATAAGTGCTCAAATGGGGAAAGTTAACTCGATAATGGAATGTCTAAAATGGCACATACTTAAAAAGTCATAACTTGAATAGAAGACCCAACTTTTTATCAAATCTAAATAGAGATTGATTCAAAATAAGGTGAAAACATATTATGAGATGCAATCATAATACAAGAAGTGAGACTTAATAAGTATTAGATAAAATATCAATATTAGGAAAATAATTGTATAACCCCCATTGTTGATTAGGAAAATAATTGTATTTTGTCCACATCGAATCATTGTTGAAATATCTTGTGCTGTCACCTGGTTATAAGAATCATCACTTGGTCAATAATGAAAATTGCAGATATTATTTTCTCTGACATTTATACTCTATTTGCCTTACTGGGCTTGTACAAGTAGTAAATTTCTCGTCCTGGATCATTTTATACTTGTATTCTAAAACAAAGCATGTATAGCATGTTTGATAAGGAAAAGTAGCCTTGCAACTGACCTAGAAACTACCATCACCAATACAAGCAATCACACGTTTTTCCTTGGCTGCCTGAGCATAACCTAGAGTCGCACCCACGGACCATCCAATCGATCCATATTGCATTTGGAACTCATAACTATATGAAAATTCATAGCATATGTCATTAGTTTAAAAAGAAATATTTAGCTCCAATAGATGTAGTAATTTCAGCTGATTACTTAATAATGGCTTGACTAAGTTTATGTATCATATACAACAAATCAAACAGGGAAAACAGAAAAAAAAAACAGTTGAAAGGGAAACAAGCCAAAATGGGTTGATAAATGCCCACACTATATTTTTTATGTTTATATCTTCCTAACTCAGTTTATTGGAAAGATTAGATTCTAAATGTAATTATATTATTAAATTCACACACTTGGTATGTAAAAAGATATAAATTTCAGATAACTTGACAAAAATTGTTTCATGTCAACCCAACCCGACCCATACCAAAAACCACCTGTTACTGCAGTTTCGCCATTCAACATTCCTGCTCATAAAATAAATGTGATCAATGGAAATAACAGAATATATAAGGAACTTCAAGAAAATAAGAAGGAATCATACTTGAATGTGCTTGAAGAGAATATTGACCCTAAGAGGTTCATCTTTCTCATATTTCAGAGGCATACCACTCGGCACAAAGATCCGTTGATAGTTCTCCAACGATGTGCTGTTCTTTTTATTTTCTTAGCCAATGCACTCAAAAAAATCCGCCATAAACAGCAACCCAAAGAAGGACCATCTCCAATTGTGACACGATTAGGCTGCACAATGATTGATTTCTCTTTCTTTATCAACAAAGAGTAACCAACCGAGCTATAATCATTAAATATTGGTCCCACAAAAATATACACATCGGCTGATTCTACTATCTCCCCAACAAAGTTGGAGCTAACCGCACCCCAATACATCCCAATAAAATGAGGGTGGCGTTCAGGTACAAGTCCTTTCGCTGATGGCATTATAGTTATCGGTTACCCTTTTTTGAGCCTTTGCTGCCTGCAACAATTACCAGTTTCACTGCTTTGTTTAATAACTTTGCAGTTTCTTCCACTGCTGCTTCTAGTCCCAGTGGATTGCTTGATCTGCATTATTAGTATTAAATACCAAAATCAAAAGAATAAAAAGAATAAGAATAACATACTGTAATGAAATTAATTTAGGAATTAATATATAACTATTGATACATTAAGAAAAATATACACACACATAATTTACAGCCTACATGCTAAATGATACATAAAAACCACACACACAACTAAATCTCAAGTGTGGCACATTGTTCACAACATCACCACCTATCAATACCCCAAAACAAATTTTAAACAGTGGCTAAGTATCAACACCAAAACAAAGAACAATGTGTACTATAAAAACATGACCCAACCAAGCCAATGATGTACAATAACACTGAAACCAAGGCAATAATGCAATATATATATATATATATATAGGGTGAGGATCCTGGAAGAAGGTGTGTTAAGGAGAGAAGGTCCTATTGGCCAATCAGAACGCGACATGTGTCAAAAAAAAAAAAGCGGTGGCAATTTTGTAAATAAATTAAACTTTTTTGAAGCTTGGTCAGCTTGGGCTCTCAGTCAGCTTGGGTTGGGTGAGTTGGATCAGCTTGGCGTCTGGATCAGGTTGGGTCAGGGTTGGGTCAGCTTGGGGTCTGGGTCAGCTTGGGTCAGCTTGGGGTCTGGTCAGGTTAGGTCAGCTTGGGTCAGCTTAGGGTTGGGTCAGTTTGGGGTCTGGGTCAGCTTGGGGTCTGGGTCAGGTTGGGTCAGCTTGGGGTCTGGGTCAGGTTGGGTCAGCTTGGGGTTGGGTCAGCTTGGGTCAGGTTGGGTCAGCTTGGGGTCTGGGTCAGGTTGGGTCAGCTTGACACAATTTACACATAATCTACACAAATGTAGATTATGGGTTTTGGGTCAGCTTGGGTTTGGGTCAGCTTGGGGTCTGGTCAGGTTGGGTCAGCTTGGGGTCTGGGTCAGCTTGGGGTATGGGTCAGGTTGGGTCAGCTTGGGGTCTGGTCAGGTTGGGTCAGCTTGGGTCAGCTTGGGTCAACTTGGGGTCTGGGTCAGCTTGGGCGGTCAGCTTGGGGTTGGGTCAGCTTGGGGTTGGGTCAGCTTGGGGTGGGTTGGGTCAGCTTGGGTTTGAAGTCAAATTATTTACAAAAATGCCACCGCGTTTTTTTTTTAAAAAGCCACATGTCACGTTCTGATTGGTTCATAGGACCTTCTCTCCTTAAGACACCTTCTCATTTGATCTCTCTCCTATATATATATATATATATATATATTTATATACCTTCATATTAGGTTGAATCTGTTCAAAGCTATGATAACTATGGCCAGTAATATAGTTGTTAAATTGGACAGCATAGTCATCCCACATAATGCATTTGATAACATTACACTTACTTTCAAGAACATCAATACTGGAGGAGCAAGAGGGAAAAGGGGGGGTTGGGAGAAAGAGGGGGGTTGGTTGGTTTACCATAAAATGCATGGGGGGTTTTTAGGCGGTGGGTGCATAAATATGAAGGTTACCTTCTCACTGGCCATTCAAACACAACTTCATACCATTCAAAAGCATTGATATTAGGTTGCCCTACCCCTGCTACCCTACCCCTATAGTAATGTTCGTGCAATACAGTAGCTGCATATTCCCCAAAACTTAGAAGATATATGAAATAAAAACTTTTCATTTGTTTGTGTAACAAAAACTTTCCATAATATACTAACCTTTCGTTATTTATCTATGCGCCTTCTATCATCAAAATCATCTATGCGCCTTCTATTCCCAATTTTTTCAATTTTCTGCAGAATGGGTACAGGTATGCGCCTTCTATAGTGTGTAAGTTATTTTAGTCGAAAAAGATCCATTACCTCTGAATTGAAATTATATCATCAACTATACACTTGAAACAATAACCGCCAGTCGAAAAAGATCCATTGCCTCCCATTAGCATCTGCAATAAAGCATACTTATCATAGACATCCGAGCAAGTTCATGAAAAAAAGCTAGCTATCAATACGAATAAGAAACTCCAAACAGAAAAAAGCAAACAATATGCCAAAAACATAATGCAAATACTCATATGAACACTTTTGTGATGAATAAACTCACAAACAAAAACTACAAGAAAGTTAATTAATCCTGTCGAAAACAATTATAGATACATTTACCCAAACACCAAATTATTAGAAAAATAACTATAGATACATTTACCCAAACACCAAATTATTAGTAAAATAACTATAACTGCAAACATATATTAAATTGAAGTAAATATAGAATAATAAGATTGATAACATCTTCATCTATCCCCCAATCGTACTTAAATCCTAATCAAATCTTTATTTTGAAACCCTAATATAAAAATCATAAATCATAAAAGCAAAAACTTACCAATAAGTTCCTTTTTGATGAATCAATGGATCGATGATGAATATGATGATGAGTAATTCACACCAAAAAAATAAGAAGATGATGATGATTATGAACGGATGATAATGATGAATCGATGTTGATGGTCAGCCGTTGGGATTATTTACCAGTTTGAGATGAATCCGTGATAGTTTTTCATGGAAATAGAGATTTGGAGATTTGATTTTGGAAACAGTGAGAGAGAGATTAAGAGCTCTTGTTTTTTATTCTTTTTTTTTTAATATAGATCTGATATAGATAATAATAAAGCTTATTTGAGAAGCTTTATCTATCCGCGCACACTTAAAACACCATAAAATAAAATACCTACAAATTTCATCATTCATGACATCAGAAATCCTACGTGGCATAGCTAAAAATCCGACAATAAGGCTTTCTTTATGTCACATGGTTTTTTTCTTTAGTAGTATAGAAAGATAGAAAGAAGTATAAAAAGATTCTAAACATATTTCTTAGATAAAGAAATGATTTCATTTAATTTCATTTGAATCTAAAAGATTCTTGTTCTATTGTTAATTTAAATCTTTTTTTTGTTTTGTTTTTATTACTCTTGTCGTTTCATTTGTAATGTCTTAATTTCACTTTTTGAGTATCTCCTTTTTAACGTAAACATTTTTATTTGTATAAAATATCATAAAAGACTAGATTTTAAATATAAATTTTTTTTAAATATAATTTTTATCAACTATTTTATAATATAAAAAATTTAATTACGTTCAATGTTATATTGGCAAAAGTGTAGATTGGTAGGGACATCTTAACCCTGTGTACCATTTTGGTACCCATCATCCCTACCTAGCAAAGGTATGATGTATGCGAAATATCTCCATACAGTACCCGCAAATACTAAGATGTAACAGATAAATAAAACATTTAAGATGGAACAGATAAATAATAGTTTTAAAGTGTCCCAGTACTACTTTTGATAAATGTTTTTTTCAATTTGTTTTAATCTTGAACTCCAATTTAATATGAATAGTAATAGTAATATGTTCATCTATATGTTTGTGAGTTTAATCCACTTGATAAATGTTTATGTATTTCACGAAAAAAATCAAGATTCAAGTTTCATAAAAACATATAATTAAATTGGTAAAAACTGTCTACATCAATAAATATGGACGAATTTAAAAGTTTCATGTTTAAAAGTGTGAAGAAAAATGTTCAGACTAATAAGTATGTACCCATTTTATACTTACTTATAAGTGTGATGATGATTTCTTCACGGGTGATTTCTACGCATAAGGCAAGTGCATAGAAATCACCTTGCAAATAAATGATCTTCATGTTTACAAGCACGTATAATACTCTACACACTATTAGTGTGTAAACTTTTTTCTTCGTATTTTTTTTGCACTATATAATGTAGACTATTCGTACACCGGAGGGAGCCTTCCTGAAGATACGCTATCAGTATGTAAGAGAGTTTAGCTTTAAGTCGACTCATTATACTAGAAAGAACAAGAGAATTTGATTCCTTTTGAATCTTATGAGCAAAATTCGTTATCGCCTAGCGAGTAGAGACTTAAATTTGTCTCGTATACAACTTAGGTCATGTTTGTTTAGGACTTAAGGAACTAAATTAAAAAGTACTTAATCCATTAAGTCATTAAAATATTTGTTGATGGCGGTGACACTGGTGGCGGAGACGGGTGGTGGTGGTGGCGGCGCTAGTGGCACCGGCGGTGGCGGCGTCATTATTAATGTAAAAGCAATTGATATAAAGGTGCTAATGTATTTCATGGTCGAAGACTTGAATGATGTATGTTGTAAATAATTTTATTAAGACTATTATAGGTATAAGCTACATGCCCGCACGATGCGGCAGTGTGGTGGTGGCGGCGGCAGCGGTGGCGGCGGTGGCCGTAAGGTGTGGTTATTAATGTAAAGTAATTGATATAAAAAGATGTAGTGTAGTTATTTTAAGTGAATATGGAACGTTTGTTGTAAATAATTTCATTTAGGGTATTATAGGTATATTATGTGATGATATTCAAATTATTGTATAAAGGAGATAAATAATTTGGATTGGTCAAGTTCTTTTTCAAAACAATGGGAGAGGGTCAAATGCTTTATAAGGTAATATAGATAAGTATGTAATTATTTAAGTGGTTGAGAGATATTTATTGTAAATAATTTCATTAAAAGTATTATAAGGATATTATGTGATAGATTCAAAATTTAATTTAGTGTTAGAAGTTGATCATATTAGGCTTGAACTGGATCACTTAGCCCAGTTGATCGCTTCATTATAATGAGTTTCATATTGGGCTTAATCTTCATCACTTTTGATCTAGATCACTTATGCTCGGCTTGAATTTAGCTTAATTATAACAACTCAAATTTAAGTAACTCAATAGTGACTTGTTTGTTTGAAAATCTTAATATATACTAAAAGGCAACTGATCTAATCTCAATTGACCAATCACAACTCCCAATTTCTCCAAATTAAGTTATTAAACATGTGACTAAATTATATTATTTAAAAAAATTATTTACAATAAGATTTATACACGACAATGATATTTAAAAAAAAAACTTTCAAGTGGAAGCGATCTACTTTTACATTATAGCATTTATCCTAAACTCTAATGTCACCATACCATCCAACCCTTTTATAAATCTAATATATTTTTATTTATCATTATCACCTTTGCCGTAAAAAAAGCTCATGAACAAATAATGTGATTTGGCTAATGTTATTTATTAGATTAATTTATTCAATCTAATTTTTTTCCCCATTCGATTATTATTTATCTAGGTATTAATATTATAGATTTATCACAATACTAGATTTTAGACTCGTGTCAAATACACGGGTTTTACACATTATTAGTATAAGAAATTGAAAGCTCTGATTGGAATGATACAAATTCTTCTTATATAAACTGAACCTTAAAAGTAAAATCACAACACACAAAATAATTGAAAACATCACGAACCAGCTGCTACTTTTTTGTTCTTAACAACCATGGCTAACAAAAATAAAATTACTTTTTTGCAAGAAATCAATGAGAACTGGGTCAATTGTGTAATCAAAGTTAAGTTATTTCTTTTCTGGAAGAATTTGTATAAAAGAAAATCTGTTATACCATCCAACCTATATGATTTAGCATTCAATAATTACATTTGAATATCTCAATTTCTTTTTAAGTATATTTTTACATTTAACGTATAAATATTTTTTTTGTTCCATATTATAACTCTTATACTGATAATGTTGTAAAACCCGTGTATTTGACACGGGTCTAAAATCTAGTATACTAATATAACCAAGTTTGCTCACGTGTAGATGTCCAGCATTAATTGATTATATGGTACCATTTTGTAGGTTTTGGGAAATAATGTATATATATGCATGTGAAAACAGATTTTTATTTTTTATTTTTGAAAGGAAAACAGAATATTAATTATGGTGCATAATTGGACACGAACCATTCTTTTCATTTTTTCAATGGTCTTTTTATATATATTTTTTTGAACGGTAAATATGGAGTATATTTCAAAACTAGCAAGACGCTAGAACAATGCTTACAAAATAGAAATCACAACAAAGACGTAAAATTACACCATTTATGCCAATCATTCACCA
>CM067170.1:67073830-67130108 GCA_034093135.1 Erigeron breviscapus
TCTTAAAAAATGATTTAAAACTGGATAAAAATGCTTATGTTTCTCCTTGTGAAATCTGTCATAAAGCTAAGCAAACTAGAGAGCCATTTCCTTTAAGTAATCATAAAACAAGTAAACTTGGTGAACTTATTCATCTTGATTTATGGGGTCCATATAGGGTTACTAGTAAGGAAGGGTTTAGGTATTTTTTAACTATTGTTGATGATTTCTCTAGAGCAGTGTGGGTATATCTTCTAAAAACTAAAGATGAAGTGTTTGATATGTTTGAAAGTTATGTGAATCTGTTGTTTAATCAGTTTAATGTTAAAATAAAATGTATAAGGTCTGATAATGGTACTGAGTTTGTAAACAACAAGATAAGTAATTACTTGATTAAGCATGGTATTGAACATCAAACCACTGTTAGTTATACTCCTCAGCAAAATGGCATTGCTGAGAGAAAACATAGGCATTTACTTAATGTTGCCAGAAGTCTTTTGTTTCAAAGTGGTCTTTCTTTAAGTTTTTGGTCTGATTGTATTCTGACTGCTGTCTATCTTATCAACAGGTTACCTTCATCTGTCTTAAATGGTCTTTCTCCTTTTGAGAAAATTTATAAAAGAAAACCTAATCTCTCCCATATAAGATGCTTTGGTTGTTTATGTTTTGCTATTGTCTTAAACAATTCTGACAAGTTTTCTCCTAGGTCAGAAAAATGTGTTTTAATTGGATTCTCTTCTGTTAAAAATGTAACACCCCAAGCCGAGGCTCGAAATATTACGGAAATCATATAGCACAAGGTGGAATTACAATAGAACAAACTAAATGCAATTAAAGATTCAGTGAATCCATTACAAAGACGAAACAAGTACCAAAATACATAAGGAGCAAATAACCATCAAAGTTAACAACAGAACATCCATAAGATGGAAACTCGATCCTAAGTATAATGCAAAAGAGGAGGTCGATGGATCCTTGATCCATAAAGTCCAATGTCCGGGTTCAACAGCAAACAAATCATCTAAACTCCGCGCCCGGGGAGAACCTGATTACCTGAAAAGTGTACTAAGCATAGTCAACACAAGGTTGGTGAGTTCGTAGTAATGGTCCATAAGGAACCATAGACAATAATCATAATATACGAGTAGAGGCTAAACATGACTTACAACGGGCCTCTAAGTAACACAATAACGTCCAACAACAAGATTACACAAGTACAAAAGCGTGTAATAAGAAATGCATAAATGATATGAGTATCAATGCAATGCCATATGCGTAAGTAAGCCAAAATGCCTATCTAATGCGTGACCTCCGGTCACCTATGCAACGATACTCGCTTGTCATCACCATGAACAAAGCGGCATCTCAAAAACATCGAGATATATATGTCTATATACTCGGGGCCAAGATCTACATCCAAAATGGGTGCATACATCTATACACCAGGATGTCGGCAATCCCCTGCCGAGGGCTCATCAGCAATGTATCCAATGCTTACAATCATTTGTAAATGCATCAATCATAAACCAACAATCAATATACGGTGAACCTGAGCCAATAGTCAATATTCGACAAACATAAGCCAATAATCACAAAACGATGAACCTGAATCAACAATCGATAATCAACAAACATGAGCCAACAATCAATATTAACACCAATTCTATACGTACATACACTTAAGAGGATTCTACTTTCTTCAAGTCCCAGATGCTTATATATAGGGTCACCCGCAACCTTCCCACCACATCTAAAACCCAATGAAAGCATAACCGACTTCCATGTATGTACGTCTATCCTAACATTAATGAAATACTTAACAACGTAAACCAAGTCACTCAAACGTGATATCCGTCTCATCAATCCAACATTTAAACCAAATCAATCAAACAATCAACAATGTAAGTAAACACACAAGTTTACACTTTTCAGCCCGAATCTCAAGCGAGTAGGGAGATACGAAACTCACCTTGATTGGCTAAGAAAAGCTAAGATTGATATAGAGTCAAGTTATTTCCGTACAATGTTCACTTCACGTCCAACACCTAAATATCGAACATATACATTCACATCAACCTTCACAAACACGTACACATGACTTATCAATTTTCACGGCAAAACCCTAATTAGTTTCTAAAGTGGTTCTCGACGTTAAATGACTTCTAAGACTCTTAATCACTGTTAAATAAGTTAAGAAGTGATTTAGAACGATACACGAAGCGTTCATAGGGTTCTGGAAGTCAAACTAGGTCAAACAGGAAATTCAGCAACAAAGGGGGCGTAACCTACGCCCTAAACTGGCGTAGGTTACGGTGGTTCAAAACCACCAGGCGTAAGCTACGGTCAAAAGGGCGTAAGGTACGGTGGTCAGAAAACAACTGGCGTAAGTTACGGTCAAACTGGGCGTAACCTACGGTCCTCTAGAAAGTTCACTTTTGGCGTCTGGAGTGGCGTAAACAGTGGGTTTTTGGGCGTAAGGTAAGACTTCGGCGTAAGCTACGCCCCAAAGGGCCGTAACTTACGCCCAAACAAAATACACCTAGCGTAAGCTACGCCCCAAGGGGGCGTAGGTTACGCCCCTTACTGGGCAACCCACGAACAGCAGCAGCAGTTTAGTGCAGAAACTAAACCCAAAAACCCCCAAATTCGACCCAAATCGATTTACAACGACTTGTAACCCATTTTGAAGCATAACTAAACATCAATAACCATAAATACACATAACCCAACCCACAAATTCGACCAAAACATCACAATCACTTCCAAATCACCCAAACCCTAATTTAAACCTAATTTGACCCAAAATTAGTTTTAAGCCGATTTATGACTTGCAAATGCTCAAGACGACTAGAAATGCATAAATAAACATAAGTAGAAGTAAATGGGATGAATTTGACTTACCAAAGTTTCTCCTTGAGCTTAAAACCCGACATTAGGTCAAAATGGATAAAATGCAAGAACTTGGCTTTTGATTCTCCAATATGAAGCAACGAGGTTGAGATGGTTATGATTCTTGTATGATGGCAGTTTCAAACACAATTTTGATGCAAGAAATGAAGAAGAAATGAGAAGAGATGGCCTTGCTTTTACTTGAGAGGAAAAGAGAAAGATAGGGAGATAGAGAGAAATGAGAGGATAAGGGGGAGATGGGTCACTAGTAGGCTCATGGGTCATGGACAACCCATGGGTCGACCCGTTTCCCCTTTAAGCCAAATTTACGATCGTTTACACAATCAAACGCCAAACAAACATATTAACGACCCGACTAACATACCACATAGTCATATAACCACAAATGGGCCCAATTATTTCATTCAACAAGATTGTTAGTCAAATTATACAAAAAGTCAACGGGTCCAAATTCACGGATGTTACATTATCCCCCCGTTGAAAGAATTTCGTCCCGAAATTCAACAAAACACTAATTACCAAATAAATGCGGATACTTAGTTTTCATGTGATCCTCTCGCTCCCAAGTGAATTCGGCTCCACGTCTAGCATTCCATCTAACCTTAACAATCGTGTAGCGTTTGTTCTTGAGTTTCTTTTCTTGACGATCCAAGATCTCCACCGGCTCTTCAACAAAGTTCAAATTCGAATCAACCCTAATTTCGTCCATAGGTACATGATGTGTAGGATCCGCCAAACACTTGCGCAAATTACAAATATGAAACACATCATGCACACCGTTAAGCTCTTGAGGCAATTCTAGCCGATAAGCAACCTTCCCAACCCGTTCAAGAATCTTGAAAGGACCAATATACCTTGGTCCCAGTTTACCTCTCTTCACAAAACGTACAACACCCTTCCAAGGCGATACCTTCAAAAGCACAAAGTCACCAACTTCAAACTCTAACGGTCTCCGCCTCACATCGGCATACTTCTTTTGGCGCTCACGGGCCAATTGTAACTTCTCCTTAATTTGAGATATTACTTTAGTCGTCTCAATCACAATTTCTGGCCCGATAAGTTGACTCTCCCCAATTTCCGCCCAAGCTAGGGGAGAACGACATATCCTACCATACAACGCCCTAAAAGGCGCCATTTGAATGGTAGCATGATAGCTATTGTTGTATGAAAACTCGACTAGCGGCAATTGATCTTCCCAACTTCCACCAAAATCAATTGCACATGCCCTCAACATGTCTTCGAGTGTTTGAATGGTTCTCTCGGTTTGCCCATCCGTTTGAGGGTGAAACGCCGTACTCATGTCAAGTCGAGTACCCATGGCTTTTTGAAAGGCTTCCCAAAATTTTGATTTGAAACGGGCATCTCTAACGGAAATGATAGAAATCGGCACTCCATGCTTAGATATCACTTCCTTGATGTACAAACGAGCCAAAGTGTCAAATTTATCGGTTTCGCGAATGGCTAAAAAGTGAGCCGACTTCGTTAACCGATCCACTATCACCCAAATCGTGTCACGACCGCTTCTCATCTTCGGTAGTTTAGTAATGAAGTCCATCGAAATATGTTCCCACTTCCATTCGGGCATCACCGGTTGTACCAACAATCCGGGTGGCTTCTTGTGATCGGCTTTGACTTGTAAGCAAGTAAGACACTCACTCACATACCTAGCCACATCACGCTTCATGCCCGGCCACCAATACAAATCTTTCAAGTCAAAGTACATCTTATCCGACCCGGGATGGACCGAATAAGGCGATTGATGAGCTTCATTCATGATAAGCGTTCTTAAGTTACCGAGGATGGGAATCCAAAGTCTTTCACCCATGTATAACCCATTATCCCTTTTTCTAACGAATAGTTGTTCCATACCGTCTAGGTTTTCATTTCCAAAGTTTTCCGGTAGGGTGGCTTGAATTTGGGCTTCAATAATCCGGTCACGAATACTAGGTCCTACCGTGAGGCTCATAGCTCTAGCCCGTCTTGGTTTCACTCTCTCCTTTCGGCTCAAGGCATCGGCTACTACATTTGCCTTGCCCGGGTGATAACGGATGTCACAATCATAATCACTAAATAGTTCTAACCAACGCCTTTGCCTCATATTCAAATCACTTTGGTTGAAGATGTGTTGGAGACTTTTGTGATCGGTATAAATCACACATTTGGTGCCATAGAGATAATGCCTCCAACACTTCAAAGAAAACACAACCGCTCCCAATTCCAAATCATGTGTCGGGTAGTTCTTCTCATGCACCTTCAATTGACGAGAGGCATAAGCAATGACTTTACCCCTTTGCATGAGAACACAACCCAACCCTTGCCCCGAAGCATCACAATAAACAACAAAATCTTCGATTCCATCCGGTAGCGTCAAAATAGGAGCGTCACATAACATATCCTTAAGAGTTTGGAAGGCGTTTTCTTGTTTTTCGCCCCATTCAAAGTTTCTATCTTTTTGAGTCAAGAGGGTGAGTGGTTGTGCAATACGGGAAGTTTTCAATGAATCTTCTATAGTAACCCGCCAATCCAAGGAATTGACGGATCTCGGATGGCGTTTCGGGTCTTCTCCAATTCTTGACCGCTTCAATCTTGCTTGGGTCCACATGAATACCCTCCTTGCTCACCACGTGACCAAGAAAGTGAACCTCTTCCAACCAAAACTCACACTTGGAGAACTTAGCATACAATTTCTCTTTCCTTAGTAGTTCAAGCACTTCACGCAAGTGCTCAACATGCTCCTCCTTCGTCTTCGAGTATACAAGTATGTCATCAATGAACACAATGACAGACTTGTCTAAGGTATGGTTGACACACCCGGTTCATCAAGTCCATGAACACCGCCGGTGCATTAGTCAACCCAAAGGGCATTACGGTGAATTCAAAGTGACCATACCTTGTGCGAAAAGCCGTTTTGGGGATGTCATCTTCATGTACCCGGAGTTGATGATAACCCGAGCGAAGATCGATTTTTGAAAAGTGCTTAGCACCTTGAAGTTGATCAAATAAGTCATCGATTCTTGGGAGGGGATACCGGTTCTTCACTGTGAGCTTGTTTAATTCTCGGTAGTCGATACACATTCTGAAGGACCCATCTTTCTTTTTGACGAAGAGAACAGGAGCACCCCAAGGAGATTGACTAGGGCGAATGAAACCCTTCTCTTGGAGTTCCTTGAGTTGAGTTTGTAGCTCTTGTATTTCGGTTAGAGCTAGTCTATAAGGAGCTTTTGCTACGGGCGCGGCTTCGGGGATAAGATTAATACGAAAGTCTAGTTCACGAGTTGGAGGTAACCCCGGCAAGTCATCCGGAAAAACATCGGGAAATTCACAAACAATAGGAACGGTCTTCAATTCTACCCTTGTGCGGTAGCACTAAAGACCTTAGAATTAGAGGAATCGGAGATTTCACCTTGAACCTAAGAATTCTACCGTTAGTCAAAGGTATCTTAACAACTCTCTCACCACAATCAATAGTCGCTTTCGCCGCCGTTAACCAATCCATACCCACAATAACATCAAAACTCCCAATATCCAAAGGCATAAGGTCTATGAAGAATTCGACATCTTCCAAAGTCAAGACACAATCGCGAAGTATTTGACTAATTTTTGTTAGTGACCCGTTTACCATTTCAATGTCAAGCACATAATTTAAAGCACAAGGATTCACATCAATCAAAGGAACAAAATTAGAAGACACGAGGCTATAATCGGCCCCGGAATCAAATAGGACGGTGGCATAGTGACCATTAAGGAGAAAGGTACCTGCTACTACGTTGGGATCGTTGCGGGCTTCATTTACATTGGCCGCAAAGGCTCGGCCGCGTGGTTGCACTTGATGGCCTTGTTGTCCCGGTTTTGGTTAGGCCCGACCATTTGTAGTTGGTTGGGGTGGACGGCTACTTGCACTTGTTGTCCCACCCATCGAGGACAAGTATTACGGTAGTGGTCTCGACTACCACATTCAAAACATTCACCTCTTCGTTGGTTACCTTGAGGAGGGACGGCCCGAACAGGTGCCACATTCATTGGGCCCGTTCTTGGGGCTCTACAATCTCTGGAGAGGTGCCCGACTTGATTACAATTAAAGCATGCTCTGCATTGGGCATTGGCGGGGTGACGTTGGTTGCATCTCCCACAGAAAGGATGGGGTCCAGTATAAGCTTTCCTGGCCGGTTCCACCGCCGCCATCACCCTACCCCTATTTGCATTCTTGGGGTCAAACCTCCCTACTTTCTTTACCCCGCTCGACTCACCCACTTCTTTCCTCTTGTTTGATGAGGATTTGCTCAAAACACCACTTCTCAATAAATCTTCAGTCACACTCCCGGCTTGGTTAACCGCATTAGCCAAGGAAGTAGGCATGTTGGAGTTCACATAAGATCGGACTTGAGGATTCAAGCCCAATACGAACTTCTGGATGGCCTGAGGCTCGGTACCCACCAAGTGAGGAATGAGGGTAGACAACTCTTGAAATCGTCTAACATAGCCCTTGTAATCGGCTCCCTCCATGCTGAGATTAGCAAACTCAATGGTTAAGTTTTGTAGTTCATACGGAGGACAAAACTTTGCTTTCACTTTGTTCTTGAAGTCAATCCATTCCAAATTATGAGTCCGGCCCAACGTTATTTCTTGGTTCCACCAACTCAAGGCGTCATGCCTAAACATGCCGGATGCATAGGAAATCCGGTCATCATAGGTGCAATGACTCCTTTCAATCACCGCCTCTATCGCCTCGAACCACCTTATACATTCGTGGGACCACCTCTTCCATCAAACTCCGGTGCCCCACAACTTTTAAAGTCTTTAAATATACATCCTTGACGGTATCCACCATATTGATTATTCATGGGCATTCCAATATTAACTCCCACTGGTCCCTCTCCTTCATCTTCTACGGCATGAGGTTGAGCATTTTCATTATTCATATTTTCTGGAGCTTCGTTGTTTTGAGCCACATTATTTTGCCCAAGATTTGCCGTGACTTGAGCAATAATGGTTGGCATGATATTGGCGATCATTTGAGCGATCACCTCAGCCATATTTGGCTCAGGAACTTCACCACGACCCCTTCCTTGGCCCCTACCACGACCTCTACCACGGCCCCTACCACGGCCCCTACCTCCTTGTACCTCCGGTTGAGCTTCCGGTTGAGGTTCTTCCTCTTCAGCCCTATAGTTCGTTCCGACTCTCCTTGGTCTCACCATTTCTATAAAACAAGTGACACGTTGACCCGAGAGTTAGTCTCAAATGCTCGCATGTTAGTCACACAAGTAGTCAATGCGCTCATACCGATACCACATACTCATTTCATAATATTATGCTAAGGCAACAGTGTTAGAATCATAAAGGATTTTTTTTTTTTTTTACATATCATAACATCAAGTTGAATTTATTACAATACTTCATCATTAATTCAAGTAATCATGCTCATTTCATCATGCCATCAAACAACTAACACGAATGATTCAAAGTATAATCCGAATTCGATATGCTCCCTAGTTATTGACCGGGTATGTATACAAGGTGTACCAACGGCTAACCTTCCACCCAATCAACTTCCATTAAGCATATCGGTTCCTTATTATACTTTAAGCCACACGTGCAATCCACGATGTCATGAACTTGCTATATATTGGGTAACCATAAAAGAGTTGATCGGGTTCTTTTAGGGTTGCCACAATATTATACTAAGTTAATGGCATCCCTTCATTTTGCCCTAAATCATCCAATTAGTTCCAACAATTAACAACAACAAACCATACTAACCGTAATCCACATTCATCACATTGAATTCAAGCTATCACACAAGTGGTCTTAACTACGAACTCACACGGGGATTCACATAATTCACATTGCACACGAATTCCTAACCATGCATGCTATATGAAGAGTTTCAACTTAAGCCGTAGTCTAGGTCAAACCGCCTAATTCTCTACGACCTGCATGGGCCACCATTCTGTAACACCCCAAGCCGAGGCTCGAAATATTACGGAAATCACATAGCACAAGGTGGAATTACAATAGAACAAGAACTAAATGCAATTAAAGATTCTGTGAATCCATTACAAAGACGAAACAAGTACCAAAATACATAAGGAGCAAATAACCATCAAAGTTAACAACAGAACATCCATAAGATGGCAACTCGATCCTAAGTATAATGCAAAAGAGGAGGTCGATGGATCCTTGATCCATAAAGTCCAATGTCCGGGTTCAACAGCAAACAAATCATCTAAACTCCGCGCCCGGGGAGAACCTGATTACCTGAAAAGTGTACTAAGCATAGTCAACACAAGGTTGGTGAGTTCGTAGTAATGGTCCATAAGGAACCATAGACAATAATCATAATATACGAGTAGAGGCTAAACATGACTTACAGCGGGCCTCTAAGTAACACAATAACGTCCAACAACAAGATTACACAAGTACAAAAGCGTGTAATAAGAAATGCATAAATGATATGAGTATCAATGCAATGCCATATGCGTAAGTAAGCCAAAATGCCTATCTTATGCGTGACCTCCGGTCACCTATGCAACGATACTCGCTTGTCATCACCATGAACAAAGCGGCATCTCAAAAACATCGAGATATATATGTCTATATACTCGGGGCCAAGATCTACATCCAAAATGGGTGCATACATCTATACACCAGGATGTCGGCAATCCCCTGCCGAGGGCTCATCAGCAATGTATGCAATGCTTACAATCATTTGTAAATGCATCAATCATAAACCAACAATCAATATACGGTGAACCTGAGCCAATAGTCAATATTCGACAAACATAAGCCAATAATCACAAAACGATGAACCTGAATCAACAATCGATAATCAACAAACATGAGCCAACAATCAATATTAACACCAATTCTATACGTACATACACTTAAGAGGATTCTACTTTCTTCAAGTCCCAGATGCTTATATATAGGGTCACCCGCAGCCTTTCCACCACATCTAAAACCCAATGAAAGCATAACCGACTTCCATGTATGTACGTCTATCCTAACATTAATGAAATACTTAACAACGTAAACCAAGTCACTCAAACGTGATATCCGTCTCATCAATCCAACATTTAAACCAAATCAATCAAACAATCAACAATGTAAGTAAACACGCAAGTTTACACTTTTCAGCCCGAATCTCAAGCGAGTAGGGAGATACGAAACTCACCTTGATTGGCTAAGAAAAGCTAAGATTGATATAGAGTCAAGTTATTTCCGTACAATGTTCACTTCACGTCCAACACCTAAATATCGAACATATACATTCACATCAACCTTCACAAACACGTACACATGACTTATCAATTTTCACGGCAAAACCCTAATTAGTTTCTAAAGTGGTTCTCGACGTTAAATGACTTCTAAGACTCTTAATCAATGTTAAATAAGTTAAGAAGTGATTTAGAACGATACACGAAGCGTTCATAGGGTTCTGGAAGTCAAACTAGGTCAAACAGGAAATTCAGCAACAAAGGGGGCGTAACCTACGCCCTAAACTGGCGTAGGTTACGGTGGTTCAAAACCACCAGGCGTAAGCTACGTAAACGGGCGTAGGTTACGGTGGTTCAAAACCACCAGGCGTAAGCTACGGTAAAAAGGGGCGTAAGGTACGGTGGTCAGAAAACAACTGGCGTAAGTTACGGTCAAACTGGGCGTAACCTACGGTCCTCTAGAAAGTTCACTTTTGGCGTCTGGAGTGGCGTAAACAGTGGGTTTTTGGGCGTAAGGTAAGACTTCGGCGTAAGCTACGCCCCAAAGGGCCGTAACTTACGCCCAAACAAAATACACCTAGCGTAAGCTACGCCCCAAGGGGGCGTAACCTACGCCCTAAACTGGCGTAGGTTACGGTGGTTCAAAACCACCAGGCGTAAGCTACGATCAAAAGGGGCGTAAGGTACGGTGGTCAGAAAACAGGCGTAAGCTACGCCCCAAAGGGCCGTAACTTACGCCCAAACAAAATACACCTAGCGTAAGCTACGCCCCAAGGGGGCGTAGGTTACGCCCCTTACTGGGCAAACCACGGCGTAAGCTACGCCCCAAAGGGCCGTAACTTACGCCCAAACAAAATACACCTAGCGTAAGCTACGCCACAAAGGGGCGTAAGTTACGCCCAAACAAAATACACCTAGCGTAAGCTACGCCCAAAGGGGGCGTAACCTATGCCCTAAACTGGCGTAGGTTACGGTGGTTCAAAACCACCAGGCGTAAGCTACGCAACGGGCGTAGGTTACGGTGGTTCAAAACCACCAGGCGTAAGCTACGGTAAAAAGGGGCGTAAGGTAAGGCGTAAGCTACGGTAAAAAGGGGCGTAAGGTACGGTGGTCAGAAAACAACTGGCGTAAGTTACGGTCAAACTGGGCGTAACCTACGCCCTAAACTGGCGTAGGTTACGGTGGTTCAAAACCACCAGGCGTAAGCTACGGTAAAAAGGGGCGTAAGGTACGGTGGTCAGAAAACAACTGGCGTAAGTTACGGTCAAACTGGGCGTAACCTACGGTCCTCTAGAAAGTTCACTTTTGGCGTCTGGAGTGGCGTAAACAGTGGGTTTTTGGGCGTAAGGTAAGACTTCGGCGTAAGCTACGCCCCAAAGGGCGTAGGTTACGGTGGTTCAAAACCACCAGGCGTAAGCTACGGTAAAAAGGGGCGTAAGGTACGGTGGTCAGAAAACAACTGGCGTAAGTTACGGTCAAACTGGGCGTAACCTACGGTCCTCTAGAAAGTTCACTTTTGGCGTCTGGAGTGGCGTAAACAGTGGGTTTTTGGGCGTAAGGTAAGACTTCGGCGTAAGCTACGCCCCAAAGGGCCGTAAGGTACGGTGGTCAAAAAACAACTGGCGTAAGTTACGGTCAAAGGGGGCGTAACCTATGCCCTAAACTGGCGTAGGTTACGGTGGTTCAAAACCACCAGGCGTAAGCTACGCCAAGGGGCGTAAGGTACGGTGGTTCAAAACACGGCGTAAGCTACGCCCCAAAGGGCCGTAACTTACGCCCAAACAAAATACACCTAGCGTAAGCTACGCCCCAAAGGGCGTAACTTACGCCCAAACAAAATACACCTAGCGTAAGCTACGCAAAGGGGGCGTAACCTACGCCCTAAACTGGCGTAGGTTACGGTGGTTCAAAACCACCAGGCGTAAGCTACGGTAAAAAGGGGCGTAAGGTAAGGCGTAAGCTACGGTAAAAAGGGGCGTAAGGTACGGTGGTCAGAAAACAACTGGCGTAAGTTACGGTCAAACTGGGCGTAACCTACGGTCCTCTAGAAAGTTCACTTTTGGCGTCTGGAGTGGCGTAAACAGTGGGTTTTTGGGCGTAAGGTAAGACTTCGGCGTAAGCTACGGTAAAAAGGGGCGTAAGGTACGGTGGTCAGAAAACAACTGGCGTAAGTTACGGTCAAACTGGGCGTAACCTACGGTCCTCTAGAAAGTTCACTTTTGGCGTCTGGAGTGGCGTAAACAGTGGGTTTTTGGGCGTAAGGTAAGACTTCGGCGTAAGCTACGCCCCAAAGGGCCAACTGGCGTAGGTTACGGTGGTTCAAAACCACCAGGCGTAAGCTACGGTAAAAAGGGGCGTAAGGTACGGTGGTCAGAAAACAACTGGCGTAAGTTACGGTCAAACTGGGCGTAACCTACGCCCTAAACTGGCGTAGGTTACGGTGGTTCAAAACCACCAGGCGTAAGCTACGGTAAAAAGGGGCGTAAGGTAACGGGTAAGTACGGTCAAACTGGGCGAACTAAATTCGACCAAAACATCACAATCACTTCCAAATCACCCAAACCCTAATTTAAACCTAATTTGACCCAAAATTAGTTTTAAGCCGATTTATGACTTGCAAATGCTCAAGACGACTAGAAATGCATAAATAAACATAAGTAGAAGTAAATGGGATGAATTTGACTTACCAAAGTTTCTCCTTGAGCTTAAAACCCGAAATTAGGTCAAAATGGATAAAATGCAAGAACTTGGCTTTTGATTCTCCAATATGAAGCAACGAGGTTGAGATGGTTATGATTCTTGTATGATGGCAGTTTCAAACACAATTTTGATGCAAGAAATGAAGAAGAAATGAGAAGAGATGGCCTTGCTTTTACTTGAGAGAAAAAGAGAAAGATTGGGAGATAGAGAGAAATGAGAGGATAAGGGGGAGATGGGTCACTAGTAGGCTCATGGGTCATGGACAACCCATGGGTCGACCCGTTTCCCATTTAAGCCAAATTTACGATCGTTTACACAATCAAACGCCAAACAAACATATTAACGACCCGACTAACATACCACATAGTCATATAACCACAAATGGGCCCAATTATTTCATTCAACAAGATTGTTAGTCAAATTATACAAAAAGTCAACGGGTCAAAATTCACGGATGTTACAAAAAAGGCATATAAACTATACAGTATTGATTCTAAGTCTGTTTTTTTTTCTAGAGATGTAAAGTTTTATGAAACTGTTTTCCCTTTTAAAATGAGTTCTGCTGAAAAAGATGTTTCAGATTTAAATGTGTTTTCTGAAAAAGATAAACTTAAATTCTTTAATAAAGAGTCACATCCCAATGATGAAGGGAGAGATGCATTTAATGGTGAGGGTAGTGCAACTCACTTGTTTGATTCTATGTTTATAGATGAACAAGTTGATGGCAGCACATCAACACCTATAAATGAGAATATCATTGATAATAATGCTCCTGAGGGAAATGTGAATATTCCTAATATTGAGAATGTTATTCATGTTAATAATAATGATGAAGGTAATGCTGGTTTAAGAAGGTCAGAAAGAGTTACTAGACCTTCTGTTAGACTGAATGATTATGTGGTTAATTCTAGTGTGAAATTTGGTATTGAAAAATTTGTTAGTTATTCTCATTTAAGTAATACTAATTTCTGTTTTTCTACTACTTTAAATAAATATAAAGAACCTGTTTCATATGAAGAAGCTGTTAAAGATCAAAAATGGGTTGAAGCCATGAATAATGAAATTGAAGCTCTTTATAGGAATGATACTTGGGAAATTACTGATCTTCCAAGTAATAGAGAACCCATAGGTTGTAAGTGGATTTATAAGGTTAAATATAAAGCTTCTGGAGAGGTTGAGAGATATAAAGCTAGATTGGTAGCTAAAGGGTATAGTCAAAGATTGGGTTTAGATTATGAAGAGACTTTTAGTCCTGTTGTTAAGATGGTCACTGTAAGATGTCTTATTAGTCTTGCTGTTAGTAAAGGTTGGCCTTTGTTTCAACTTGATGTTAATAATGCTTTTCTTTATGGTGATTTAGAAGAAGAAGTCTATATGACTATTCCTCTTAGTTGTGGCAATGTGAATGATAACAAGGTTTCTAAATTAAAAAAATCATTGTATGGTTTAAAGCAAGCCCCAAGGCAATGGAATGCAAAGCTAACCAGTGCCTTGGTTGAGCATGGCTTTGTTCAAAGTAAGTATGATTATTCTTTGTACATTAAACAGTCTAATGATGTGTTTATTGCCTTGTTGGTTTATGTTGATGACATTGTCATAACTGGAAATGATAAAGAAGAAATTGATAACTTTAAACAGTTTTTGAGTAATAAGTTTATGATTAAAGACTTAGGGTTTCTGAAGTATTTTCTAGGAATTGAAATCATGGAAAATAAAAAAGGTTTATGTATGTCACAAAGAAAATATTGTTTGGAATTGCTTCATGAATATGGATTATTAGCTTCAAAACCTATTGATACTCCCAAAGCTAATACTGTTTTGAGTTGTGTTGAAACTGAAAAAGATAAGTTTTTAAATAGTCCTACTGCTTATCAAAAATTGGTTGGAAAACTTATCTATTTGACTAATACTAGACCTGATATTTCATATTCTGTTCACTGTCTTAGTCAACATATGCATGCTCCTTTACAATCTCATTTTAAGGCTGCATTGAGAGTTCTTAGATATCTTAAAGGGTCTCCTGGTCTAGGTGTTCAAATCAACAAAAACAGTGATCTTAAGGTAAGTGTGTATGCTGATTCTGATTGGGCTAAGTGTCCAATTACTAGAAAGTCTGTTTCTGGATATTGTATTTACTTGGGTAATTCTTTGATTTCTTGGAAAAGTAAAAAACAAGCCACTTTGTCTAGGTCTTCTACAGAAGCTGAATATAGGTGTATGGCTTCTGCAACTTGTGAAGTAATTTGGATCACAAATATTTTGTTTAGCCTTGGTCCTACTGAATTATTACCTGTGAAAATGTATTGTGATAATAGTTCAGCAATTCAAATTGCTGGGAATCCTGTTTTTCATGAAAGGTCAAAACACTTTGAAATTGATCTTCATATTGTTAGAGAAAAGGTTTCTACTGGTTTTCTTAAAACTATTAAAGTTCAGTCTAGTGATCAAATTGCTGGGAATCCTGTTTTTCATGAAAGGTCAAAACACTTTGAAATTGATCTTCATATTGTTAGAGAAAAGGTTTCTACTGGTTTTCTTAAAACTATTAAAGTTCAGTCTAGTGATCAAATTGCTGATATTTTTACTAAAGGGCTTGGAAAGTTACAACACAAGAGTTTAAAGACTAAACTTAATCTGGTTGACATGTTTGTTGCTGGGCAGAAGTGATTATGTTATTTCTGAAAATTATAAGATTGAGGAAGGGTGTTGGAATTATTATAGTTTTGCAATCTTATAACTTTCAGGGACTGGTTTTGTAATTTGGCAATCCTTTATTCAGGTATGTTTTATGTTTGTGTTATTTTTGTATGTATTTATAAGTGCAGGGGCTTAATATGGAAATTGGAAATCTGGCTGGCTGGCTATATATACACTCATTGGTTCAGATTTTAGGGTTAGAGAAAAAGAGGCCAAATATTAGTTTCGATATATATTTTTCTGTATCTATATCTTTTCTGTATTATCTGTATTAGATCAACTTGATCTATTATGTCTAAATATATTTTTGAGGGTTGTAGTGAGGAGGATTGTAAGAGTGTTTTGTATTAGTGAATCGCATCCATTAAGGGGACGATTATTTCTATTTGTATTGGTAGCACTCGTTTGAGGATTACTTTGTACGATTTAATTTCTGGGCAATAATATAGAATTATTGCATTATTTTGTGTTGATTCATTTTCTTTACAATTTTCTTAGTAGATGCGCGACGTGTGATATTCTATTTGTATATCATCATAGGACATTTTATATCAATAACCAAAAATTAACAATGTTTATAACTAACAGAGTACAATTCCCTCAACCACAAATTGCAAATCGTCAAAGATCATGCGAAAAGGGGTGGCAGGATCGAATATTATTAGAGCAATGTGTTTCTTTCCCTTAGCAATTGTTGGGTACTGGGCATTTGGAAACGAGGTTAGCAAAATCCGTAAGTTCATAACTACAGAAAACCTAAAACATAACAACTTGTTTAATTCGCAAAACTATTTCAGATTCCAACCAATGAAGGATTCCTAATCGCTCTGTCAAGTTCACTTTATCACCACATGTCAATACCATTGCTCAGCTTGGTATACATTCAAGTTGTGATAAACTGTGTGACGGCTTTCCAAATTTACAGTATGGTTGTGTACGATAATTTGGAGTCTGCATACACAAACAGGAAAAGCAAGAAATGCCCAAAGGTTGCGCGTATAGGAATCATGATTTTCTTTGGAGGTTTGACCTTTTTTATATCCGTCGCATTCCCATTTCTACCAAGCCTGGCACTAGTTATCGGAGGGATATCGTTGCCTTTGACGTTCAGCTACCCATGTCTCATGTGGATTAGGATCAAGAACCAAACGACGAATTACGGGTGGTGGTGGTTTAACCTTGGACTTGGTTGTTTAGGCATAGGCTTAAGTGTGATACTGACAGTTGGGGGAGTGTGGAGCTTGGCTTCTAAAGGTTTAGATGCCAACTTCTTTCATCCACATTAATATGGAAATTTCTCTAATGCAAGGGGGAGCTTATTTGGGGACCCAGTGGTCGTCCTGGTTTTTTTGCACAGTATTGTAGTTTTGTATGTAATTTACTGAAATTTTTATATGTATTAAGACGATCCCCCATTTTTTCAAGCCCCTTTGACTAAAGTTTTCAGGCTTCGCCCATTGCTCTAACGAGGGAGTGTGTAACTAAATCAAGAAATCTAAAGTTAATAGAAAGAAACACAATTTGAATGATTAAATAATCATTTATACAACTTCTCGTTAATAGAAAGAAACACAATTTGAATAATTAAACAAATACGGCCATGTAAGCTATAGAAAGTAATCGATACAGGACGGCTCTGGCTCTGGCTCTGTCTTGGGCTAGGCTCTGGCTCTGGCTCTGTCTTGGGCTAGAGCTTGAACCTCTTTAAGCATAAGCAAAAGGTTTAAAGTTTAAACTATACTCAATTTATAAATGATATAGTAATCTTATATTTGATTAAAAATTCATCGAACAATCAGAGGTGCAAAGCTCCAACAAACTTAATATATCTAAACATAAATAACCAAAAACGACCTGGTCAAGATGGAAAAGAAAATCGATAAAAGATAAATATAATTACGTTACGTTTAACCCTGTAATATTAGACGGCAAATATGGAATTTCCTAATCAAACTTACTAAGCTTTTTAACCTTTTTGGTTTTTCTTATTAGCCGACTATCTAATTGCAGTATTAATTGTCGATAAGTTCTTGATCTAGTGGTTCAAAGAAGAAGAGAAGGTTTTGCCTCTTTGGAGGTCCCAGACTCAAATTTGAACATTAACGTGTAATTACTAACTTGAGAATAACTGGCTATAAATAGCTAACATTTATCATTAAAAAAAAGTTCAATATTAGTTACTTCTGCAAACATACTATAACATGAAAATATATGTAGGGGTAGTTTTGGATTCTTGCATTTACCATCAATTGTACGATCTATCTTAAAGACATTGTTTTCTAGTTTCATAGATGATTTCGATGTTCATTATGGACCCATGTATATGTCGTATCATTGATCGATATTTATATATATAAGTTAGCATTTTGTTAATATTCTTAAAACGTACTCCTAATCTCCATTGGAAACTAATTCTATTGTGTTACATTCCAATGGAGAAAATGTATGCCATTTTTCTACTTCTTCTTTCGGGAACTTTTCTTAGCATTTCTCAAGTCTCAAATGCCACGAAGATGAATCGTAGTGCTACCCCAGCTTCCATCTTTATATTTGATTAAAAATTCATCGAACAATCAGAGGTGCAAAGCTCCAACAAACTTAATATATCTAAACATAAATAACCAAAAACGACCTGGTCAAGATGGAAAAGAAAATCGATAAAAGATAAATATAATTACGTTACGTTTAACCCTGTAATATTAGACGGCAAATATGGAATTTCCTAATCAAACTTACTAAGCTTTTTAACCTTTTTGGTTTTTCTTATTAGCCGACTATCTAATTGCAGTATTAATTGTCGATAAGTTCTTGATCTAGTGGTTCAAAGAAGAAGAGAAGGTTTTGCCTCTTTGGAGGTCCCAGACTCAAATTTGAACATTAACGTGTAATTACTAACTTGAGAATAACTGGCTATAAATAGCTAACATTTATCATTAAAAAAAAGTTCAATATTAGTTACTTCTGCAAACATACTATAACATGAAAATATATGTAGGGGTAGTTTTGGATTCTTGCATTTACCATCAATTGTACGATCTATCTTAAAGACATTGTTTTCTAGTTTCATAGATGATTTCGATGTTCATTATGGACCCATGTATATGTCGTATCATTGATCGATATTTATATATATAAGTTAGCATTTTGTTAATATTCTTAAAACGTACTCCTAATCTCCATTGGAAACTAATTCTATTGTGTTACATTCCAATGGAGAAAATGTATGCCATTTTTCTACTTCTTCTTTCGGGAACTTTTCTTAGCATTTCTCAAGTCTCAAATGCCACGAAGATGAATCGTAGTGCTACCCCAGCTTCCATCTTTATATTTGGAGACTCAACGGCCGATGTTGGAACAAACTCGTTCTTGCCCAAAACCCAAATACGAGCCAACTTTCTTCCCTATGGGATCGATTTTATCCATTCAAAACCTACAGGACGCTTTAGCAATGGCTTCAATAGTGCTGATTTTCTATGTTAGTAACTTAGTTTATACTGTATATAACTTACAACTATACTAATCTGGTTTATAAAGCAATAGACTAAACATATACATATTTTTTTTATATTATGTAGATCATTGATCCAAAAGTCCTAAATGTGATTTCCTTAGATTTTTCTAACTTAAATTTATATATTTTTGGTTTTATACTGGCCGAATTCAGCTATGCTAATGGGGCATAAAAGAAGCCCACAACCGTGGCTGTTCTTTCTAAAAACCGGCCTCAACACTCGGATGTTTAGAGGCATAAACTTTGCATCCGGAGCAGCAGGTCTTTTAGATGTGACTGGAAAAGCCCTGGTAAGACTCGTAGGAAATTTCTTACGTATTCAACCTTAAATATAGTTACAACATAAACGTCATGCGGTAATATGACCATATATGTCATTGATGATTTTCATTTGTTTCGTCATGACTTGATTGATCAAACTGTGAACAGAACATTGTATCTATGTCGGAGCAAATCAGACAATTCCAGAGCGTTTGTGACATGTTAACATTCTTAAAGGGTCGAAAAACTGCTAATAATCTACTAAAAAGATCCATGATCGCGATTAGTATTGGTAGCAACGATATTTTTGACTATGTAGCAAATCGAAGCACAGATGATCCTGTTGTGTTTATTGATTCCTTAATGACATCTTACGAGGGTCACATAAATGTAAGTACTTTATACAACAAACACTATATTGTTTCAAAAACATGTATGATGTATCATATGGTTCTCACAAATAAAACTAAACATCGTTTGGTATCTATAGAAATTATACAACCTTGGAGCACGAAAATTTGGGATCATAAGCGTTTCACCAATCGGATGTTGCCCGTCACAGAGGATTTACAACGCCACGGGTGGATGTTTGGAGATTGAAAACACTCTTGCTCAAGCGTTTTATTCATCACTTGCCGCTCTACTAAAGAATCTCACTTGTAAACTACCTGGAATGAAGTATGCACTTGGAAATTCATATGAAATGACCATCAATGTTATCAATAACCCACAACTCTTCAGTAAGTACACAAATAAGTCATTTTGGTTCCACTCTTCATTTCATTTGCAACACAAGAGAATTTTTCTTGACTATAAATTTATTTACATTCGCGATTTTCATTTGATTCTTTCAGATTTCACATCCATCGACACGGCATGCTGTGGTGAAGGATGGCTAAATGCAGAAAAAAATTGTTCCCCGCAAGCAAATTTGTGTTCAAATCGCAACAATTACCTCTTTTGGGACTTGTACCATCCAACACAGTATGCTTCGCAGCTTGCAGCTACGACTTTATACAATGGCGGACCGCAATTTGTAACTCCGATCAACTTTGCTCAATTGGCAGCATATTGATTAATCTGTCTTGGATGACTTTTGTCACGATTTTATACTTCATTTAAATGACATGATTATATGTTCCAAAATACTCGTAATAGTTTGAGTCTTATTATTAAGTGTAGTACGAAGAGATAGTGTGTTCGGGCTCGAACCTGAGACCCGCTATTTGTGACAAAAATGTCCACTTTATATTATTTGTTGTGGATGATATTGACTAAGAGTCTATATCCACCTAATTCCTTTCATTTTGTAATGGGTCACTAGTGAAATGTTCATTTGAAAACTTAAATTATTGTGAAAACTAGAAAACTGGATAAAATACACTATGATCTGAATCTAACACAATGTGTTTTGATTGTGTTTTCTGAAAACACAATGTGTTTTTATTGTGTAATCTAAAAACACATTGTGTTAAGTTTTAAATCACAGTGTGTTTTTGATAGCGCGTGGAAATAAGAAAATTGTTCAAACACACTGTGATATAAACTTAACACAATGTGTTTTCTAAAAAAATTTAAAAACACATTGTGTTAAATTTAGATCACATTGTGTTTTGGCCAGTTTTCTAATTTTCACAAAAATTTTAGTTTTCAAATGATCACAACCCTGAATCACAATCATATATATAGGAGAATTTGTAAGAACAAATTGTAAGATTAAAAAATAAAAAAGATTAAACAATTATAGATGGCGAGAAGTGTATCGTTTGAACACCTTATAAAGTATTTACCCCCTCTCATTTCTCAAAAAAACTTGATCTACCCAAATTACCTCTCTCTTTTATCCATTAGTTTGAATATCATCACCTAATATACCTATAATACCCTTAAATCTCAACAACTCATTTTCTTCTCTTTCCTCAAATCTCAACCACTTATTTTTTTTTCTCTCTACTCCATAAATCATTTTATCTATATCTATATTCCCTTATAAAGCAAATCACCATTTTTTATCTTTGAACTTTCAGCCTTTGAAATACCTAAATTACCCCTCTCTTTTATTAACTATTTATATCTATACTCCCTTATAAAGCAAATCACCATTCTTTATCTTCTAACTTTCAGTCTTTGAAATACCTAAATTACTTCTCTCTTTTATTAACTAATTTAAATATCTCTACCTAATATATCTATAATACCCCTAATGAAATAGATTACTTTTACATTACCCTCATTAAATCAATTACTTTTAAATTAATAAACACATCGCTAGGTCACCAACATCGGCGCCACCCGTCGTTGCCGCCGCATTGCGCGGGTAACCTTCTCGTTCCTCTAATTCATTCAAAATCATTTATCTCAAAAATCGTACATCGATAAATTATAAAAATTATATGGGTGTTCTTAAAATTTCATGCTCTTTCATTAGAGATGTCATTCGATATACTTTCGACGAATTTTTAAATCCGGGACCGTACGGCTAAGGGCGGAGCCCGTCAGGTAGATCACCCCATCACCGATCACCCTATGACCTATCACCCCCTATAATCGATTACCTCCTATGACCTATCACACTCTATGACCTATCACCCCCACCATCTCACCGCCGCACGGCGCGGACATTTGGCTAGTACATTATAAAGCAGCAGCCCTTTTTTATTTAAGAAAAGATGATTTGAACTGAAAAAAATACCCTTCTCTTTATATAGATAATTACCCCTTTACCCCCAAACCTCTCCAATCACCACCATTACAATGACCACCAACCGTCTACAACCACCGCCGACCACCGTCTACAACCTCCTATAACCACCACCGGCCACCGCCGCCACCTACAACCACCACCAACCACCGTCGCAATCACCTTCGGCCACCGCCGCCTACAATCACCTCCAGCCACTGCCGCCTATAATCACCACCAGCCACCGTTTAATCAAAAGAAAAGAAAGCAAAAGAAACTATACCCGGTGTGGTGGTGGTGGTTATCGACTATTTCCGGCGAAAAAGAGCGACACCGTCGATTTCCGGTGGTTGACGGCGGTGGAGGGCGGCAGTAGTAGGGAAGGAGTGGTGGGAGAAAGGTTACATAGTTGTAAAGAATATGGAGATAGTGAGATGGTAGTGGATGTCACTATTTCCGGCCACCGGAACAGCGGCCGGCGGTTTCTTTTTTCCTATTTTTCTTCTAATTGTGGTGTTCCTTCCATTAAATATCTGTTTAGCAACTATCAAAAATTGGAGTACTCGGTATCTTGCGGCGGTGGTGCGTTGTTGGAGAAGGGGGTTTCGTCACTGTTGTAACGGTGGTGGTGGGGTCTGACTGTGGTGGTGGCGGGATCCTTCTATACAGCGGAGTTTTTAATATTTAGATTGCGATCAATAAACAATACAAAACAATACAAAATAATATACAGAAATAATATTAACTATTTTTATTTTTTTTTATAACTACTTTAAATTATTTTTTATTTTTTTGATTTTTAATATTTAGATTGCGATTCAATAAACAATACAAAACAATACAAAATAATATAACTTTTTAGAAATAAATTTCTAAAAAGGATCGATTAAAGATAGTACCTTTATGAAGATTGGCTAAAACAGCCTTCCCCGGCAGCGGCGCCAAAAACTTGATGTGTAATTTTCGCTTTACTTTTATTTAATCTTTTTGCTCATGAAAATCAACCAAGTTTTAAATTTATAAAACTAGGCTATACCAATATCTAGACTATTACACACAGGCAGTGTACCTTGTTGTTTATAATATAGTTACCAGTAAGTCCAGGATCGAACACAGGGAAAACGTTAGCTTATCAATCTTAATAATAGTATTATGTTTAATCTAGAAAAGTGGGGGTTTTGTGACCGAGTTGTCACGTTGCTTATCAACTACTTGTGATCCATTTGAAAACATTAACAATAATTAAACTGGTTTTAATGATGCCATTGAATTTGAGAAAATCCTTTTTAGCATTTTGGAAACCATTTAGAACTTTTAACCTTTAACTTACACAAAATCATTTTATAATTGGGTTGTCACGGATCCAATTATTTAAACTAAATATGTAGAAAAGAATCCTGGATGGAAGATTAATTACCTTCTGCAATTTTGACTTGTGAAAGTCAACATAAGAACTAGTCTCATGTTCTTTCTTCTTCAACTTCTATATGAATATCTACCTTTCAACTATGCACCAAACTAACTATTTCATGTCACTTAAAATAGCTATTGTTGCAACTAATAATGCTTCTATTTCTTAACACAACTAGATGGGCCCGTTTCTTTTTTTAGTCATTAAGTGCTGAGTGTATTAAGTGCCTGAATGCATTAAGAAAGTCTGTATGTATCAAGTAAAATGTAAGTAATTGACGGTTATTTTGTTTATTAAGTCAAAAAAGAAACATGAAATTTGACTGAATGATTAAGTTCTTAACTATTAAGTTCATTAAGTAAAAAAGAAACAAGGCCTAAATCCCAGTCTAGCTATCTAACTACTTGAATCAACTAGAAACTTTAATAATCAATCCGTAGACTATTTCGAAAACCTTGCGAGAAAACAACGCATGCTTACATGCGTATGAACGAACAGTAACGAAACTTCATGATACTTTTCATGGGAATAGAATTATCAAAACCCAATATGTAACAACTATTATAACACAACTTCGACGTAGAAATATCATACAAATAGAACCATGTTTACTTTCGTAAACTTGTTGTAAGCGGATGCACAAGAATTAACAAAGTAACCTTATGGACATTACAACACACTTTAAATGATTAATAATATAGTAACAAAGTGATTTGAGGTGTTGGTGTTTTGAGAACAAGAGTTAAAACAAAGTCGAAAGCTTCGCGGTCGTTAATGGTAACTTGAATATGGATCAACGAAACTTTACGAGACTTTGGGTAACTGTTTTGGCGGTGTTTAGGATCTGTTTGTGATTGAAAGTAAAAGTAGAGGTGTTGGTGTTTGTGATATGAAACCATAAATGTGTAATATAAACTTAGGGTCCTTATTGTTATTATTACTTACTTCTGGGTTGAGTTATTGTACAGGTTGTTAAAGATTTAAAAGAAACATATGATAAAGTTGATGGTTCTGTTACTTTTAATCTGCATCATAAAATCAATACATTAAGTTAAAAGAAACATATGATAAAGTTGATGGTTCTGTTACTTTTAATCTGCATCATAAAATCAATACATTAAGTCAAAATGGTTCTTCATTATCTGAATATTATCATAAACTAAATACTTTCTGGAAACAATTTGATGCTATGGTTAAATTACCTGTTTGTACTTGTAAGGCTGCAAAGATTTAAAGAAACATATGATAAAGTTGATGGTTCTGTTACTTTTAATCTGCATCATAAAATCAATACATTAAGTCAAAAGAAACATATGATAAAGTTGATGGTTCTGTTACTTTTAATCTGCATCATAAAATCAATACATTAAGTAAAAGAAACATATGATAAAGTTGATGGTTCTGTTACTTTTAATCTGCATCATAAAATCAATACATTAAGTCAAAATGGTTCTTCATTATCTGAATATTATCATAAACTAAATACTTTCTGGAAACAATTTGATGCTATGGTTAAATTACCTGTTTGTACTTGTAAGGCTGGAAAGATTTAAAAGAAACATATGATAAAGTTGATGGTTCTGTTACTTTTAATCTGCATCATAAAATCAATACATTAAGTCAAAATGGTTCTTCATTATCTGAATATTATCATAAACTAAATACTTTCTGGAAACAATTTGATGCTATGGTTAAATTACCTGTTTGTACTTGTAAGGCTGCAAAGATTTAAAAGAAACATATGATAAAGTTGATGGTTCTGTTACTTTTAATCTGCATCATAAAATAAACACATTAAGTTAAAAGAAACATATGATAAAGTTGATGGTTCTGTTACTTTTAATCTGCATCATAAAATCAATACATTAAGTCAAAATGGTTCTTCATTATCTGAATATTATCATAAACTAAATACTTTCTGGAAACAATTTGATGCTATGGTTAAATTACCTGTTTGTACTTGTAAGGCTGCTAAAGAATTAAAAGAAACATATGATAAAGTTGATGGTTCTGTTACTTTTAATCTGCATCATAAAATCAAACAGTAAATCAAGAAAAGAAGTTAGGGTTTCTTCATATTCAGATCCTGATTGTTCTTCTTGACTAAGTGAATCAAGAAGAAAATTAGGGTTCCTCTACCTTCAGCCGAAAGCACTGTATTGTTGATCTTCTTTCCTTTATCTTCTTAAATTTTTTTATTATTCTAATCTCACAAAATCAATTGTGTTAACACTTGACCGGTCTCCATTGAGAGACTTGGAATCCTGTCACTGGCACTTTTGAGGGATTAGAATTATTTTCAAAATTTATATATATATATATATATATATATATATATATATCACTATATATATATATATATATCTTTTGCGTGAATATACACACTCGTATTTGGTTACTATAGTGAAACTTTCCGGATAAATATATATATATATATATATATATATATATATATATATATATATATATATATATATATATATATATATATATATATATATATATATATATATATATATATATATATATATATATATATATATATATATATATATATATATATATATATATATATATATATATATATATATATATATATATATATATATATATATATATATATATATATATATATATATATATATATATATATATATATATATATATATATATATATATATATATATATATATATATATATATATATATATATATATATATATATATATATATATATATATATATATATATATATATATATATATATATATATATATATATATATATATATATATATATATATATATATATATATATATATATATATATATATATATATATATATATATATATATATATATATATATATATATATATATATATATATATATATATATATATATATATATATATATATATATATATATATATATATATATATATATATATATATATATATATATATATATATATATATATATATATATATATATATATATATATATATATATATATATATATATATATATATATATATATATATATATATATATATATATATATATATATATATATATATATATATATATATATATATATATATATATATATATATATATATATATATATATATATATATATATATATATATATATATATATATATATATATATATATATATATATATATATATATATATATATATATATATATATATATATATATATATATATATATATATATATATATATATATATATATATATATATATATATATATATATATATATATATATATATATATATATATATATATATATATATATATATATATATATATATATATATATATATATATATATATATATATATATATATATATATATATATATATATATATATATATATATATATATATATATATATATATATATATATATATATATATATATATATATATATATATATATATATATATATATATATATATATATATATATATATATATATATATATATATATATATATATATATATATATATATATATATATATATATATATATATATATATATATATATATATATATATATATATATATATATATATATATATATATATATATATATATATATATATATATATATATATATATATATATATATATATATATATATATATATATATATATATATATATATATATATATATATATATATATATATATATATATATATATATATATATATATATATATATATATATATATATATATATATATATATATATATATATATATATATATATATATATATATATATATATATATATATATAGATGTAATTCTGTGGTTTTATCTTGGATTTTAGGATCTGTTAGTCAAGAATTGTATATGGGACAAATTTTTTCTAAAATTGCTAGTGAAGTTTGGAAAGATTTAAAAGAAACATATGATAAAGTTGATGGTTCTGTTACTTTTAATCTGCATCATAAAATCAATACATTAAGTCAAAATGGTTCTTCATTATCTGAATATTATCATAAATTGAATACATTCTGGAAACAGTTTGATGCTATGGTTAAATTACCTGTTTGTACTTGTAAGGCTGCTAAAGAATTTAAAGCTCATCATGACTTAATAAGATTAATGCAGTTCCTAATGGGTCTAGATGAAGTATATATGTCTGTTAGGAGTACTATTCTTACAAAAGATCCATTGCCTGATGTTAAGTCTGCATATGCATTGTTATCTAGGGAAGAGTCACATAGAAATGCTAGTTCTATGAATCATCTAAAACCTGGAAATGCTGCTTTTGTGTCTAAATTTAATGGTCCAAAGAAGAAATTTGTAAGAAATGAAAACCTTGTATGTGCTAATCCTGCATGTGGTTTAAAAGGACATACCATTGACAAATATTTTAAAATTGTTGGATATCCTGAATACATAAAAAAGAAGAATGGTTTTTATAATAAAGGTTATTCAAATAATGCTTATAATGAGAAAACTTTTGTTGATAGTAATAATGGTTCAGGTTCTAGTGCTTCAAATGTTCAAAATACTGGTTTATCTTTTACAAATGAACAAATTTCAAAACTCATGAGTTTAATAAATGAGAAACAGGAAACCAAGGCTGGAATTCAAGCACACATGGCAGGTGCTTTTATGTCTTCTACATTTTTTAATTCTAATGCATAGTTAGTTAAAGTTCCTAGTAAAAAGGATTGGATAAATGACTCTGGTGCTAATCAACACATGTGTTGTTCTGATCATAATTTGATAAATGCAGCTGATGTCACTTCATTAAATCTTACTGTTAATCATCCTAATGGTACTTCTGCATTGATATGAAAAATTGGTGATATTAAACTAACAAATCAGATTACTATCTTTGATGTATTATATATTCCAGATTACTGTGTTAATTTGTTTTCTATTCATAAAGCAAATAGAGATAGTAAGCTGTTTATTGGTTTTACTGAACAAATGTGTTATATTCAGGATTTGAGAACAATGAAAAATCTGGGGACTGGTAGAGTTTAGGGAGGTTTATATCTGTTGAATGTAAGTGATAATATAGGAACTAGTAATAATGTGGTTGTTGATATTAAGTGCAATGTGTCTTCTGATCTATGGCATTCCAGATTAGGACATCCTGCTTTACCTGTTCTAAATGTGTTAAAAGAAAAATTAAAACTCAACAGTATTTCTGATTCACCTTGTGATATTTGTCATAAAGCAAAGCAAACTAGGGAACCTTTTCCTTTAAGTGATCATAAATCAACAAGTTTAGGTGATCTTATTCATCTTGATGTTTGGGGACCTTATAAAAGGGTCAGTAAAGATGGTTATAAATATTTTTTAACTGTTGTAGATGATTTTTCTAAAGCAGTTTGGGTCTTTATGATGAAGAATAAAACTGAAGTTTTTGATAATGTTTCTTATTTCATAAAATTAATCAAAACTCAGTTTGGAAAAGTGGTTAAAATTTTTAGGTCTGACAATGGAACAGAATTTGTGAATTTTAAAATGTCAAATTTGTTTAATTCTTTGGGGTATTATTCATCAGACCTCTTGTGCTTATACTGCACAACAAAATGGAGTAGCTGAGAGAAAGCACAGACATCTTTTAAATGTGGCTAGAGCTCTTCTTTTTCAGGGAGGGTTACCTTTATATATGTGGCCAAAGTGTGTCTTTACTGCTGTTTACTTGATAAATAGAATTCCTTCTTCTGTGCTAAAAGGGAAAACTCCTTATGAACTTGTTTATGGCTTCGAACCTAATTTAAATCATTTGAAGAATTTTGGATGTCTTTGTTAATTTACTATTTTGAATAATGATGATAAATTTTCTAAAAGAGCTGAAAAAAGTGTTTTTATTGGTTATTCAAACTTAAAAAAGGGATATAAGTTGTATAGTCTTGAATATAAAAGTGTATTTTATTCAAGGGATGTTAAATTTTATGAACAAATTTATCCTTTCAAGATGGGAACAAATTCTGTTTTTGATGAAAATGAATGTGCTTATTTCATAAAATTAATCAAAACTCAGTTTGGAAAAGTGGTTAAAATTTTTAGGTCTGACAATGGAACAGAATTTGTGAATTTTAAAATGATGAGAATTTGTTTATTGCATTGTTGGTGTATGTTGATGATATTGTTCTTACTGGAAACAATGAAACTGAAGTTAACAAGGTAAAAGATTTTCTTAGTTCAAAGTTTTTAATAAAAGATCTTGGTAAACTTAAATATAAATCTACTGGAAAGATAGAAAGATACAAAGCAAGGTTAGTTGCTAAAGGATATAATCAAAAGGTTGGAATAGACTTTGAGGAAACCTTTTCTCCTGTTGTTAAAATGGTAACTGTTAGATGCTTGATTAATGTTGCTGTTAATAAAGGATGGTCATTATATCAGTTAGATATTAACAATGCTTTCTTATATGGTGAATTAAAAGAAGAGGTTTATATGAATTTACCTCCTGGATATTTTTCTAAAAGAGCTGAAAAAAGTGTTTTTATTGGTTATTCAAACTTAAAAAAGGGATATAAGTTGTATAGTCTTGAATATAAAAGTGTATTTTATTCAAGGGATGTTAAATTTTATGAACAAATTTATCCTTTCAAGATGGGAACAAATTCTGTTTTTGATGAAAATGAATGTGCTTACTGGAAACAATGAAACTGAAGTTAACAAGGTAAAAGATTTTCTTAGTTCAAAGTTTTTAATAAAAGATCTTGGTAAACTCAAATATTTCTTAGGAATTGAAGTCATTGATACTTCAAAAGGTGTTTGTTTAACTCAAAGAAAATACTGTATGGATCTTTTATTTGAATATGGTCTCTTAGGTTCTAAACCTATAAATACTCCTATGGATATGAATTTGGTTATATTTGATAGAGTAAGTGAAACTGATCCTTCTCTTGAGAATGTTACCTTTTATCAGCAGCTTATTGGGAAACTTATATATTTGACATTGACCAAACCTGACATAAGTTATGCAGTGCATTGTCTTAGTCAGTATATGAACAGTCTAAAGCATCTCATTTGAAACTTGCAATGAGGGTTTTAAGGTATTTAAAGAAAGCTCCAGGTAAAGGTATCCATGTTATCAAAGGTAAGTCTCTCAAACTTAGTGCTTATGTAGACTCAGATTGGGGTAAATGTGTTACCTCTAGAAGGCCAGTCACTGGTTTCTGCATTTTCTTTGGTGAGTCTTTGATTTCATGGAAAAGTAAAAAGCAAAATACAGTTTCTAGGTCCTCCTCAGAAGCTGAGTATAGGGCCATGGCAACTGTTACCTGTGAAATTGTGTGGATCTTAAGTGTTTTAAATGATTTAAAAATTAAAGATTTGTTGCCTGTAAATCATTATTGTGATAATAAGTCTGCTGTCTTAATAGCAACTAATCCTGTTTTGCATGAGAGAACAAAGCATATAGAAATTGACATTCACATTGTAAGAGAAAAAGTGAATTCTGGTTTGCTTAACTTGATTAAGGTTAACACTGATGAACAGGCTGCTGACATTTATACCAAAAGTCTTTCAGTTGCTAAACATGAGTATTTGCTTAGCAAATTGAATATGGTTGATATTTTTCAACATTAGTGTTTCATTCCCTAAGTTTATATTAAGGGAGGGTGTTAAAATTATAAATGTGTAATATAAACTTAGGGTCCTTATTGTTATTATTACTTACTTCCGGGTTAAGCTTTTGTACATGTTTGTTATTAATGAGACTCAAGGGACTAATTCTGGAAGTATTAGAAGATGAAGGGTGTTGGATTCATTGGCTGGAAGATGAGAGTATATAAAGACCATTTAGGGTTTGAGCCCCAAATACTTTGTATGGATCTTTTATTTGAATATGGTCTCTTAGGTTCTAAACCTATAAATACTCCTATGGATATGAATTTGGTTATATTTGATAGAGTAAGTGAAACTGATCCTTCTCTTGAGAATGTTACCTTTTATCAGCAGCTTATTGGGAAACTTATATATTTGACATTGACCAAACCTGACATAAGTTATGCAGTGCATTGTCTTAGTCAGTATATGAACAGTCTAAAGCATCTCATTTGAAACTTGCAATGAGGGTTTTAAGGTATTTAAAGAAAGCTCCAGGTAAAGGTATCCATGTTATCAAAGGTAAGTCTCTCAAACTTAGTGCTTATGTAGACTCAGATTGGGGTAAATGTGTTACCTCTAGAAGGCCAGTCACTGGTTTCTGCATTTTCTTTGGTGAGTCTTTGATTTCATGGAAAAGTAAAAAGCAAAATACAGTTTCTAGGTCCTCCTCAGAAGCTGAGTATAGGGCTATGGCAACTGTAACCTGTGAAATTGTGTGGATCTTAAGTGTTTTAAATGATTTAAAAATTAAAGATTTGTTGCCTGTAAATCATTATTGTGATAATAAGTCTGCTGTCTTAATAGCAACTAATCCTGTTTTGCATGAGAGAACAAAGCATATAGAAATTGACATTCACATTGTAAGAGAAAAAGTGAATTCTGGTTTGCTTAACTTGATTAAGGTTAACACTGATGAACAGGCTGCTGACATTTATACCAAAAGTCTTTCAGTTGCTAAACATGAGTATTTGCTTAGCAAATTGAATATGGTTGATATTTTTCAACATTAGTGTTTCATTCCCTAAGTTTATATTAAGGGAGGGTGTTAAAATTATAAATGTGTAATATAAACTTAGGGTCCTTATTGTTATTATTACTTACTTCCGGGTTAAGCTTTTGTACATGTTTGTTATTAATGAGACTCAAGGGACTAATTCTGGAAGTATTAGAAGATGAAGGGTGTTGGATTCATTGGCTGGAAGATGAGAGTATATAAAGACCATTTAGGGTTTGAGCCCCAACATACTTTACATTCATATTTTCTGTATCTATATTTTCTTTCTCGATTCTGTATTTTCGATTTATTCAATTCTTCTTGTAATTGATTGATTTATCTTGATCAATCATTCCACTGATCATCTTGATTATATTTGTCTTGTAATAATAATATTTTGTAAGTCGGTTATACAGCCGACTGATTAATCTCTCATCAAACAACTATTTATAATAATAATTGTTGTTCTTCGATTTCGTTCAGATATGCAACCGAGACGAAACCGAAAGCTTGCGCATGTTAATGATAACTTGGTAACGGAGCTACGGTAACGTAAAATTGTTTTGTGGGTGGTGAAGTATGGTGGTTTTGGTGCAGTAACTGAAGAGAAATGGGAGTAGTAACAAGGCTTTGGATCCCCCGGTGCACACTCTTCATCTTCGATAACGTCTTCGTTTTATAGCCATGGAGATTAACCGAGCCTTATCACTATGAGATTATTGTTGGGGTAGCATGTTCCCCACTGAGATGAATAACACTAGTCTTCAACAGTGCCACTACGTACTGTCTTATCAAATCATGCGGAAACGACGAGAGACTTAAATTCAAAAAGCTGAATCTGCACGTCCCTCTAACGAGGTCAAAATCCTCTGTCGAGGTCGACCTCTAACGAGGTCTTTCTCCCTCTGTCGAGGTCCTCCTCTAACGAGGTCTGGTTCCCTCTGTCGAGGTCTTCCTATTTTGTCTTTTATTGCAGCTTTGACTTTCTTTTCCGTTTGACTTGTTTTTGATCCGTTTCTTCACCGATTCTTGTTCAATCTTTATTTTTACCTACAAAACACTTATGCAAGTAATAAGTATCTAAAAACATTCATTCATGATCAAATGTGTATAAATATTCTTTAAAAAGACCAGATAACGCTTAATTAAATATGTATAATTTTAGCGTTATCAGCATAACCCTCAACTTGCTTTATCTACAGCTTTAGTCACGTAACTCTATTTTGCACTAAAACAAAGCAATAAACTATGTTTTTTTTTACACATTATTGCAAGGAATAAACTTTCATGTTTTTTTGTTTTTTTTATCTATATATTATTCAAGGAATAAACTTTATTTTTTTTGTTTTTTTTTACACATTATTCAAGGAATAAACTTTATTTTTTTTGTTTTTTTTTACACATTATTCAAGGAATAAACTTTATTTTTTTTGTTTTTTTTTACACATTATTGCAAGGAATAAACTTTCATGTTTTTTTGTTTTTTTTATCTATATATTTTTTTTTTTAGAACGGCAATATATATAAAATAACAATGTATCTAGCAAAGCACTAGACACCGTAGACAAGAGTACAAATACAAATACTATATCTAGGATAAATGACAAAACAACACCATCCTATGCACATACAACCACGGAAGTATACGCCTTATAAAAACATAAAGAGGGTTTTGAAACTACTCATCTCGCGATACAACAATTTTTTTGCATCTACTCGTAGCCCAAATGTGAGATTATAGCCTCAATGCAAAGTTTTTTGTTCAATTTTAAGTGAAGATCATCAAGCTGTTGAAAAACCTCACCCAAAGTTGGTTGTACAATTGAAGAAATACCAAGCCAAATAGACACTAATTTCCAAAGTCTATTTGCTACTTTACAAACCATGAAAACGTGAAGAGTGGATTCGGGTTCGGCTGAGCATAAAGGACAAATAACTGAAGGAATATCGACACACTTATTCTCCAGGTTGATTCGAGTGGGAATACGGTCTTGCAAAACTCTCCACATAAGGATATTAACCTTATTAGGAACCAACATACACCATCTCGTAATATTAGACGCATCAGGTAACATAAAGTCATCCACTCGCATTCTCACCTCTTTAACCGAGTATCCGATAACATCCGAGAGAGACCAAACCCATTTGTCATCTTTTTCGATCATTACAATACTTCTAATACCCTCCCAAAGCTCCTGCCATGTACTTTCCTCTACGCCGCCCCTTAGAGGTCTTCGACAATTAGCAACAAAATTAATACCATTCCATCTATCCTTTACCCGACAATGCTTTTGTTGCTCCAATGAATATAAACGAGGGAAACGATAGCTGAGAGGAGAATTACCAAACCAAATGTCATGCCATAAAAGAAGTCGTGTGCCTATTTCCAACCTTAATGGATAAAGCATTCATAGGAATGATATTTTGATGATCAAGTTCAATAGCAAGATTAGATATTTGGTTCCATATCCCATTTGTCTTGCGCCGAACAGTAGTAAAAGACCAGAAGGTGCTCGGTTTGTATAAACTTTTTAACACAATCACCCACAAGGAATTAGGAGCATTTACGTATCGTCACCTCCATTTGAGTAACAAACCTTTATTGAGTGCATCAAGAGAACCGATTCCAAGGCCCCACAATGTTTACTTGCTAAGACACTATCCCATTTAATCCAATGCATCTTTTTATTGTCCTCATTACCGCCCCAAAAATATTTGGCACACATTAATTCAAGCTTTTTCTTAACAATACTTGGCATGCGAAATAACGACATATAATAGGACCCCACTGATCCTAAAACAGCTGAAATTAGAGTAGTACGACCCCCAATAGATAATAGATTTGCCTTCCATTTGGACAAACGTTTAGCAAATTTGTCAATAATCGGTTGCCATGAATCAAGTCTCGACATATTCGCCCCAATAGGAACACCCAAATACATAAAGGAAAAGAAACTTTGGAGCAAGATGCAATTCTAGCAAAACGATCTAAATCCGACCCTCGAATCCCAACACCATAAATCTTGGATTTCTGCAAGTTTATTTTAAGTCCAGACGCCATATGGAAACAAGAAAATGCCATCATAACATTTTGCAAATTATCCTCCGCCCATTCCCCCATAAAAAAGACATCATCATCATAAATTAAGTGAGATAAAGAAAGTTCCCCAACCTGGATACCACGGATAAGACCAACCTCTTTTAGATCTTCCAATGCAACATGAAGACCTTCCATAGCCAATATAAAAAGAAACGGTGCCATTGGGTCCCCTTGTCGAATACCACGATCAAAAGAGAACTCAGAAGTAGGACTCCGATTAACAAGAACCGAAGATCGAGTAGAATAAAGACAACCTGAAATCCAGCTGATCCAACGACGTCCAAAACCCATGAAAGAGAGAATGGACAGCAAAAAGTTCCAATTCAGAGAATCATACGCCTTAGCAATGTCAAGCTTCAAAAACATCACTTTCTTCTTCTTTTGTTTAAAATGATGAACAACCTCATTTAAAATTAAAGGGCCGTCTAGAATATTTCTTCCTTTTAAAAAAGCCGATTGGGTAGGACTTATGAGTGAATCAAGAACTTTTGATAGTCTATTAGCCAATATTTTAGAAACAATTTTGTACTAAACACCAATTAGGCTAATCGGACGATAATGATCAACAGTAAGCGGATTAGGAATTTTAGGAAGTAAAGAAATAAAAGATGAATTACATCCTGGAGGGAAGTAACCAGTTTGAAAAAACCGCACCACAAAGGCCACCACATCTTCCTTCAAAATTTCCCAAAACTGTTTCAAAAAACCAAAAGTGAAACCATCAGGACCCGGAGATTTATCATTTCCACAATCCCAAACCGCCTGTTTAATCTCCATATCAGTCACATGACGTTCCAACAAATGTACCTGATCTTCAGATAAAGACTTGAATCTATCACTCTTGGAAACCAAATTAATACAAGGACTTCTTTTAAATTTCATAGAAAAATGATCAAAGAAGACTTTTTTAACATCACCAGGATTATCCACCCAATTACCATCCACTTTAATACCTCGCACCGCCATATTTTTTCGCGCTTTATTCACGATTGAATGGAAAAAACCAGAATTTTCAAAACCTTCAATAGCCCATTTCACTTTCGACTTTTGCTTAACATCAAGCGTCTCCCTAAGCTCAGCATCCAAAATTTTATGGACCAATTCTTTCCGCTCAGGAAAGTAACCTTCACCTGCTGTGCCATTATCAAAATTAATATCGAGATTTGCAAGTTGATCTCTAAGAATCTTTACCTCATTCTCATTTATTTTGACCGAAATCCCATCCTTAATAATGATTTTAAGCTCTTTAAGCCTCAATCTGAACCGATTCATAGGGCACGTCACACTCACAGCCGAGTGTTCCCAAGAGTTCATGATAAGATCATGAAAACCCTCCAAACGAGACCAAGAATTAAATATCTTGAAAGGAATAGGCCCATAGTCAAAAAACTTTTGAGACAAGAAAATAGGATGGTGATCAGAAACCGTCCGATCTAACACCGTACCAACAAGATTACTAAATGCCAAACACATATCAGGTGACAAAAGAAACCTGTCCAATTTAGACGCAGAAACCCCCCCAACACGAGTGAACTTATAACCCCCCATAGCAACCTCAGATAGATCATTAACCCGAATAAAAGAATTAAACAAATCAGCACTAGATTGCATGAACGAAGCTCCAATTCTTTCAGAACCATCTCTAACCGAATTGAAATCTCCAAACATAATCACTTTTCCATCACAATTTGATAGAAAAGAAGAAAGAAAAGACCACAATTCCTTTTTAGCGGACTCTTCCTGCGGGGCATACACATTAATCATAAAACAGACGAGTATTAAAAGGAAGCCAAGTACCTTCCACAATGAGAACTCGAGGAAAACTAAGCACTTTACAACTTCGAAAAACAGAAGGATTCCAAATAGATAGTATCCCTCCTGAATGTCCTCGAGCTGAAGATGTAGCGAACTCGAATTGATGATTACCCCATAACCTTCTAATCTTAAGAAGATCCACCGAAGACATGAACGTTTCTTGAAACCCACCGAAATTGACACGATACTTTGCAAGCATAGATGAAACTTTGGAAGATTTATTAGGATCTCTTCCACCAAAACCACGCAAATTTAAAGAGAGCACATTCATTTGAACACAAAACTCTCGCTAAATCTATTAACCAAATTCTTCAAAGCAACAGTATTGGAAGGAATTTCTAAACCAATAACACTGCCTAACCGAGCAAGTCTTGCAAATATCTTAGAGGGCGATTCCACGACTACCCCACGAAATAAACTACCATTAACCCCATACGTAGCATCGGAAGTATTACCAGTAAGTTTTTCCTTTCTAATCTTCTGTTGCTTCTGTGCACCTTTGAATCCCGGTGGAGTCGAGATACGGGATGAAGCCGAGTCTTTAACAAATGAATCTTGGTTGACGTTGTCTCCATGCACCTCAACTTTACTAACATGCAACTCAGAACTTTCAATGTTCTTAATATAAACTATGGAAGGTTCTAAATTAGCATTACTCTTGAAAACAGAGGAATCATGTTCATTCCCCACGTCTCCATCATTAGCAAAATTAAAACCATCATCCTTTATATCATTAATTTTATTATCCGCATCCGAAACAGAACCAATATCATCATCTCCGCCTACATCAACTTCGTTGTAAAGGCGCACAATGGAAGGAGTTTCACAAAAATTGTCACTATATTGCGAGTTCCCGGTATCAAAATCATCATTCACAAAATCATCCTCCCTGCTAAATACGTTTTCAAACACATCACCAATCGGTCCCCTAGAATTGCTATCATCTACAGACCAATAAGCAAATTCAGTAGCACAAATTTCAAACACACGATTTTGGAAAGATACCTTCAATCTCCTGAATTCGTTTCATAGAACTTGTAAGTATACACACCTTACCATTTGATAATGGACCGTGGTTATCCGTATCAACAAGAACGCTTGTGCCCCATCGATTCCCAATATTTTTGTATACCTTAGAAGAAACTTCAATCCAAACCCAACGACCCCCAACCGGCTAAATCGATCCAAATGCAACGTTCATCAGGCATGAAATATGGAGAAACCGGCTTGAATTCAACAAAAAGACTCGATAAGCACTTCAAATTTTTAAATGCTTCAACTTGAAACAAAGAAGAAACTTCAATCCAAACCCAACGACCCCCAACATAACGCAATGCAACATCAAGGAAACCCTCTGCTTTCGCATAATATATTAAATCACTAATCACTTCAATATCCTTTACTTTTGCAAGAAAACTATTTTCCACAGCCTCATAACCCGTACAATCCTCGTCTTTTATAATAAAAAGATCGCTTTCCTCTTTATTCGCTGACGGAGAAACTATGACTTTTTATATTATATGTGTAGAAAATATGACTTTTTATTTCCAAAGTAGAAATTTTTTTCTATAAAAGTTCCACATTTGCATACTAAACAATGTAGTAAGTATATAGACTTCTAACAAAAAGTCTTTGGTTTGAAATCATTGCCGTCACGTCACTTCCCATGTTTTATATTGTCATCGCCGTTTTACCGCGCAATACGCGGGCACTATGCTCATTTTTAGAAATACAACTAGTTAAATCTCATAAGTTTCATTCATATTTACCAAAAGAAGCAATTCACACATGATGCTAGGAAAATTATCATGATAGGAAATCACACATACCCTATGAGCCTTTGAAATTATCAATCTTCATCTTATAGATCTTATAACTAACTAGCACGGTACTTGTGCAACGTGGCGACAGTGGCAGTGACAGAAGTCTAATAGTGGCGGCATCGAGTGTGTGGGTTGATGTAAAGGTAGGGCTGTAAATGAACCGAGCAGTTCATGAAACGTTCGGCTGGAAGTTCGTTCGTGTTCGTTCGTTTAGTTAAACGAACGAACATGAACAACTCTCGTTTGTTCGTTCGTTTGTGTTCGTTCGTTTGTGTTTGTTCGTTTGTTTGTTCATTGGTGTTTGTTTGTGTTCGTTCATTTGTGTTCGTTCGTTTGTGTTCGTTCGTTTGTGTTCGTTCGTTTGTGTTCGTGAACATTGTATTTGCTATATATACTAGTATTAATATTAACATTAATATCTAATAATTTATATACTTAAAAAGAATATTAAATACAAATTATAAAGATAAATACTTACATTATGTCAAGCCGTAAGATATTTTCACTTTCTAAAGTAGGAAAGTTTTGTAAAATTTTTAGCCGATCAATAATTTGTAACCTTGAATATGAAGTCTAATATTTCTAATCATATGTTTGTAAATATTTTTAGTTATATGTTTGTTCGTTGGTGTTCGTTCATTTGTGTTCGTTCGTTTGTGTTCGTTCATTAGTGTTCGTTCGTTTGTGTTCGTGAACATTCGTTCATGAACACAAATGAACGAACATGAACAAGATATTATGTTCGTTTATCCGTTTGTGAACCGTTCGTTAAGCTAAACGAACGAACATGAACAAGCTCTCGTTTGTGTTCGTTCGGTTCGTTTACAGCCCTATGTAAAGGGGATCGTGGGGATATTTTAAAAAAGGTAAGGGTTTATGTTGTAAATTAGTTCATTAAGGGCAAATTGAGTAATTTCCTATAACTCTTTCCAAGCAATTGAGTCATTTCCAAACTAATTTTTTTTATACCGAATTTTAAAAATGAAAGGATGGATAATTTTTATACTCCTCCGTCTTACTAAACTTGTCTACTTTTAAATTTTCAAAGCCAAACTTTACGAACTTTGACCATAATTTTTTTTTTGTGTTATATAATATTTGATGAAATTTATACGAATCGATTGTGCTTTAAATGTGTGTTTCATTCGTATAGATTTCATCAACTATTATATAACACAAACAAAATTATTTATGGTCAAAGTTCGTAAAGTTTGACTTTGAAAATTTAAAAGTGGACAAGTTTTGTAACACCCCAAGCCAAGGCTCGAAATATCACGGAAATCATATAGCACAAGGTGGAATTAATGTAGAACATGAACTAAATGCAAATAAAGGATTCAGTGAATCCTTACAGAACGATAAACAAGTACCAAAATACATAAGGAGCAAATAGCCATCAAAGATTACAATAGAACATCAACAGATGGTTAACGATTCTAAGCATAATGCAAAAGAGAAGGTCGATGAATCCTTGATTCATAAAGTCCAAAGCCCGGGTTAACAGCAAGCAAGCAACTAAACTCCACGTCCGGGGAGAACCTGATTACCTGAAAAGTGTACTAAGCATAGTCAACACAAGGTTGGTGAGTTCGTAGTAACGGTCCACAAGGAACCAGCGTCAATAATCACAATATACGAGTAGAGGCTAGGCATGACTTACAGCGAGCCTCTAAGTAACACAATAACGTCCAACAACAAGATTACACAAGTACAAAAAGCGTGTAATAAGAAATGCATAAATGATATGAGTATCAATGCAATGCCATATGCGTAAGTAAGCCAAAATGCCTATCTTATGCATGATCTCCGGTCACCTATGCAACGATACTCGCTTGTCATCACTATGAACAAAGCGGCATCTCAAAAACATCGAGATATATATGTCTATATACTCGGGGTCAAGATCTACATCCACAATGGGTGCATACATCTATACACCAGGATGTCGGCAATCCCCTGCCGAGGGCTCATCAGCAATGTATGCAATGCTTACAATCAATTGTAAATGCATCAATCATAAACCAACAATCAATATACGATGAACCTGAGCCAACAATCAATATTCGTCAATCATAAACCAATAATCACAATACGATGAACATGAACCAACAATCGATAGTCGACAACCATGAGCCCAAAATCAATATCAATACCAATTCTATATGTACATACACTTAAGAGGATTCTACTTTCATCAAGTCCCAGATGCTTATATATAGGGTCACCCGCAGCCTTCCCACCACATCTAAAACCCAATGAAAGCATAACCGACTTCTATGTATGTACGTCTATCCTAATATTAATGAAATACTTAACAAACGTAAACCAAGACAATCAAACATGATAACCGTCTCAACAATCCAACATTTAAACCAAATCAATCAATCAATCAACAACGTAAGTAAACACGCAAGTTTACACTTTTCAGCCCGAATCTCAAGCGAGTAGGGAGATACAAAACTCACCTCAATGACTTATGGAAAGTTAAGTCGATATAAAGTCGAGTTATGGAAGTACAATGTTCTCCTTGCGTCCAACACCTAAATATCGATCATACATTCACATCAACATTCATAAGTACACATACAAAGTTACCAAGTATACGGCAAAACCCTAATTAGGTTTTCAAAATGTTTCTCGACGTTAAATGACTTCTAAGACTCTTAATCAATGTTATATAAGATAAGAAGTGAATTAGATTAAGGCTCGGCGCGTAAAAAGGTCCAGAAAGTCAAACTAGGTCAAACAAGGAAAATTCAGAATTTCAAAGGCCGTAACTTACGGCCAACAGGGGCGTAAGTTACGGTGGTCAGAATACAACGGGCGTAAGGTACGGTCAAACTAGGCGTAGCCTACGGCCCTCTAGAAAGTTCACTTTTGGCGTCTGGAGTGGCGTAAACAGGAGGATTTTGGCGTAAGGTCCATTTTGAAGATAGGGGTAAGCGTAAGCTACGGCCAAAATGGCGTAACCTACGCCCAAGAAATTAGACCTAGCGTAACCTACGCCCCACAGGGCCGTAGGTTACGCCCCATACTGGGCAGCAACACTACCAGCAGCAACAAAGTGCAGAAAATCAAGAACCCAAAACCCTAAATCGACATTTAAGGTTACAAGACTCGTTTTGAAGCTACATTTGACCTTCTAATGCATAAATACACTTACCCAAACCCATATTTCCATCCATAACATCATCAAATTCACCAAATCGATCCAACCCTAAAAAACCCTAATTCGACCCAAAACTCATTTTAAGGCGATTTGGAACTTGTAAATGTACGAGGTGACTAGAAACGAGTAAACTAACATAAATAGAAGTATATGGGATGAATTAGACTTACCAAAACTTCCTTCTTGAGCTCAAACCCGAGATTAGGTCAAATGGGTAAAAATGCAAGACTTCAACCTTTGATTCTTCGTATCGGCGATAATGTGGTATAGATGATGATGATTCTAGTGTTATAACCTTCCCAAAACACCAATCGATGATAGATAGAAGTAGAAATGAAATGGTCTTGCCTTTTTACTTGAGAGAAAGAGAGAAAGATAGATAGATAAGAGAATGAAAGGAGGAGAGAAGAGATAAGGAGAGGATTGGGTCTTGGGTGGCTGGTGGGTCGTGGACTACCCACGGGCCGACCCGTTTCTCTTCTCAAGCCAAATTACAATCGTTACACAATTAAACACCGATCAAAACATATTATCGACCCGAATATAACACATTGTCATTTAATTCACCAAAACGACTCAAATAATTCATTAACTTAAATTGTTAGTCAAATTTCACATAAAGTCAACGGGTCAAAATTCACGGATGTTACAAGTTAGTGGGACGGAGGGAGTATAATAGTGTGGATGTAAGAAGTATGAATAGGTCTTAGACCCTCAGGAAATTCATTAGGGTTCGAATCTCACTTTCTACATTTGTAGGAGTGGACTATTGGGGGAGTTTTCGAGAGTCCTGTGTTTCATCCCAGACATGCGTGGTTCGAGCTTCGTATACAACCCAATTGGATATTACAATAGTGTCTCGAACGTTAACTATTAATTATTAACTACTAACTCGATGTTAAAAAACTAGAGATTAAAAATATGGCACTATTAAAATTCAAAATTTTATAACTTTTTGTCCAAATATACAAATGGCTTTGTCAAGGATCATAACAAAAATTGCAGTTGCAACCCGACACCATAAACTAATTGACCCGAAACCATAAAGCTAACGAATTCAATTCAGGATGTGCTTTATGTACTCGTCCAAGGTTAGTCCTTGGACTCGTCCTCCCTTGTACACCACGGGGTTGGACTTGTCCTTGGACTCGTCCTTCCCACTCGTCCCCCCATGGACGAATGTTTAAGCATTTTTCTTTTATTTTTAAATTTTTTTTTTTTGTGAGTGTATAATTAAATAAAATGTGGGTCCAAGACTAGTCCTTGGTATAAAGTTGGATTTAGAAAGATTAGTCTTTGGATAGTTTTTTGCTAATGTGGCGCTGATTAGGATTAGTTCACCCGAGTTAGGCAGCCTCTCATAAGCACTAGTGTAGGAGTGTATGTTCTCCCCGCCTTGAGAGTTCAGAGTTCAATTCATAAATAATAAACTATTTCTCCGAGCCAAAAGAAAAAACAATTTAAATTCAAAAACCTCATTTGAATTTAGATTTTTATTTTTTTTTATTTTTTATTTTTATTTTTATTTAACATAGTTGATAGAGTAATTTACATATAAATCTATACTATTATATAAAACAGGACCACCTTTTTAAAAAATCTCAAATAAGGAATTGAATCGCCTAAAATGCCCCTGTCCTTTTGAAGATAATTACCCTTTTATCCCCAACCCTCTCCAAACACCACCACTACAACCACCAGCGACCACCGACAACCACCACCGCTTACAACCACCGCCAACCACCGCCGTCCACGATCAATCCGGCCACCGCCGTCTACGTACCGCCACCAACACCCATCACCGACACCGAAGCCGCCGCCATTATTTCACCACCGCCGCCGCCGGAAAATTCGAAAAGTCGTCGGAAAACTTAGATCTACGATTGCTCCTCCGTTTCTTCGAATTGGAACTCGAAATTGTCACCAAAATGCTCAGAAACGAAATCCGAACAAACCCTTGCAAAAACAAAACCGATTCAAGGTTCGCCGAAAAAATCGAAAACTCGGCGGAAAAGTGAAAAACGTGATTACTTTTTCACTTTTTCAAATTAAGACACGAAACCCATTGCAATCGATTCAGAATTCAATCTCGAACAAACCCTAGCCTACTGTTCTGTCCAAAAACTTCGCCGGGAAGATTACCAGAAAAGTAAACGTCAGCGATGCTCGGTGAAACGGAAAACTGAAAATATGAATATGACCGGAATCTGAACACGACCAAAATCTGCTATCTTAATGATCGATTTGATGAAAAATATAGAAGAAATCGAAGAGAGAAGGTCCTTGAAGAAATAAACAAGAATGGATCTGGAAGTAAACAAAGAGAAACTTTTTTTTTTTGATTAAAACGAGGGTTTGATTCCCATTGGGAGCATGTTATTCCGCTTTGCCCAGGATTCAGTTGCAATTTGTGGGGATCAATTATCATTATAGCCGGTCAAAAAATAAAAAGAAAAATAGGAGAGAGTAACAGATAGGAGAGAGAGAAGAAGATAAGAATTGACAAAGTGATGTGCTACTGGCTTTTGTTGGTTCAAAGTAAAAAGAAAATCCCTAATAAATAAATAAATAATGTTATTTGCTTATTTGTATGTTTTTTTTTGTTTCACGTGATCTATAGTAAGTTTTTTATTTCTTTTTTCTTAAGAATTTACCAAAGTTAATTAATTAAGTGAGAACTAATGGTTATGTTTAAAGTTAAAACTTTTAGCCTAATTTTGAATTTTAACACATATAACTTCAAAATTATAACTTTTCTATATAAAATCTCAATCCGATTTTTCCCAATCCGATTCTTCAAAAACTCTCGACTCTCTTTCTCGCCAATCCAATCCTGAGTCCTGAGTTTAATGGTTGTATTTTTTTAATAGATATATAACTGACAACAAAAGTTCTAACTAACGGAAAATAACTACCACTTTGTAAATTGTCGTCATCACGACATATCACACGTTGTAAATTTTTCCGGCCGCATTGCGCGGGCACTATGCTCGTAAAATAAACGGGCAACACTCTGTTGTCTCACTTCTTCTTCATTCTCATGGTATGATTTCAACATCATCATCTTTTCATATCAACAATTTGAGTTTATATGAACATATAAATATTACATCTGTATCTATATATATATATACTTTGTGTAGCTACGATTTGATACTCATGTGTTCAGATCCTTATATATATATATATATATATATATATATATATATATATATATATATATAGAGTGATATATATATATATATATATATATATATATATATATATATATATATATATATATATATATATATATATATATATATATATATATATATATATATATATATATATATATATATATATATATATATATATATATATATATATATATATATATATATATATATATATATATATATATATATATATATATATATATATATATATATATATATATATATATATATATATATATATATATATATATATATATATATATATATATATATATATATATATATATATATATATATATATATATATATATATATATATATATATATATATATATATATATATATATATATATATATATATATATATATATATATATATATATATATATATATATATATATATATATATATATATATATATATATATATATATATATATATATATATATATATATATATATATATATATATATATATATATATATATATATATATATATATATATATATATATATATATATATATATATATATATATATATATATATATATATATATATATATATATATATATATATATATATATATATATATATATATATATATATATATATATATATATATATATATATATATATATATATATATATATATATATATATATATATATATATATATATATATATATATATATATATATATATATATATATATATATATATATATATATATATATATATATATATATATATATATATATATATATATATATATATATATATATATATATATATATATATATATATATATATATATATATATATATATATATATATATATATATATATATATATATATATATATATATATATATATATATATATATATATATATATATATATATATATATATATATATATATATATATATATATATATATATATATATATATATATATATATATATATATATATATATATATATATATATATATATATATATATATATATATATATATATATATATATATATTGAAGCTTAATTCGTTACTTCATTGAGGTTATGAAAATCTATATATGTTTATATTCTCTGACGCAAGGTTCACGACTGTGAATTTATGATTAATGAACTTTTCGAAGGTTGATTCAGTTGAGCGACAGTTATAATTGCACGTGTTCACTGTATGAATTACATAAACATGATTTACGTTAAGAAATATTGATTTAGTGTATATAGACTAAAAAGTTATTGATGTATATAGAACTCTGTGTATGTAAACTAATGGAAATCTGTCGGAACTAGAAAATTTTGAAATTGTTGTTTAAGTATCTTTTCAGTTACAAATTTCGATATTGTAACTATTGTATCGGTTTTATGCTTGTGTTCTAATGATAGATCGAAGGAACTTCATAATTTTGAATCTGCTTTATGTGAGTTTCAACCATTGATTTAGTATCTGTTGATGTATGTATATGTTGGAAATACAAGTATCTCTTGTGTATATGTTTTTTGGTGCTTATTTCTAATGATAAACTGAAGGAATTTCATCATTTGAATCAGCTTCATGTGACTTCCATTCGATATTGCTTTAGATGTAAATGTATCACTCCTTGTTTTCGTGTGTGTATGTGTGTTTTAGTGATAGTAAATAGGAATTTCATAAGTTGAATTAGCTTCATCTATGTAATGATGTATTTCGGTTTAATGAAATTAGGCATGATGAGGACATATGGATAGAAATTGCCAAGCATTTGTGTTAGCTTTAATTATTTAGTTAGTGCGTGTTTTGTAATTATGTAATAGAATAGTCCTTGATTTGATGTAGTAAGTATGGAAGGTTTGTGTTGTAATTAGATAAGGACTTAGTTGTAATTAGGGAGGGGGTTTAATGCAAATGTCAAGCCTATATAAACCCCCTCACCTCTCATTTGTAATACACCTTTGATAACCTTTTGAATATAGATTTCCTTTCTCCCTTTCTCTCTCTAGCTTTCTCTCACACACACATAATCACTATTCACGATTTAGCTTAGTTAACAATTGGTATCAGAGCAAAATCACATCTTGTGTTAGATCCATGACTTGATTTTGTTCATTTTGTGCTAAATTGTGTTTTTCCAACTTTACCGAAAAATCCTATCTTTACCCTCCTAACATGTTAAAGTTTATTCCTTTTTAGTTTTATTCCACTCATTACCTTCCTATAATCATCCTCAAGAAGTTTCAAATCCCAATTCAAAACCGTTTGGCTTGAAATTGAAATTTTAGTTTTCTGATCTGAAATCCGGTTTTCATTTTTCTTTGAATTTCTGTTGTAAAACCGGTTTTCCTTCCGGTTTTCATTTTTCTTCTAATTTCTGTTGTAAAACCGGTTTTCCTTCCGGTTTTCCTACCAGCTTTCCTTTCGATTTTCCTACCAGCTTTCCTTCCGGTTTTCATTTTTCTTCTAATTTCTGTTGTAAAACCGGTTTTCCTTCCGGTTTTCCTACCAGCTTTCCTTCCGGTTTTCCTACCAGCTTTCCTTCCGGTTTTCATTTTTCTTCTAATTTCTGTTGTAAAACCGGTTTTCCTTCCGGTTTTCCTACCAGCTTTCCTTCCGGTTTTCCTACCAGCTTTCCTTCCGGTTTTCATTTTTCTTCTAATTTCTGTTGTAAAACCGGTTTTCCTTCCGGTTTTCCTACCAGCTTTCCTTCCGGTTTTCCTACCAGCTTTCCTTCCGGTTTTCATTTTTCTTCTAATTTCTGTTGTAAAACCGGTTTTCCTTCCGGTTTTCCTACCAGCTTTCCTTCCGGTTTTCCTACCAGCTTTCCTTTCGATTTTCCTACCAGCTTTCCTTCCGGTTTTCATTTTTCTTCTAATTTCTGTTGTAAAACCGGTTTTCCTTCCGGTTTTCCTACCAGCTTTCCTTCCGGTTTTCCTACCAGCTTTCCTTCCGGTTTTCATTTTTCTTCTAATTTCTGTTGTAAAACCGGTTTTCCTTCCGGTTTTCCTACCAGCTTTCCTTCCGGTTTTCCTACCAGCTTTCCTTCCGGTTTTCATTTTTCTTCTAATTTCTGTTGTAAAACCGGTTTTCCTTCCGGTTTTCCTACCAGCTTTCCTTCCGGTTTTCCTACCAGCTTTCCTTCCGGTTTTCTACCAGCTTTCCTTCCGGTTTTCCTACCAGCTTTCCTTCCGGTTTTCATTTTTCTTCTAATTTCTGTTGTAAAACCGGTTTTCCTTCCGGTTTTCCTACCAGCTTTCCTTCCGGTTTTCCTACCAGCTTTCCTACCGGTTTTCATACCAGCTTTCCTTCCGGTTTTCCTACCAGCTTTCCTTCCGGTTTTCCTACCAGCTTTCCTTCCGGTTTTCATTTTTCTTCTAATTTCTGTTGTAAAACCGGTTTTCCTTCCGGTTTTCCTACCAGCTTTCCTTCCGGTTTTCCTACCAGCTTTCCTTCCGGTTTTCATTTTTCTTCTAATTTCTGTTGTAAAACCGGTTTTCCTTCCGGTTTTCATTTTTCTTCTAATTTCTGTTGTAAAACCGGTTTTCCTTCCGGTTTTCATTTTTCTTCTAATTTCTGTTGTAAAACCGGTTTTCCTTCCGGTTTTCATTTTTCTTCTAATTTCTGTTGTAAAACCGGTTTTCCTTCCGGTTTTCATTTTTCTTCTAATTTCTGTTGTAAAACCGGTTTTCCTTCCGGTTTTCATTTTTCTTCTAATTTCTGTTGTAAAACCGGTTTTCCTTCCGGTTTTCATTTTTCTTCTAATTTCTGTTGTAAAACCGGTTTTCCTTCCGGTTTTCATTTTTCTTCTAATTTCTGTTGTAAAACCGGTTTTCCTTCCGGTTTTCATTTTTCTTCTAATTTCTGTTGTAAAACCGGTTTTCCTTCCGGTTTTCATTTTTCTTCTAATTTCTGTTGTAAAACCGGTTTTCCTTCCGGTTTTCATTTTTCTTCTAATTTCTGTTGTAAAACCGGTTTTCCTTCCGGTTTTCATTTTTCTTCTAATTTCTGTTGTAAAACCGGTTTTCCTTCCGGTTTTCATTTTTCTTCTAATTTCTGTTGTAAAACCGGTTTTCCTTCCGGTTTTCATTTTTCTTCTAATTTCTGTTGTAAAACCGGTTTTCCTTCCGGTTTTCATTTTTCTTCTAATTTCTGTTGTAAAACCGGTTTTCCTTCCGGTTTTCATTTTTCTTCTAATTTCTGTTGTAAAACCGGTTTTCCTTCCGGTTTTCATTTTTCTTCTAATTTCTGTTGTAAAACCGGTTTTCCTTCCGGTTTTCATTTTTCTTCTAATTTCTGTTGTAAAACCGGTTTTCCTTCCGGTTTTCATTTTTCTTCTAATTTCTGTTGTAAAACCGGTTTTCCTTCCGGTTTTCCTACCAGCTTTCCTTCCGGTTTTCATTTTTCTTCTAATTTCTGTTGTAAAACCGGTTTTCCTTCCGGTTTTCCTACCAGCTTTCCTTTCGATTTTCCTACCAGCTTTCCTTCCGGTTTTCATTTTTCTTCTAATTTCTGTTGTAAAACCGATTTTCCTTCCGGTTTTCATTTTTCTTTCAATTTCTGTTGTAAAACCGGTTTTCCTTCCGGTTTTCATTTTTCTTCTAATTTCTGTTGTAAAACCGGTTTTCCTTCCGGTTTTCATTTTTCTTCTAATTTCTGTTGTAAAACCGGTTTTCCTTCCGGTTTTCATTTTTCTTCTAATTTCTGTTGTAAAACCGGTTTTCCTTCCGGTTTTCATTTTTCTTCTAATTTCTGTTGTAAAACCGGTTTTCCTTCCGGTTTTCATTTTTCTTCTAATTTCTGTTGTAAAACCGGTTTTCCTTCCGGTTTTCATTTTTCTTCTAATTTCTGTTGTAAAACCGGTTTTCCTTCCGGTTTTCATTTTTCTTCTAATTTCTGTTGTAAAACCGGTTTTCCTTCCGGTTTTCATTTTTCTTCTAATTTCTGTTGTAAAACCGGTTTTCCTTCCGGTTTTCATTTTTCTTCTAATTTCTGTTGTAAAACCGGTTTTCCTTCCGGTTTTCATTTTTCTTCTAATTTCTGTTGTAAAACCGGTTTTCCTTCCGGTTTTCCTACCAGCTTTCCTTCCGGTTTTCATTTTTCTTCTAATTTCTGTTGTAAAACCGGTTTTCCTTCCGGTTTTCATTTTTCTTCTAATTTCTGTTGTAAAACCGGTTTTCCTTCCGGTTTTCATTTTTCTTCTAATTTCTGTTGTAAAACCGGTTTTCCTTCCGGTTTTCATTTTTCTTCTAATTTCTGTTGTAAAACCGGTTTTCCTTCCGGTTTTCATTTTTCTTCTAATTTCTGTTGTAAAACCGGTTTTCCTTCCGGTTTTCCTACCAGCTTTCCTTCCGGTTTTCCTACCAGCTTTCCTTCCGGTTTTCATTTTTCTTCTAATTTCTGTTGTAAAACCGGTTTTCCTTCCGGTTTTCCTACCAGCTTTCCTTCCGGTTTTCATACCAACTTTCTGAAACCCTGTTTTAGTACTAAATTTCTGAAACCCTGTTTTAGTACTAAATTTCTGAAACCCTGTTTTAGTACTAAATTTCTGAAACCCTGTTTTAGTACTAAATTTCTGAAACCCTGTTTTAGTACTAAATTTCTGAAACCCTGTTTTAGTACTAAATTTCTGAAACCCTGTTTTAGTACTAAATTTCTGAAACCCTGTTTTAGTACTAAATTTCTGAAACCCTGTTTTAGTACTAAATTTCTGAAACCCTGTTTTAGTACTAAATTTCTGAAACCCTGTTTTAGTACTAAATTTCTGAAACCCTGTTTTAGTACTAAATTTCTGAAACCCTGTTTTAGTACTAAATTTCTGAAACCCTGTTTTAGTACTAAATTTCTGAAACCCTGTTTTAGTACTAAATTTCTGAAACCCTGTTTTAGTACTAAATTTCTGAAACCCTGTTTTAGTACTAAATTTCTGAAACCCTGTTTTAGTACTAAATTTCTGAAACCCTGTTTTAGTACTAAATTTCTGAAACCCTGTTTTAGTACTAAATTTCTGAAACCCTGTTTTAGTACTAAATTTCTGAAACCCTGTTTTAGTACTAAATTTCTGAAACCCTGTTTTAGTACTAAATTTCTGAAACCCTGTTTTAGTACTAAATTTCTGAAACCCTGTTTTAGTACTAAATTTCTGAAACCCTGTTTTAGTACTAAATTTCTGAAACCCTGTTTTAGTACTAAATTTCTGAAACCCTGTTTTAGTACTAAATTTCTGAAACCCTGTTTTAGTACTAAATTTCTGAAACCCTGTTTTAGTACTAAATTTCTGAAACCCTGTTTTAGTACTAAATTTCTGAAACCCTGTTTTAGTACTAAATTTCTGAAACCCTGTTTTAGTACTAAATTTCTGAAACCCTGTTTTAGTACTAAATTTCTGAAACCCTGTTTTAGTACTAAATTTCTGAAACCCTGTTTTAGTACTAAATTTCTGAAACCCTGTTTTAGTACTAAATTTCTGAAACCCTGTTTTAGTACTAAATTTCTGAAACCCTGTTTTAGTACTAAATTTCTGAAACCCTGTTTTAGTACTAAATTTCTGAAACCCTGTTTTAGTACTAAATTTCTGAAACCCTGTTTTAGTACTAAATTTCTGAAACCCTGTTTTAGTACTAAATTTCTGAAACCCTGTTTTAGTACTAAATTTCTGAAACCCTGTTTTAGTACTAAATTTCTGAAACCCTGTTTTAGTACTAAATTTCTGAAACCCTGTTTTAGTACTAAATTTCTGAAACCCTGTTTTAGTACTAAATTTCTGAAACCCTGTTTTAGTACTAAATTTCTGAAACCCTGTTTTAGTACTAAATTTCTGAAACCCTGTTTTAGTACTAAATTTCTGAAACCCTGTTTTAGTACTAAATTTCTGAAACCCTGTTTTAGTACTAAATTTCTGAAACCCTGTTTTAGTACTAAATTTCTGAAACCCTGTTTTAGTACTAAATTTCTGAAACCCTGTTTTAGTACTAAATTTCTGAAACCCTGTTTTAGTACTAAATTTCTGAAACCCTGTTTTAGTACTAAATTTCTGAAACCCTGTTTTAGTACTAAATTTCTGAAACCCTGTTTTAGTACTAAATTTCTGAAACCCTGTTTTAGTACTAAATTTCTGAAACCCTGTTTTAGTACTAAATTTCTGAAACCCTGTTTTAGTACTAAATTTCTGAAACCCTGTTTTAGTACTAAATTTCTGAAACCCTGTTTTAGTACTAAATTTCTGAAACCCTGTTTTAGTACTAAATTTCTGAAACCCTGTTTTAGTACTAAATTTCTGAAACCCTGTTTTAGTACTAAATTTCTGAAACCCTGTTTTAGTACTAAATTTCTGAAACCCTGTTTTAGTACTAAATTTCTGAAACCCTGTTTTAGTACTAAATTTCTGAAACCCTGTTTTAGTACTAAATTTCTGAAACCCTGTTTTAGTACTAAATTTCTGAAACCCTGTTTTAGTACTAAATTTCTGAAACCCTGTTTTAGTACTAAATTTCTGAAACCCTGTTTTAGTACTAAATTTCTGAAACCCTGTTTTAGTACTAAATTTCTGAAACCCTGTTTTAGTACTAAATTTCTGAAACCCTGTTTTAGTACTAAATTTCTGAAACCCTGTTTTAGTACTAAATTTCTGAAACCCTGTTTTAGTACTAAATTTCTGAAACCCTGTTTTAGTACTAAATTTCTGAAACCCTGTTTTAGTACTAAATTTCTGAAACCCTGTTTTAGTACTAAATTTCTGAAACCCTGTTTTAGTACTAAATTTCTGAAACCCTGTTTTAGTACTAAATTTCTGAAACCCTGTTTTAGTACTAAATTTCTGAAACCCTGTTTTAGTACTAAATTTCTGAAACCCTGTTTTAGTACTAAATTTCTGAAACCCTGTTTTAGTACTAAATTTCTGAAACCCTGTTTTAGTACTAAATTTCTGAAACCCTGTTTTAGTACTAAATTTCTGAAACCCTGTTTTAGTACTAAATTTCTGAAACCCTGTTTTAGTACTAAATTTCTGAAACCCTGTTTTAGTACTAAATTTCTGAAACCCTGTTTTAGTACTAAATTTCTGAAACCCTGTTTTAGTACTAAATTTCTGAAACCCTGTTTTAGTACTAAATTTCTGAAACCCTGTTTTAGTACTAAATTTCTGAAACCCTGTTTTAGTACTAAATTTCTCACAACACCAAACCATCTCACCAAAATAATAAACACCCACAACCATCTTTCAAACCAGCTCATACCACTCCCAAATTCTCCAAAGACCCTCATTCCACCAAAACCAAAATCCTTCTACCTAAACCTCATCAAACCCTCAAACAAATGAACCCATATTACACACCTCGCAAGACCGGGTCTCCCTTCAAGCCTATAAACAACCATTGTCAGATATTCAAGGATTCCACCACCGGAATCATTCGTTATAGAGATCAATATGGCTGGTTCTCTCATACTAAACCCAAACCAAAACCTAAAAGCACTCCCATTAAATACTCTCTCTCTGAGTTGTTTAAGTTGGCACCACGAGTCATTCACCCTCGTGTGCAAAAAGTGTTTTACTATGCACAACCTTCTACGTCTCTCTTCAAATATCCAGTTGGACCCACCCTTACATGGGTTTCAACGTCTGGATCCAAGTAGGTGGTTGTGATTTGGCTTGTACACATAACAGTGTACAACCCGTTCAAAACATGTGTAATTGAGACGTTACTTCATAGTTATACCTTTCTTTACTGTTATTGTCATCAATCATTGTGCATGATGAACACGGTACACATGTTCATCATGAGGGGGAGAAGAGTCTAAAGATTGATTATCTTTTTGAGGGGGAGCACAATGCATAGTTTGATTATTTGCTCCGTAGATTATGCTCAATTTGAGGGGGAGCTTAAAGGAAAATTCAATTTTTGGATTAATTGTTTGTTGTTGAGAAAATTGTGTGTTTGAGGGGGAGCAAAAGACAAATGATAAAAGACTGTAAAGTAAGAACCAAGACATGCTTCCCACTTCATACCAAGCTTCCGCATTCTACAAGAAACCCAAGTCTTCGTCTTCAAAGAGAAAGCTACAAAGTCTACTCAACATTGAAGATTTTCAACAAATGGGCTCATCACGTTTATTTAAAGATCCATATCATAGAACCCCCAACCGACCATCTGATCCGAAATTTCATTTCATTCCCAAGCGCCTTTGGAAAGAGAAGTTCAGTGAATACAAGAAAAGGGCCTTCAATGATCAAAGGACTCATCAAGACAAACCCGAATCGTCAACCAAGAAAAGAAACAGAAGACAAAGAAAGAAGAAAAGGACTAGACGATGAACCTTCACAAAACCGCACTAAAGGGGGAGATTGTTAGCTTTAATTATTTAGTTAGTGCGTGTTTTGTAATTATGTAATAGAATAGTCCTTGATTTGATGTAGTAAGTATGGAAGGTTTGTGTTGTAATTAGATAAGGACTTAGTTGTAATTAGGGAGGGGGTTTAATGCAAATGTCAAGCCTATATAAACCCCCTCACCTCTCATTTGTAATACACCTTTGATAACCTTTTGAATATAGATTTCCTTTCTCCCTTTCTCTCTCTAGCTTTCTCTCACACACACATAATCACTATTCACGATTTAGCTTAGTTAACAATTTGGATGGGAAGTCTTTGGTAATGTTGGCAGAAACCATCAAGTGGTTCCTCAAGACTTTGATGAACGATAGTGTTTGGAAGTATGCTTGTTTGCGTGATCTTGAGGTTCCTGATTGCTATAAAACTGGGTTTAAATGGATCAAACTCTATGCTTCAGCATTTGGTAAACATAAAGCCGCTTACTGTATGCTTTACATTAATCATCTCATATTTTTTCAAGTCTTTTAAGTTCTAAGAAGCGTATGAGCATTTTGAACTTGTAGGAAGCTAGGAACGTCTAATCATCCCACTATCCTAGACGTATAAAATGTATATACCCTTTGGAAGCTTATACATATGGAAACTGCAAAGTTATCATGGAAGAATTGAAGAAATAACTTGAAATAAACCGCATGGAAACTACAGACTTACTGAATCCCATTCCATGACCCTTCATCCCCTTTAATAGTAAAGTGCATCAGTTTCTCTTAATACACTTAAATTAATAACTGCATAACATTTCCAACAAACAAAAGGTGTTAGCTTTTCTAATTGCAGTCTCTGATACAACCCAGTCTTAATACACTCAAACTAATTATAGTGGAGGATAAATTTTCCAAGAAACAAAAGGTCTTTCCGTTCTACTTACTCTAATCTTCTCCCTTTGTATGTGTATCACTCTAAACCAAATTTGATCAACTTTTTTCTTCTACTTTGTTTCCTGTTAAATATGCATAATCTTCTGTACATTCTTAGTTAAGTTATTAGTATTATTCTTTTATTATATGATGATCAGTTGCATAATTAATCTGTTTTGAACATCTTGTTTATTAATCAATTGTTAGTTGGTTTTTTAAGGATCTAAGGCAAAGCAAAGAAGTGGGAAAATGGTCATGGAGACGGATTCTGACAAGAAAAAACCGGAAAGCAAGGGTGAAAAATTGGTTGATGAGGTTTTTTCTTGGACTCTTAATGATGTGCTTAACAGAGATCTCTACAAAGGAAAGGTTTGTGAAAATAATATGATCATATATATATATATATGTACAGTACTATATATATGTGTTAGTAGATAAATATTTTTGCCTGTTTCTATATATATATATATATATATATATATATATATATATATATATATATATATATATATATATATATATATATATATATATATATATATATATATATATATATATATATATATATATATATATATATATATATATATATATATATATATATATATATATATATATATATATATATATATATATATATATATATATATATATATATATATATATATATATATATATATATATATATATATATATATATATATATATATATATATATATATATATATATATATATATATATATATATATATATATATATATATATATATATATATATATATATATATATATATATATATATATATATATATATATATATATATATATATATATATATATATATATATATATATATATATATATATATATATATATATATATATATATATATATATATATATATATATATATATATATATATATATATATATATATATATATAT
>CM067170.1:67131108-67243329 GCA_034093135.1 Erigeron breviscapus
TAATCACCGAACTCCATTTGATTGAAAATCATTGGAAAAACATCAAATGTGTGCATGAAAAAAAATTTGAAACACATTTGAAGGTTTGAAGGTTGTTGAAATCACAAACTCCTCCTTAAGCTATGCAAGAATAGATCAAAAATGTTCATAGAAAGGTGGAGCAAAAATTGGTTTTGTGAGATCAAGAGAAGTAAAATCTTTGTTGTGAAAAACATAAAGTTTTGCTTCAACAACAATGTTGTTAGTAAGACAGCTAGGGAGTACACAAAGGCGTTCAATCCTTCGCATCTTACAACAACAAGTTGGAGGCAATTAAAACATTTAAGCAAATGAAAATCCAATCAATTGTTCAAGATGAGACAACAAGGGAGTACACAAAGGCGTTCGATCTTTGCATATCAACAATTGAGAGTTTTGAAAATGTTATTGGAACAACTTTGATTGCTATCACACATACATATTCATATAAGAACACTTGGAAGTACACAAAGGCGTTCGATTCCTTGTTATCTTATATCAATTTATATGTATAATAACAAAAGTTTAGAATGTAAAAACACTCTACAAATAAATATATCATTTAAGAACGGGTTGCATACATAGTATATACAAGCCATTGAAATAAAATCTTTTTGTGTATTTTTGAAAAAATTTTATATTTTGTTTTTGATTTTCTCTTTTCAAATTTTGTATTTTGGTTTTCTGGAATGTATCAAGAATTCCTTCAAATGTAAAAAGAATTAAGGTTTAAGATTTAACATACCAAGCTTGGAGATAAGAAAGTTAAACCTCTTTTCATCCAATGGTTTTGTGAACAAATATGCAAGTTGAAAGTCAGTACCCACAAAGTAGAGCTCGATGTCACCTTTCTCAATATGATCTTTGAGAAAATGATATACCATTGAATTGAGATGGATGAGAAAGATGGCTCCAGGGAGATGGTGGATATACGACTCAATGAGTATGTGTTACTGTGTTTTTTAGGAGAATAGTCATGACTTATGACATTAGAGTTTTAGGGCCACTTTATAAATTAATATAGAAGGCATATAAGAAAAGTAGAGATCATGTGTGAAGTGATCATGATGTTGCAAGTTGCCAAAAATGAACAGGTAAATTACTTAAGTATATATATAGATGTATCAATAGATACTTGTTATTTTAAATAATGTAAGGGTGTTTTGGATATTTTAGAATTTAGATGAAAGATAAAGCTGCAAAGTTATTGACAACACAACTCATCACATGACTACTTTGAAATTCTCAAATTGAGATTGGACCTAAAAGGCTAAACCCATTTCCCCCACCAGAAAATACCCACACGATTCCAATACATTCAGTTTTACTCATTTGTATATCAATGTCAAAATACACCCTACTTCATATTGGCATACATAGCTCCTTTTTTTCTTTATTTTCTCGCTTTCTATGAAGATGGGAATTCTACAACCTCTCATCAAGTCACGAGTCATATCAAAAGCATTTGCTAATAATCAAACAACAAAAGGTATCGAGCTTGCTGTGGTTTCTTTAAAGAAAGCCTTACGAATATGTCTATATGTATAGATATATCATATATACGGATAATGGATTAACAGAAAAGATTAGAGACTTTCTTGAAGTAGAAGAGATCAGAGACTTGCTTGAAGTAGAAGATGAAAAAATATCATATTTTTCGGGTTTTCGGGTTAACCCGTTATTCCTCGGGTTTTGGACCAGACCGAACCGAAACCCGATAAGTCAGAAAACAGGGACCCGAGGACCGGACCGTATGTGTCTCGGGCGGTCCAGTTCGGGTCGGGTTCGGGCGGGCCTGGGTCGGGTCTCGGGTTTCCGGGCCAAAATCTCATGCCTAGTTTGTTCATATGATAATGATATAGGAGATTCATATTTTGTGAATTGATATGTCGTATTTTATACCCATTTCCCACAACGTATTTAGTTGATTTTGCATGGTTTATGAGTCATTTTTGTATACATTTGGTGCGTTTATGGTATTTGTTAGTGTTTCAGGGTTACTGACAGGTATTTAAGCGCAAATCTGGAGAAAACGACATTGTTGAGGTGAATTAAGTGCTAACGGAGGATTTCGGGAGCATTTGGATGAAGAGTGCAGGAAGTCAACAAAAGTCAAAGCTGAAGAAGGCCAATTGCGCCGCAACTGGGAGTTGCGCCGCAACCCAATTCCAGAAACTTAAGTTGCGCCGCAACTGCCCTAGTTGCGCCGCAACGTCTTTCCTTCCTGGCCAGCCACGAGTCAACATTAGTCAAAGGTCAACGCGAGTCAACAGAGCATTGCGCCGCAACCCAAAAGCAGAAGAATAAGTTGCGCCGCAATGCGTTCAAGTTCAAGCCAGCTTTGGTCAACGAAAGTCAAAGTCAAAAGCCAAAAGTCAACCTTAGTTGCGCCGCAATGCCCAGTTGCGCCGCAACTGGGTCGATTCTGGCAGATTTTTGGGGATCGTATAAATAGCTTGAAAAATATCCCAAAACCCTTCTTCTCTTTTTAGCAGCCGTTTTTGGAGCCCTAGTTTCAGATTTTCATCATATTTTAGGTTTTCAAACACGATTTGATCTATTTCGTTCGTAGCTTTCGATTATTATCATTAGGTAACAATGAATTCTTCATATTTTAATTGTTATTCTTCTTTTAATATGAGTGGCTAATCACTTTATCATCCATCTTGATGAAGTGAGACAATATGTAAGGATTGCACAATTTTATTAATTCAATGTTGATTTCATTTAACGTTATATCGTGATCTTAGCGTATTTCTTCCTTATTATTTATCTTAAATTGATTGGTGATTTATGTGTGTCTTTAATGTAGTTATTGATTACATATATTTCATTTCGCTTTTGCAACGTGACAATTCGGTCACAACCCCCTATTTACTTGAATTACTTAATATCAACAATTACTTAGTTTTAGTCCCTGTGTTCGATCCTGGACTTACCTTTTAGTTATACTATATACGAACGGGTCTACTGCCCGAGAGTGTGTAGTAGTCAGTTTTGGGGTATTTCTTGTTTTAAATTATTAAACTCGATTTTACACATCATGAATTAACCCAAGAACAATGTGAGATTATAAAAGATGAGTAGGGGTATTGAAATGCTAGTAATTATGGCTAAGTAATATGTGATTGATAATCTTATATGCGTTTGTGATTATTGCTAGGTTGAAAGCGATATTATTCTTGTGTGGTCATCTTGGATTTGGTTGTCGCGAAGGAGGTGAGTAACTTTACATACTCTTATATGAACGTTGGGTCGATTACCATATGATGGTGGATTTCGTGTGTGGTAATCGATTCGGCGTTAGGCCTAATTTTGAGGCCGGGGCCTAAGAACCCCATAGTTGTATTGAGATGAGACCTAAGAACCTCTTAATGTATGATTACTAGTACTAACTAGATTTAGACCCGTGTCCAACACTGGACACGGGCTTACGATATTATCAATATTAGATCTTCATACATTTAAGTCATAAAAGCTTATAATTTTGAAGATATACGTTCCAAGTGTTATACTTTGCAAGTTGTAGTACAATAATCACATGTTCGTCACTGTCATTATTAGCTGAGACATATTGATGGAATTGTTTGTCGTAGTCATTCCACAAGGCACATGCTACAATAATTCTTCTATTATAGAATTATTTGAAACCAGTTGTACTCATAATGCGATATTATTATGAAAGATAATTAAGAATTATAATATAAACATACTTGTGATCATATACTTGACATTTAAGCATATGTCTTTGATCATGTGGGGCCCATAACACGAATATGTTTATTTTCAATCCATTGTCCTATGATAATTAGATAACAATTAAGATTGTTTTCATATTCTTTGATAACAGTTAGGACTCTTGATTTGAGTGACAATTGTAACTTTAAACATTAATACGCAAAATCAATATATAAAAATGGAGAAAGTTTTGTACCTTTTTGATTGAAATAGAATGAATCTTGAATGGAATTCATATTGATTTGGATTTAGTATTCAAGTAACCCTCTATTATAAATCATTTTGTTATGTATCGTCCCATGTTCTGTGATTCCTATTGTGTTAGGATAAGGATGTTGTATATCGTCATCTGTTATTGTGTTTGGGATAGGTATCTAGAGTTCATATTGTGTTTATATTAAATATTAAATTTATTAATATTTATAATTTATAAAAATCTAATCTATATATATTATTAAATTGGACGACATTATCAAATTGTATTGACATACCAATGTACGACATTTATAGGTATCAATTTATAATATTTTTATATTTTATAAGCTAATATTTATTTTAGTCATAGTCACATTGATATTTATATGTGTAAATCTATATTTACTTATATAATAAAAAGTCAAGAAAAGTAAAAATTGAAAACTTGAGAAAATTGAGAGATGTGATTACGCAGATTGTTTATAACATTTTAATAAGATAAATTATTAAATATATAAATTTAAATGTAAAAAATGTAAGTAAAAACAAATTTAAAAAGAATATACTTCTAAAACATTGAACACATATATTGTGTTTCATTTTTTGAAATAATTTTTTGTAGACAATATTTCACATCACCAATTTACACTTTAACCCAATTTAAAAATAATTAATACTTTATTGCATAATGTCTATCTAATAACAAAATATAGCTAAAAGTTAGAGAGATTACAACATTTGGATTAATACGAATTAATATTTATATCAATATTTTATTTTATATTATTAATTGTAATCAAACTAATTGTAATATTGTTGTTATTAGTAATTGTAATCAGACTATAATTAGGATAATCATTTTTGTTTTAGTAATTGGAATCAAACTATATTTCGGATACAAATTCTTCTTATATAAACTGAACTCTACAAATAAAATCACAACACACGAAATCATTGAAAACCCCACGAACCAGCTGCTACTTTTATTGTTCTTAACAACCATGGCTAACGAAAATAAAATTACTTTTTTGCAAGACATCAATGAGAACTCTGTCAATTATGTAATCAAAGTTAAAATATTGTTTCTCTGGAAGAGTTTTTATAAAAGAAACCCTGCTACACCATCCAACCTTGATATGATTTAGCATTCAGTATTTACATTTGAATATCTCAATTCTTTTTTAAGTATATTTTTACATTTAACTATAAGTATTTTTTTGTTCCATATACTAATTTTTATATTGATAATGTTGTAAAACCCGTGTATTTGACACGGGTCTAAAATCTAGTTTAATATAAATACTAATATAATAATATATTGATAATGATTATTAGGATTTTTAATTTATAATTAAATTAAATGATGACATAAGCGGAAGTCAATTTGATGAAATTGAGCGATTTGATTGGTTAATAAGTCATTAGTTTTTGAAATAATCTTTTGTAAACAATATTTCATATGTTGAAATTTTTTAATTAATTAAATGATTAAATTTTTTTTAAAAATTCTCTCAAGTTGATGGCTAAAAATTAATATAAAATAAGTATTCAGGGCTAAAAAGTGTAAATTTTTGATAGAAAACAAAAAAGTGTAAATTAATGAGACTTTTTCTACAAATATTAATATTAATACTAATACAATAATATATTTGGATAATGATTAATAGGATTTTTAATTTATAGTTAATTAAATGATGACATCAGCGATAGTCAATTTGATGAAATTGAGCGATTTGATTGGTTAATAAGTCATTAGTTCAACTGTTGTCTTATAGTATATATATAAGATAAGATACCCGTACGATGTACGGATTGATCGTATATTGCACGATGTATTCCGAAATATGAAACTAAAATACATAGAGATATATTTTTAGACGTAGTTATAATGTTATATCCATGGTAATCTAAACGTAAATATATGTATAACAAAAATTATAATCATTCGTTTTTTTTTCTTTTCCTAAGCCGCATTTATAGAGACTTGGATTATGATTTGAATCATTAGATAATTACATTAATAGAATAATAATAATACAAATCGGTTAGTATGTTTATCGGCTACCTTAGTTGTTTGCTATAATATTTGTTTTTCAAGATTTCGAACATATCATCATAAATAAAGATACTGTATATATTCGATGGATAGCAACACATAACATTGATTTAATTAAAAAACTAAAAATATTTGAATAGATAGGCAATAGTATGTTATTATTATTATTATTAGTATTGATAATTGTAAGGTAACTTAAAATTAAAAACTTAAAGAAGACACATGTCATTTGAAGAATGAGCCAAATGTCAATTATAAAAAGCCACCATCCTTTTTAGTTTATTGGTAGATGTGTAGGCATATATCAAAATTTGGTTCGGTTCGGTTAACCACGGGTAATGAAAATCAAAAACCGTAACCGAACCGTTATACATCGGTATTTCGTTATCGGTTTTTTCGGGTTTTGTTTTTTTTTTTTCGGTTTTGGATCACGCGGTTTGCTCCGGTTTGGTCCGGTTTTCCGGTTATATTTTTACCCCCTAGTTTTTTGAGATGGGTAACTAATAGGTCAAAAGAGTTAATTTCAATCCGCGAAAAGTATAGCAGTTAGTATGTTGTTTAATGGTTAAAACGAACAAGTTCTAAACGAAATGTTTAGTTATAATTAGATTTGTTGGAATCAAGATTGAAACGGAACGATACATTCGGACAATTTCTTGTGTAAAATTGGACAAGAAACATACATCCTAGTATCCGATGTACCTTGGGCCGTATCCTTTTTCCAAAAGAATAAAACACAATGCAATAAGGTTAGTTGTAGAGCTATACAAAACGTAATCATATATTCATTAAACTCTTAAGTCTACACTAAAAATCATTTTTGGAATCTATTAGATATTAATCTATCCATTTTAAACGAGTACACAAGTACACAACCCTGTTTTAATTTACTACTCGTACCCAAAGGAGACCCCCCCCCCCCAAGAAAAACCCCCCCAAAAAAAAAAAAAAAAAAAAAAAAAAAAAAAAAAAAAAAAAAAAAAAAAAAAAAAAAAAAAAAAAAAAAAGAGAGAAGGGAGGAAGGAGATAATTTTTAAGTTAAAGATTTATGATTAGTTACTAGTTTACGCTTTTATCCAAATTTATGTTGGATTATAGATTGACCCTTGATAGTCAAAAAGGAAACAATCTACTATATACTCCGTAGTTCAGCATGTATATAAATAATAGAAAAGTCTTATTGGTTTTTGAGACATGAGTTAAGAGTTTGATCCGCAATTTATACAAAATGGTCGGAAGTTTAACTGAAAATAGTCTTACGACTCTTAGTAAGTCAACCCTGTACTTCGTGAAAGATGTAATCGAGTACTAATTATTACTTTTACTATTCTTATGTAAAACTTAATTAGACACTGAACTTTTCGGGGGAAACTATTCTAGCCATTGATGGTTTTTGTTTACGACCTATATTAAAAGTTTGACATTCTAATAGCAAAAATGTGGTTATAGTAGGATAGGTGAACCCTTTTGGGTTAAAAAAGCATGTGTAAAGAGACAAATGATTAGCGTGAAATTATTGGAAGTAGACACGCATGGGTGTTTAGAACCTCAGCACCCTAACCGTATAGGGCGGCTAGATGGTTCAGTATGGTCCTATAACAAAACTATAACACAATGAACATTGGGTACAAACCTCAACTTTTATCCTTTTTCTCTTTAAGTAACAATTTTCTTTCACCCAACTCCGCACGTTTATTACTTGATTCCATTAAACCATGTAACTCGTTAGTAACTTTCTCAAATACCTCCGTGTAGTCGATACACCGTGCCAAACCCGCACCCGAGCCCGAACCCAATTCAGCAACCCTTTTGGCCGCGTCTCGACCAGTTGGTCTAATATACCTTTCTTCAACTTCCTCTTCATCGTTTACGTCAATGTTCACCCTAGCATTGGACCCTTTACTTTGTTGATCAACGGATGATGAAGTTTTTGACCTTTTGGCGGTATTGACCGCGTGTTGCCTTTCCATCAAAGTCGGTAATTAGATGGAACCTTGAACTTTTCCTAACAAGTTCCCAAATGTCTAACGCGAACGGTTTGAGCATTGTTCCTTGGTATTTGGCCAAAACTCGTTCCAAAACTTGAGCGTCGTTACAACCACTTTGATGGTTGTTTTGATTTTTGTGACGAGTGTAAATTTGGTTGAACACCGGAAACTGAGTCTTAAGTTTTCGCCATTGCGAACCGATCGAGTCTTGGCCACGGTAGTCATTCCCCTTATTTTCAAGAATGTGGAATTTTTAGTAATTTTTCGCCAATACGTTTTGTCCTTCTGATAGTTTGCTAAAAAAACAAGTTAGACAAAATATAAAAAGAAAATAAAAAAATACAGAAAAAAAAACCAGAAAAAAAGAAAAACGGAAAAAAAAAAAAAAAAAAAAAAGAAAAAAAAAAAAACAGTAAAAAAGGTTTTTCTTTTTTACAAAAAATAGTAAAAGTAGACTAAATGGTATGAGGCATCCTCCATGAAGGGGGTCTTCCGACATGTGGCGCCAAGTAAGCAAAGGGGCATTTCAACAAAAATGGTGGTATGAGGCATCTTGACACAATGGGGCATCTCTTGCCATGTGTCAAGACCAAATGATTATTTTTTTTTTTTTTATTATACTTTAATTAATTACTAACTAAAACTTAAAATACATAAAATAAATATAACTTCATTTCAATTACATAAAATTCATAACATATTTTTTAAAACTACATAAAAACTAACTTAAACTAAGAAACTACATAATTTTTACAGCTAAATGAAATGCATAAGACAATTTTAACTAACATACAAAGTTTTAAAAACTACTAGTGGCCATAATACTTTTCTTGGATTTTCTTTTTCATGTCCTCCATTATAGTTCTTTCGGGCTACTCAAGATAACTATAATCTTTGGCCAACATTTTCAACTCATCCCTTTTATCCCTTTTCTCTTTAAGTAGCAATTTTCGTTCACCCAAATTCGCACGTCTATTACTTGATTCCATTAAACCATGTAACTCGTTAGTAACTTTCTCAAATACCTCCGTGTAGTCGATACACCGTGCCAAACCCGCACCCGAGCCCGAACCCAATTCAGCAACCCTTTTGGCCGCGTCTCGACCAGTTGGTCTAATATACCTTTCTTCAACTTCCTCTCATCGTTTACGTCAATGTTCACCCTAGCATTGGACCCTTTACTTTGTTGATCAACGGATGATGAAGTTTTTGACCTTTTGGCGGTTAGTTGACCGCGTGTTGCCTTTCCATCGAAGTCGATAATTAGATGGAACCTTGAACTTTTCCTAACAAGTTCCCAAATGTCTAAAAACGCGAACGGTTTGAGCATTGTTCCTTGGTATTTGGCCAAAACTCGTCCAAAACTTGAGCGTCGTTACAACCACTTTGATGGTTGTTTTGATTTTTGTGACGAGTGTAAATTTGGTTGAACACCGGAAACTGAGTCTTAAGTTTTCGCCATTGCGAACCGATCGAGTCTTGGCCACGGTAGTCATTCCCCTTATTTTCAAGAATGTGGAATTTTTAGTAATTTTTCGCCAATACGTTTTGTCCTTCTGATAGTTTGCTAAAAAAACAAGTTAGACAAAATATAAAAAGAAAATAAAAAAATACAGAAAAAAAAACCAGAAAAAAAAGAAAACGGAAAAAAAAAATGAAAGAAAAACAGGAAAAGGAAAACTGAAAAAAAAACAGTAAAAAAGGTTTTTCTTTTTTACAAAAAATAGTTAAAAGTGGTACGAGGCCTTCCATGAGTGAGGGGTATTCGGACACATGGCATAAGCAAGAGGGCATTCCAACAAAAATGGTGGTATGAGGCATCTTGACACAATGGGGCATCTCTTGCCATGTGTCAAGACCAAATGATTAATTTTTTTTTTTTTATTATATTTTATTACACTTTTAACAAAAAAAAAAAAAAAAAAAAAAAAAAAAGAAAAAAAGAAAAAAAAAAAAGAAAGGTAAAAAAAGAAAAAAAAAACGTTAAAAGGAAAAAAAAAAAAAAACTTAAACCTAGAAAAAAAAAGAAAAAACGAAAAAAGAAAAGGAAAAAGAAAAAAAAAACAAGAAAAAAGAAAAAAAAAAACAATTACTCCGTATTTATTTAAACTACATAAAAACTAACTTAAACTAAGAAACTACATAATTTTTACAGCTAAATGAAATGCATAAGACAATTTTAACTAACATACAAAGTTTTAAAAACTACTAGTGTCCATAATACTTTTCTTGGATTTCCTTTTTCATGTCCTCCATTATAGTTCTTTCGGGCTACTCAAGATAACTATAATCTTTGGCCAACATTTTCAACTCATCCCTTTTATCCCTTTTCTCTTTAAGTAGCAATTTTCTTCACCCAAATCCGCACGTCTATTACTTGATTCCATTAAACCATGTAACTCGTTAGTAACTTTCTCAAATACCTCCGTGTAGTCGATACACCGTGCCAAACCCGCACCCGAGCCCGAACCCAATTCAGCAACCCTTTTGGCCGCGTCTCGACCAGTTGGTCTAATATACCTTTCTTCAACTTTCTTCTCATCGTTTAAGCAATGTTCACCCTAGCATTGGACCCTTTACTTTGTTGATCAACGGATGATGAAGTTTTTGACCTTTTGGCGGTTAGTTGACCGCGTGTTGCCTTTCCATCGAAGTCGATAATTAGATGGAACCTTGAACTTTTCCTAACAAGTTCCCAAATGTCTAAAAACGCGAACGGTTTGAGCATTGTTCCTTGGTATTCGGCCAAAACTCTTTCCAAAACTTGAGCGTCGTTACTCCCACTTTGATGGTTGTTTTGATTTTTGTGACGAGTGTAAATTTGGTTGAACACCGGAAACTGAGTCTTAAGTTTTCGCCATTGCGAACCGATCGAGTCTTGGCCACGGTAGTCATTCCCCTTATTTTCAAGAATGTGGAATTTTTAGTAATTTTTCGCCAATACGTTTTGTCCTTCTGATAGTTTGCTAAAAAAACAAGTTAGACAAAATATAAAAAGAAAATAAAAAAATACAGAAAAAAAAACCAGAAAAAAAAGAAAACGGAAAAAAAAAATGAAAGAAAAACAGGAAAAGGAAAACTGAAAAAAAAACAGTAAAAAAGGTTTTTCTTTTTTACAAAAAATAGTAAAGTGGGAGGCCTTCCGTGAGGGGTATTCGGACACATGGCATAAGCAAGAGGGCATTCCAACAAAAATGGTGGTATGAGGCATCTTGACACAATGGGGCATCTCTTGCCATGTGTCAAGACCAAATGATTAATTTTTTTTTACTTTTATATTTTACTAACTAAAACTTAAAATACATAAAATAAATATAACTTCATTTCAATTACATAAAATTCATAACATATTTTTTAAAACTACATAAAAACTAACTTAAACTAAGAAACTACATAATTTTTACAGCTAAATGAAATGCATAAGACAATTTTAACTAACATACAAAGTTTTAAAAACTACTAGTGGCCATAATACTTTTCTTGGATTTTCTTTTTCATGTCCTCCATTATAGTTCTTTCGGGCTACTCAAGATAACTATAATCTTTGGCCAACATTTTCAACTCATCCCTTTTATCCCTTTTCTCTTTAAGTAGCAATTTTCGTTCACCCAAATTCGCACGTCTATTACTTGATTCCATTAAACCATGTAACTCGTTAGTAACTTTCTCAAATACCTCCGTGTAGTCGATACACCGTGCCAAACCCGCACCCGAGCCCGAACCCAATTCAGCAACCCTTTTGGCCGCGTCTCGACCAGTTGGTCTAATATACCTTTCTTCAACTTTCCTCATCGTTTATGTCAATGTTCACCCTAGCATTGGACCCTTTACTTTGTTGATCAACGGATGATGAAGTTTTTGACCTTTTGGCTGTTGGTTGACCGCGTGTTGCCTTTCCATCGAAGTTGTTAATTAGATGGAACCTTGAACTTTTCTTAACAAGTTCCCAAAAACGCGAACGGTTTGAGCATTGTTCCTTGGTATTTGGCCAAAACTCGTTCCAAAACTTGAGCGTCGTTACAACCACTTTGATGGTTGTTTTGATTTTTGTGACGAGTGTAAATTTGGTTGAACACCGGAAACTGAGTCTTAAGTTTTCGCCATTGCGAACCGATCGAGTCTTGGCCACGGTAGTCATTCCCCTTATTTTCAAGAATGTGGAATTTTTAGTAATTTTTCGCCAATACGTTTTGTCCTTCTGATAGTTTGCTAAAAAAACAAGTTAGACAAAATATAAAAAGAAAATAAAAAAATACAGAAAAAAAAACCAGAAAAAAAACGGAAAAAAAAAAATAAAAAAAACAGGAAAAGGAAAACTGAAAAAAAAACAGTAAAAAAGGTTTTTCTTTTTTACAAAAAATAGTAAAGTGAAGACTAAATGGTATGAGGCATCCTCCATGAAAGGGGTCTTCCGACATGTGGCGCCAAGTAAGCAAAGGGGCATTTCAACAAAAATGGTGGTATGAGGCATCTTGACACAATGGGGCATCTCTTGCCATGTGTCAAGACCAAATGATTATTTTTTTTTTTTTTATTATACTTTTAATTAATTACTAACTAAAACTTAAAATACATAAAATAAATATAACTTCATTTCAATTACATAAAATTCATAACATATTTTTTAAAACTACATAAAAACTAACTTAAACTAAGAAACTACATAATTTTTACAGCTAAATGAAATGCATAAGACAATTTTAACTAACATACAAAGTTTTAAAAACTACTAGTGGCCATAATACTTTTCTTGGATTTTCTTTTTCATGTCCTCCATTATAGTTCTTTCGGGCTACTCAAGATAACTATAATCTTTGGCCAACATTTTCAACTCATCCCTTTTATCCCTTTTCTCTTTAAGTAGCAATTTTCTTCACCCAAATCCGCACGTCTATTACTTGATTCCATTAAACCATGTAACTCGTTAGTAACTTTCTCAAATACCTCCGTGTAGTCGATACACCGTGCCAAACCCGCACCCGAGCCCGAACCCAATTCAGCAACCCTTTTGGCCGCGTCTCGACCAGTTGGTCTAATATACCTTTCTTCAACTTTCTTCTCATCGTTTAAGCCAATGTTCACCCTAGCATTGGACCCTTAACTTTGTTGATCAACGGATGATGAAGTTTTTGACCTTTTGGCGGTTAGTTGACCGCGTGTTGCCTTTCCATCAAAGTCGGTAATTAGATGGAACCTTGAACTTTTCCTAACAAGTTCCCAAATGTCTAACGCGAACGGTTTGAGCATTGTTCCTTGGTATTTGGCCAAAACTCGTTCCAAAACTTGAGCGTCGTTACAACCACTTTGATGGTTGTTTTGATTTTTGTGACGAGTGTAAATTTGGTTGAACACCGGAAACTGAGTCTTAAGTTTTCGCCATTGCGAACCGATCGAGTCTTGGCCACGGTAGTCATTCCCCTTATTTTCAAGAATGTGGAATTTTTAGTAATTTTTCGCCAATACGTTTTGTCCTTCTGATAGTTTGCTAAAAAAACAAGTTAGACAAAATATAAAAAGAAAATAAAAAAATACAGAAAAAAAAACCAGAAAAAAAAGAAAACGGAAAAAAAAAATGAAAGAAAAACAGGAAAAGGAAAACTGAAAAAAAAACAGTAAAAAAGGTTTTTCTTTTTTACAAAAAATAGTAAAAGTGAAAAAAATAACATATAATAGTTTTTCTTGTTGAAAGAAAAAAACATAAAACAGTTTTTTTTTTATAAAAATTTTCTTTTTTTTATTTTTCTTGTTGAAAGAAAAAAACATAAAACAGTTTTTTTTTTTATAAAAATTTTCTTTTTTTTATAAAAAAATAAACCAAAAATGTATATATATATTAAATTACCGAACATAGGGTCCTTCGTCACGTCGAGCCAAGCTTTGGCTAAGCTAAGTTGTTTCTCACCCGTCCAAGGGATGACCACCGCTTTTATCCTTGGTTCTTCCGGTCCTTTTTATTATGTTGTCGTTTTTTTCTTGTTTGCGATGGAACGGCTTGCTCTTCTTGGACTTGTGTCTCTTGGACAATTCAACATCCGGCGAATGTGGTGTGGGTGATGGTGTCTCGACCATCCTTTTTCGTTCTAAAAAAATTGTACCAAAGTTTATATAAGTGAAAGGACTCGACCCGAAAATGTAATATATATATATATTTTTTTTATAACCCAGATGAAGAAAAAAAAACATAACCCAGATGAAGAAAATAACCCAGATGAAGAAACAACCCAGATGAAGAAAAAATCATAACCCAGATGAGTAAAATCACAACCCAGATGAGTAAAATCAAAACCCAGATGAAGTAAAATGCATAACCCAGATGAGTAAAATCATAACCCAGATGAAGTAAACAAGAGTCATGACCTATATGAGCAAAACATAACCCATATGAGCACTTGCAATCTTTCACCTAAAACTTTCATACTTCAAAAATGGACTAAAGACAGATCACTCAACATAATGAAAGCTTCCATTCATAAGGACATAACCAATTTTTCATATTCACAACCAAACAGGTCATTTACCCATTTTGTCCAGGTTTCCAAAACACTTTTGACATAGTACGTATAAAACCAAGTTACCAAATTCAAAGTTTTACACCATTTACAACTAACAAGGTTCAAAATGCAAACTTTATACCAAGAGCCTTCATGAAGTGGGATGAACTAGGTCTCTAACAAAAATACTATTCTTCCATGAATGGTCAAAATATCTTCACAAGCCTAGCAACTTCTTATCAACACTTCAAATCAACAAACCAAGGACGGATTCACAATGGGGGCAGCGGGGTCAGCTGTCCCCACTCCAATTTTGGTACAATGTAATTTTTTAAAATTTAAATAGTATATTTGTAATTTTTTTTCTAAAAATAAGAAAGAATACAAATATTATCTTCGTTGTCATAAGCTTATTTTTTGAAAGTTATTAGTTATCGAAACATTAATTTTGAGATAGATCTTTCTATTGGGAGAATAAAAAACTTGAGTTGTTTTATTCGTAACTTTTAATAGAAAAAATGAAGAAAGGTTAAAGAAAAAGCTTTCTTCGTTTGAGTATGTATATGTGTAATACATTAATAGTGTAGTTGTTTGTGGAAAAATTATTTTCTTTCAAATTATTATATATATATCACAAACAACTAATTATAATAATCATAATAGTTACGTAGGAAAGATATATATCTTTCTCTCTTCTCTCTCTCCCTCTCTCTCACTCTCGCTCTCTCTCTCTCCGCTACTTCTTCCCTCCCCCCTCCTAAGAAATTTTTTCGGGTTCTTGCATTATGAGTGAATACGTTTTCATTTAATAAGACTTTGTCCGACACGTGTGGTTTTTATTTATTAAAAAAAACTGGTATAAATACCAGTTTTATACTCGGTGTGGAGAAATTCTTTTGAGGGTTCATTTTCTATTCCCGAGCTAGGGACCAATTTTTTTACATTCTCGGATACGACTCTTATAAGTATGACAAACGACTTTTAAAATTGCCCCCTCACAAAAAAAATTCTGGCTCCGTCTCTGCAACAAACACTAGTTCCTTCTTCCGGAACCACCTATAAAATGGTAAACAACTAGAAGGTAAGCGAATGCTTAGTGAATATGCTTGCATACAATTATATAAACGAAGGAGGGAAATGCACAAAGGTGTATTGCATATAGACTATGGCACCGTCGTGCCATATCTATAATACTCACCTTTGTGCCAACGCATTACATGGATCCATATAAGCAAATGATTACAATCACAATCAAATATAAACAATAACAATGCTCCACATGAGCTATGGCCACTACTTAGGCCCGTAATCAAAGACGACCACTACTTAGGCTCAATGCCAAATCAATTACCACACACGGAATCCATCATCGTATGGTAATTGACCCGACGAATATACAAAGGTATGCAAGTATACTCACCTCCTTTGCGACACGAACAACAACTCAATACAATCCGTAAATGCACATTTACAAGCTTTCAACCTATCATTTCATCACAATTCGTATATAAGACTATATTCACATTTTGGCTAACTCAACCTAGCCTTACAACTTTTCACTAGCATTCCTATCCCAACCATCTTATTTTGCCAATTAGTTGCATTTTATTTAAAAATTCACTTGATAAGTTCAACTCATCAAGTCCATCATCATTCCATTCAACTAGCAAAATCATCATTCTTTCATAACCAGAGTTTCAATGTCAATCATTCAAAATCTTAATTAAATTCATCATGCAACTCAATAACAAATTATAATATACAATAATTTGGGGAAAAATCATACATTAACCTAATTCTAGCAAAAATCCCCAAATTGGAATTTCCAAGAACCCTAATTCAAAAGAATAGTTAAAACTATATTAAGGAATCATCACCTTAAAAAAATAAGATTAGAATTTAGGTTTAGAATTGCAAGAATTTTCTTCATTTCTTCTTGTTAGATGTCGACGCCACCACCACACCAAACCCTCACTCCCAAATTTATAAGATTGAACAATTATTATTTATTAGTTGATAGTTGAAGAATTCTTGAATTGGATTGAAAGCAAGATTTGATTGAGATGAAGAAATAGAAGAAGATATGTGAAGAATGGAGGATTTTGAGGAAGAAGAAAATGGATGGATGGTGAGTTACAAAAGAAGAAGTTGGCTGGCGCTCCGCCTGAGTGCCACGCCCCATCTCAAAATTTAGTGGATATTTGACCCGCTATCCGTTAAAGTTCCAACTAAATTAACTCCATATCCAAAAACAAAATACTAGGAACTTATTTTAATGTGAAAACTATAAAAAGGGTTAATTTATTACCTTAAAATTTTTAGGGTGTTACAATAAGTGTTTGTAAGTAAATAAAAGTGTACAAAAAAATACAGATATAGTATAAAATAAAACATACCAAACATTTGTTGCGGACTTGTATAAAATTGAGAAGTGTTTTGATTTTTAACAAAACCGTACATGTCGGGTTGCATCCCCATCAGTTGCATTTGAGCCATGTACCTAATAACTCCGGGACTATTCAAGATGTTGGGATTGTTAACATCGGGTGGAGCTTGGGTGTTTGAACGTTGAAACCCGTAATTAAAATTGTTGGGATACATGGTGTTTTTAAAAAAAAATGAGAAGAAAGTATAGAGGAGAAGAGAAGAGAAGAGTTGATGTTGTTAAAATTTAAAGTGAAACTGGTTTATATATTAGGTAAATGGTAAAAAAAAAAGAAATTTTATTTATTTATTTCTTGGGAAAGCTATCCAACGACACTATTCGTGTTGGGAAAGGAAAAAGTTTTGAAATGGGTCAACGTTTTTGCCGTTCCGTGGTGACCAAAAAAACAGGCTAGAACGCCTGCTGGGGCGATGTTTCCGGCGTTCCGGTGGCGGATTAGGGGGGAGACACTAACTCTCGTGTAATATTTCAAATTTCAATTATCACACCCTTAGTTTCCAATGGATAACCAACAGAACCCCCGAACTTATAGTGGACTGGTCCAAATGGTGATCTTTCAATCTTTAATCTCTTTTTTTGTAACCTTTTGCTTGTACCTCTGTTACCTGCTCTTATTACTCGTATTCTACATGTTTGTAACTTTTCTCTAGCTCCTTGCTATCTTCTATTATTAATAAAGTCTGATCGTTCAAAAAAAAATGGATGCTTAACTCTCGTGTAATATTTCAAAACTCTCAACGGAATAGTTACAATAATGTAGACACCCTCAACGTGATACAAAACGTTATTGTATCACGGGAGACTGACGTATTGAGACTACTCTTAATCGACTCTTTTGGTCTTCTCGCTTTTTCATTCAAACTTCTCACCGAAAAACCTAACATATGACTCCTAGAAATAGGCTACACAAACTTGGTTGTCAAGTAAAGTTTCTCACAAAGTTAACTTGCCTTCCAACTGTAACTCACAATTCAGAGACGCCAAATTACTCACAATGAATTGAAGACTATCAAATACTCCATTTATTCAGTCCTTTAAATTTTAGCTATGAAATTCACAGAAAAATATAGTTTGTGAAAAATAAACTAACTTTTTCGTACGTAACATATTATTAGTGATTTATTAGTGACTTATATTTAGTTTAAGTTTTTATTGATTTATTTTCTCAAGATGGTATATGTAACGAACAATACTTAGGTGGGTTGGCCAGGGGTATCTTCTAAATCCACTATGTGGGTCCCGGAGGTGAGTTTTTCCCAAGGTCTCGGGTTCGAGTCTTGAGTTTCTCATCTCAAGGTATTTTCCATGAGGAGGGGGTTGGAGGTCCAGCAAATCGCTGGTTAAAATTGCCTCCAGCAGGTCTGAATCGAAACTAACTTTACAAAAAAAAAAAAAAAAAAAATCATTATCTATTGTGAAAAACTGTCAACATAAAACATTTCAATCCTTTTCTTTCCTATACATTCGATTTAATGTAAGATATCATCATTATAATAACAGAAAGTAAATGCATAAAAATTTACAAGTTAAAAAAAAATCAAGGTTAATATAATTCCTAAGTTGTTAAGTTTTCATCCTATTAATGATTTCATCCTTTAATAAACGGTATGCGTATAAAAAAAAATATTGTGCAATTTGTATGAAAAATTTCAGATCAGGTGAAATTATTTTATCTTTATCGACGGATGTTCTTACAAGATGCCAAAAAAATCCTTTTGAAAAGTGTGTCATTAAATTCAAACTATGGCGGTTTTCCAGACCAATATCAAGAAAATGTGAATCCAATATGTTGAATTGTTGATGCTGGAGCTCAACTTTAATCGAGTCAATTCTAAAGTTGCATGGAACCATAAGTTATTGGGCCAATACAGGAGACAAGTTCAAATACCCCTTAAAACTCAATACTTTTGGCCCAAATAAATTCTGCATTTATCCAATCCATATGATTAGGCAGCTCTACAAAATTAAAAGTTTCCATCTATCGCCGATGACATTTCCAGTTTCCTTTTTTTTTTCTTTTCTAAAAGATAACTATAGTTTTTTACACAAACTTTAAACATATTTATAAAAAATGACATTTTCATGTATATACTTATATAATTTGATAATATAGATACACTTATAGACTTATAGTAGTGATTTCTATTATGCCCATCTATTAGGTACCTTTAAGGCTTTGATACATGATATGTATAAATTATTACATTACGCAACGTAGGTCTATGGTTTTGGGAATCTTGGTTTTTTTTATATGAGTTGTATGATCACTTTCCCTACAAGTATTTCAACTCTATTGATTTTCTCCAGATACCAGTATGTTTTTACAATGATAATACAAAAGACAACTATAACCCAAGACGACTAGGAGTTCGAGTCTGAACAAAAATGATAATACAAAAGACAACTATAACCCAAGACGACTAGGGGTTCGAGTCTGAACAAAGAGATTATGTTTTAAATTCGTGTGCAAAAATAAATCCAGAAATATGTATAACTAGATTTATATCCCGCGTAAAACGCAAGTCTGTTGAATAAATTTGTTTTCATTATAACCGATAAGGTGAAAAAATCAATATTTGAGTAAAATATATTTTTTTGTAACCGGATATGTTCATTTTATTTGGGCTGACAACCACTGTAATTCGTCGGAAAATTTCAAGTTTCCGGTGGGTTTTATATTTTTCTCTTTTGGTGTTTTTTTTCTTTAAGACAAATATATATATAACACATATAATATATAAACACATATATATATATATATATAACACATATAATATATAAACACACATAAATATTCCTGAAACAATAAAAAAACGAAAGAAATTTGGTTAGTGGATTACGACAACAGCATGACATAAGAAAAACATTATTGGCTAGGCTAGATATATATATATATATATAACACATATAATATATAAACACACATATAAATTACTAAAATAATAAAAAGCAAAAAAAAAAAAAAAAGAAATTTGTTAGTGGATCATGACATCAGCATGACATAAGAAAGACATCGTTGGCTAGCCTAGGTGGCTGACACATAAGCATTTCTTATGTCATGGGGATTCTTCCTTTAGTAGTATAATAATAATAATATATAAGATATATATATAAGACATAAGTTAGTATATATATATATATATATAAGATAAGATAAGATATAAGATAAGATAAGATATAGTAAGATAAGATAGTAAGAAAGTAAGAATAGTAAGATAGTAAGATAAGATAGTAAGATATAAGATATGTAAAGACAACTTAAAAGAGCTTAGCTTTAACCCAAAATCTCTTGGTTTCAAATAAAACACAATTACATTTTAGTATTTTACCAACTGTTGGTAACCAACACGGCAACACACGGTTCCTCAAAATTAAAACAACTGACTGAATACTCCATGGGATCCGTATTGTGCTTATTCGGGTTATTTTCCCTATGGTACAAAGGTTGGCGATGCAAATATGCAATGGATTTCTAGCACTTGTTCAAGCTTTCAGCTTTACTAGAACCATTGAGTCAAAATTAAGCACATGAGATATTTGTCCTAAATGGACTCCTTTCACTCAACTGAGGTGTTTATGTTGTTGTTAATGTAGGTATCACTTCCCTTAATAATTTGTTTCTCTTTTCAATTAATTTGGTCTCCTTTTTTCTTGAAAACTTGGCCACTCCCCATGTCCTCTTTTTATGTTTGAAGCTTATTGACTCATTATATACATTGTAATCTTGTTTGATACAGAAAACAAATAGTAATAATAAATGATTAACCTACTTAAATTTTTAGCCTAATTACCATCTTTCTTCATCGATCACCTCTTGATTTTTCAATGTAACTTGATCTTAAGCTTAGAAAAATTATTAGGTAGATTAGTTAAATTATAGAATGTAAAAGTGAATAAGTACAACATCATATTTTTTTTGTTGTAACAACTTTTATTAGTATTTTCAAATTCCGGTAAGATGTATTTAGATTACGACAGCGATTAGATATTCAAATGATAGAAACCGATACAATATTTGGATACATGTATTCATGATTCCACTCCACGGAAACCACCACCACCACCAGATGAAGCAGGTAACTTCTAAACACGTTTAAACTTTAGGTATGTGTGTAATTTACCAATCCAATCAACGCACTCAGTTGGGCCCAAATTACAGAACTTACAACTAGTTATTGATCTTGTTTCGAAGCCCGATCATGATCTTGCGTTCAAGAAACAGATTATTAACTTGCTCGAGACCAATAATTGAGCATACAACTTACCAGACAATTGAGTCTACCAAAATATGTATGCATTAATGCATATATATAAATGTTTGGATAGATATCATAAATTTTTAAATATATTATTATTATGCAATAATCGTTAATATATATGACTAACAATTTAAGTTAACACATGATAGCTATACAAATTCGATCTTCACCCGCAGCGAGACTTTTGATTTATGAGGTACCATTACATTAAAATTTCAATATGAACTAGTTTTAATCCATGAATTAATTACTTGAATTTCATATCATTTACTTGCTGCCACATCCGTATCATGCTATGGATGTGGGAGCATCAACTCTTGTCAAGAATGGCACATATTTAAACACATTTATTTCATAAATCAACTACGTACATAGTCATGAAAATGTTTGTTCAAATATAGTTAGTACAAACTAATAACCTGAAATATAAACTAAATTGGTTCAGAAAAGATGCCAAAAATTAAAGCCATTAACCCTCAAGTAACAAAGCTCTAACCATTTACAGGCTCGCCAATGTTGCCCAATTGATTGGTCTTGCGTATTCCCGCCCACCAAATGTAACTGTTCGAACCATCAAATCCATAGCACGTTCCGTGGGGTGTGATACGTCCCAAAATAGAAATTCGTCCCGATTCTTACACACTTTTGCTAGCGGATGACAATTTGTCATTGCCCTAAACCTCCCCAATCCACAACAAGCATCAATCACATTCCTAAAATCTGAGAAAAAAAATAAAAATAAAACATTGATTTTTTTTGTTAGCTTCTTACGAATCATTAGGTATAACATGAACTATGGGCGGTACCAAAGGGGGCAAGAGGGGCCAATGCCCCCAAGAAAAATTAAATTTTGCCATGAATTTTTAAACTTTTCCAATAAATTTTTTTAGATTTTGCCTCATTTTGAAAATTTTTCACGGATTTTTTAATTTTGCCCCATATTTTATATTTTCCTGGTACCGTCCTTGACATGAACATATAGTGAATCACTTGTATACTTACTATAACTATCTGGGTTTTCGAAGTAGTCATAAAGTATATCGTACGTATTTGCAAACGAATAGATCATTCCTCTCGATTGTTTACTCATATTCCACAAAAGTTGCTCAAGTCTAGTATTAAGTCGCACTGCCAAATCGTTTGCTGTTTGTGAACAATTCCCGTTTATATCGCTAACTCTCATTAAGGGACTACATCCGACATATGGAATACCTAAAATTCCAAACTTTCTTGCTCCTAGGTTGTAGAGAATCGTTAACATGTTGTTGTAGGTATTGATAAGTCGATCGACGTACACATCAGGATCCATTTTGTATTTAAACAACGCATAGAAATGTATATCGTTATTACCGACGCCTATAAAAAACGGCGATTTTGCAAACAGCAACTGCGTTCTCCATGAACCGATTGTTGATGTAAGGTTCCCATGGACGAACATTACATGAGAAATCTGTTCGGTTATTGGCAATCCTAGCTGACCAAAAATGAATATATTAGTAACGAAACTTATTTATAGTGTTGCTCACTTTATTGATTTGTATTTGAATTTGAAATTAATTCAGTATTTGTCATGTTAATGTTATAATTTAGATTTCTTCATTGTGAATGCATTAAAAGTTATTTGCATTAATGTGTTATTTTTTTTAACTTCGTTTTAGGCTATAAAAAAAGTTTATGACATTGTGAAAACGCTTTGCCTTTTCTTGTTGGGACATGGGAAGGAAGGGGGGATTGTATTACTTGTGTGACTATATTGAGGGGTCCAATTTTGTGTTAAGGCTTAAATGAAAAGTGGGCTTTTATTTTCAATGAAAAAGAAAGTGGGCTCAGATTTTGACAAGATTAAAGGTTTGGGCGTAAAGGTGCAAGAAGCGGTTAACCGATTTCGGTTATTAATTTTAATAACCGGTTTCGGTTATTTTTTGAAACAGTAATAACTGGTTACGGTTAACCGGTTAATAATTGTTTTTGGTTTTGAAAAGAGTAATCGATTAGTAACCGACGGTTTCTGGTAACCTATAATCGGTTTTTACTATTCCGGTTACTAACCGGTTTCGGTTACCGGTTACAAATCGGTTCGGTTCGGTTAATCGGTTTTTTCTTGCACCTCTACATGGGTTGGTTATAAGAATAAATTTAAAGAAAGCAAAATTGAAAGTTATCCGAATTATCTGTTTAATTTTTTTTTTTAAAGTGATATATTGAAACTTTTTCCCAAATATTACTTTTATTGACATCTTTCCAAACTCGGATGATAGAGCTGTTACATTATGGATAAAAAACCGAGTTCAAAACCTGACATTGGTTGATTTAATAACGTATTTGGGTAATTTAGAAATACCAATAGAAATAGTATATTCCAGTTTAAAAGAAAAATGTTTAGATCCTGAGTTAGACTTATTTGAAGCAAAACGGAATCAAACAAAGGAGTAGAAACTGACATTGTTTTGTAAATTAATTTGAAAAAGCTATTTGAGGGGTGATTAGATCTTACATCGATAGCACTGTTGCTATTCAAGATTGCAGTTCCAGACGAAGCAAAATTTAAGCCTACTGCAGGGTTCTCTCGTGTACCCCTCGTACTAGTAGTGGAGTTAAAACGTTTCATAGGACGCCTCCAACGTCTTCTAGGATGATTGTCTAGCGCGTTGGCAAGCCTCTTTTCCCCGTATTTCCCTCCATAGAATAGCGAAAGGTATGCTGGCGGGCTTGTCACAGATTCTCCAAACACTGCTTTGGCTGATCATACAAATGATGTATATAGAAACAGTCATCAAGGAAACATAATATTTATTTATCTTTCATAAAAGAAAAAACAAAGAAACAAGATACTTATTAAGATATCTAACAATATAATTCAAACAAACAATATTGAAGTAATTTTTATGGGTCACAACACATCACATTATATTTGATCAAACATGTGTCTTCTTTTATTAAAAAACTACGTTATTAAGTTGTAATCGACATGTGTCTTTTATATGTGAATAATAAGTCGTCAATTTATATGTGAATTCTTAATGCATTGTAAGGTAGTGTTTGTTTTCCCTCTTAATTAAAAAGTCAAGACTTAATCAAAAATACTTAATCCATTAAGTCATCAAAAGTGTTTGTTTCTTTGACTTAATAAATAAAAAACAACTGTATTAAATTAATCCGTACAGACATTATTTATCCATTCAGTCACTTAATGGTTAAAAAACAAACAAGCCTTAAGTTACGTTAGATGTTACTAAACATCTGAGTAAATTTCATTAGTCATTAACTATACAAATTACTAAATACATGAAATTATACGTACATTGTACGGTTATTAAGACCAGTAAACTGTATAAAAGTGGTTCAAATAAATTACTAAATGTCGTTGATCACTAACAAACGATACCGCATGTTTTGTGACATAATTAGTTATGAAATTTGACTTTAAAATTGAAGTTTCTCAACTTATAGACGGACGCTTACCCATAAAATCAGCTACGTTTAGGCCATTGCTAAACCTTCCGCTAGGTGTGGAGTTGAAAAAGTCGATACCATAGTGTGGGTATTTGGCTTTTCCGATGGCTTGTATCACGTAATTATTTGTTCCGATATCAAGAAGCGAGTCTCCAAGTATGAACAGAGCAGGACTCCAAGCATGAGACAACCTCGGCGAATATATAACGACTATAATTACAAAAATAATGAGAGTCGCAGCAGAAATTCTAGTCATCATCATACTTGTAGAGAATCCGAGAAAGGTTATTGGATTGATTGATAATAATTGAATAGTAAAAACATGATGTACATATATATATATATGGTTGCATATCGAAGAGTTAGGTTCAAGTGCTGATTTTGTGAGTGTTTCAGTTAGTTACTCAATTGCGAATTTATAGTGTTCGTTTTCAATGCGTGACACTTTCTTTGCTCGAAAACAAGTGACATTTCTTTAACTAGCTAAGGAGACTAGGAGAGTAGGTGATATTTATCTCTTGGTATTTTAATTTTTTATAAGTTTCAAAGAAGTCCATCATGATATATAACATAACATATGGATGGTGAGCTGTAGTATACCCATAGTGACAAGGTTAAAAACATTAAAAGTATGTTTAAAGTTTACAAAACATGTATCACATTTATTCATAAAACATAAGCCAATTAATATTAGGTCAAGATATATAAGTTTAAGTATAATAAACTCAATATCATTTGGGGAGGGGATTCTCTCAAATTATCTTAACATGACTAGTCATGTTAGGGTAATCACCCTTGAATGAAAAATCAAGGACCAAAATTTAAACATGATCTTTGAATCATAACCTTTGAAACAAAGTTATTTTGAAACGATAATTAAAACCCATTTATGTATATTGTAAATCTTGATAATTTAAGTAAGTTTTTATTCTATTCACTATGTTATTGTAATAGACTATATAAATAACTAGACAAAATTACATCTTTCAGCATCTCAGACAAATTTCTCAATTCATCAAACTCAGCTCTTTGCTTTCCTATCATTTACCCATTGCCAACGTGTAACACCCCAACATGGCGGAATCATAGGATATCACAAGAAAAGCACAGCATGACATGTAAATTAAATAGAGACGATGCTACATGCAAATAAGGATTGGGCAATCCATGAATTAAGTTCAAATACGAATACAAGTACAACAAATGGATCACAAGATGCATAAGGAGCACATAACCATCAAATGTTACAAAAGAACAATCCAAAATGATGGCCATTAATCCTAAGCATAACCCGTCAAAGGGATCATTGAATTACGGATCCAATAGGCAAGCCAAATCCTAGGAAAGTCATGCAATCATCCATTACGTCATTGATTAACTTGATTACCTGAAAAGTGTACTAAAACGGGTCAACATAAAGTTGGTGAGTTCGTAGGTTTAAACGTTAAATCATAGTGTCGGGATAACAACCATTGAGGGTATTCAAGGATGAGGACACTTACATCATCATCCATACGTTCACAATTCATCATATTAACGTTACGTTACAACCACACGTTCATACACAATATACACGTTAAACAATATCGTTAACAACAACGTTATGCCACGAATGTGGACTTACTCGTTATGCCATCAACATGGACTTTACGTTATGCCACTAATCGTGGACTTACTCGTTATGCCATCAATATGGACTTTACGTTATGCCACCAATCGCGGAATTACTCATTATCTCAATCATTCAACACACAACAAGCATTTATAATTATGTTTATGGAAAACAAAGCATTTACGTTCAACAAATCATCATTTAATAACAAAACATTTCAAATAAATCGTTAAAACGTTAAATTAAAACAAGTACACTTTTCACCCCAAATGTATAAGAAAACGGGGCTACGAAACTCACCTTTGCCAAGCAAGATAAGTAAATGACAAGTTATGTAGGTCCAAGGTTCGCCACACGTTCACCACCTATCAATCATTCAATATACGTTTACTATCAATACCTTAACTTTAGTTCAAGGGGTGGTGTTCGACTTTAGGTGACTACCGGGACACACACAAGGCACTAAAGAAGCCCAGAAATGGTTTCAATGAAAGCTAGATGCGATCCAAGAAGATGGAAATCAAAGCTAGCCAAAACAGGAAATTGAAAGATGGAGGTGGCCGTAAATTACGGTGATGACCACCGTAATTTACGGTGGTTTAGAAAAAGCTGGCGTAAGGTACGTTCTTGGTCGGCGTAGGTTACGGTAAGCCACAAAAGTTTAGCGTAAGGTACGCCAAAATTGGCGTAAGGTACGCTTGTCTAGTTTTAGCGTCTCATGCACACATTTTTGACGTAAACAGAAGGTTTTGGGCGTAAGGTGAAAATGGCATTTAGAGACAAGCGTAACTTACGGCCTTCAGACCGTATCTTACGCCACCCAGCCTCAAGCTAGCGTAAGATACGCCCTAGCCAGCGTAGGTCACGCCCAGTCAATCACCAGCCAGTGTAAGGTACGCCCAAAGCTGGCGTAAGTTACGTCCCAAGGCACCTGAACGAGCAGCAGCAGCTATGAACTGGAAATTTGATCCAAAACTCAATAAAACATCCCTTTTGAGCTTAAAATCGATCAAAGAACCCTGGAAACACATCTTCACACTCAACCAAACTCATAAAAACATGAACCAACATATTTAGACATAACCCATTTCTCAAAACCGATCATTAACATTCAACACTTTCAAAATTGACTTTGACCCATTACCAAACCCTAGACAAACCCTAATTTCGACACAAGCTAGATTTTTGACTCTAAATGGCTGGAAATTCGAAAGGGCTGCAAGAAGACAAGTCAAATAACATAAATATAAAGAATTAAGGTAGGTTTCACTTACCCATTAACTCAAATCTCCAAAGATTCGGATTTAGGAGCTTAAGAAGGTTAATAACACTTTGAATCCCACTTTCTTGCTCAAGAAGACTTAATTATTATTAGGGTTTCAATTTAGACTAATTATAGCATTTAAATCACAAAACATAAGTATTTATTATGAATTTAAATTAGAATTTTAGGTAGATGAAAGAAATGAAGGTGGAGTAAATGAGAGAGAAGGAGGATAAGGTTTTTGTGATAAGGTGGAAAAATGAGTGGGTGAGTGGGAGAGTGAGAGGGTGGGCCGGCCATGGGGTCTCATTTTTGAGGCCCCGCTCCGCTAAATTCGACAAATAGCTATACGTTATCCATTTATTCGTTAAAACAAAACCGTAATCACAAATAAATTCAACGTTATATTAAAACACGATAAAACGTTCGATAATTCATATAAATTCATGAAATCCTTTACATTTAATTATATTCAATCAAAAGTCAAACCAAGTCAAAAGTCGCGAATGTTACACAACGGTCAACAAAACACATCTTTTCAACATTAAAACGCTCACAAACCATTCGCACACCACTTCTTATTTTAACAGATTTAATAATAAATTTAGGATTTAATTTAGAAAAAGAATTCAAAAATACACATAATATTTGTAACATCCCAAACTTTTATTTAACGTTTGACTAGAGTAGTTAGGTCAACGTAAGGTGTCCGTTAAATCTATGTTAGATTTAATGCTTATATGTAGTTAATGTAGACGCGCAACTGAATTCCAGAAGTATAAGTTGCGCGCAACTGAATTCCAGAAGTATAAGTTGCGCCGCAACTGAATTCCAGAAGTATAAGTTGCGCCGCAACTGAATTCCAGAAGTATAAGTTGCGCCGCAACTGAATTCCAGAAGTATAAGTTGCGCCGCAACTGAATTCCAGAAGTATAAGTTGCGCCGCAACTGTTCCAGAAGTATAAGTTGCGCCGCAACTGAATTCCAGAAGTATAAGTTGCGCCGCAACTGAATTCCAGAAGTATAAGTTGCGCCGCAACTGAATTCCAGAAGTATAAGTTGCGCCGCAACTGAATTCCAGAAGTATAAGTTGCGCCGCAACTGAATTCCAGAAGTATAAGTTGCGCCGCAACTGAATTCCAGAAGTATAAGTTGCGCCGCAACTGAATTCCAGAAGTATAAGTTGCGCCGCAACTGAATTCCAGAAGTATAAGTTGCGCCGCAACTGAATTCCAGAAGTATAAGTTGCGCCGCAACTGAATTCCAGAAGTATAAGTTGCGCCGCAACTGTTCCAGAAGTATAAGTTGCGCCGCAACTGAATTCCAGAAGTATAAGTTGCGCCGCAACTGAATTCCAGAAGTATAAGTTGCGCCGCAACTGAATTCCAGAAGTATAAGTTGCGCCGCAACTGAATTCCAGAAGTATAAGTTGCGCCGCAACTGAATTCCAGAAGTATAAGTTGCGCCGCAACTGAATTCCAGAAGTATAAGTTGCGCCGCAACTGAATTCCAGAAGTATAAGTTGCGCCGCAACTGAATTCCAGAAGTATAAGTTGCGCCGCAACTGTTCCAGAAGTATAAGTTGCGCCGCAACTGAATTCCAGAAGTATAAGTTGCGCCGCAACTGAATTCCAGAAGTATAAGTTGCGCCGCAACTGAATTCCAGAAGTATAAGTTGCGCCGCAACTGAATTCCAGAAGTATAAGTTGCGCCGCAACTGAATTCCAGAAGTATAAGTTGCGCCGCAACTGAATTCCAGAAGTATAAGTTGCGCCGCAACTGAATTCCAGAAGTATAAGTTGCGCCGCAACTGAATTCCAGAAGTATAAGTTGCGCCGCAACTGAATTCCAGAAGTATAAGTTGCGCCGCAACTGAATTCCAGAAGTATAAGTTGCGCCGCAACTGTTCCAGAAGTATAAGTTGCGCCGCAACTGAATTCCAGAAGTATAAGTTGCGCCGCAACTGAATTCCAGAAGTATAAGTTGCGCCGCAACTGAATTCCAGAAGTATAAGTTGCGCCGCAACTGAATTCCAGAAGTATAAGTTGCGCCGCAACTGAATTCCAGAAGTATAAGTTGCGCCGCAACTGAATTCCAGAAGTATAAGTTGCGCCGCAACTGAATTCCAGAAGTATAAGTTGCGCCGCAACTGAATTCCAGAAGTATAAGTTGCGCCGCAACTGTTCCAGAAGTATAAGTTGCGCCGCAACTGAATTCCAGAAGTATAAGTTGCGCCGCAACTGAATTCCAGAAGTATAAGTTGCGCCGCAACTGAATTCCAGAAGTATAAGTTGCGCCGCAACTGAATTCCAGAAGTATAAGTTGCGCCGCAACTGAATTCCAGAAGTATAAGTTGCGCCGCAACTGAATTCCAGAAGTATAAGTTGCGCCGCAACTGAATTCCAGAAGTATAAGTTGCGCCGCAACTGAATTCCAGAAGTATAAGTTGCGCCGCAACTGAATTCCAGAAGTATAAGTTGCGCCGCAACTGAATTCCAGAAGTATAAGTTGCGCCGCAACTGTTCCAGAAGTATAAGTTGCGCCGCAACTGAATTCCAGAAGTATAAGTTGCGCCGCAACTGAATTCCAGAAGTATAAGTTGCGCCGCAACTGAATTCCAGAAGTATAAGTTGCGCCGCAACTGAATTCCAGAAGTATAAGTTGCGCCGCAACTGAATTCCAGAAGTATAAGTTGCGCCGCAACTGAATTCCAGAAGTATAAGTTGCGCCGCAACTGAATTCCAGAAGTATAAGTTGCGCCGCAACTGAATTCCAGAAGTATAAGTTGCGCCGCAACTGTTCCAGAAGTATAAGTTGCGCCGCAACTGAATTCCAGAAGTATAAGTTGCGCCGCAACTGAATTCCAGAAGTATAAGTTGCGGCGCAACTGAAGAAGTATAAGTTGCGGCGCAACTGAATTCGAGTATAAGTTGCGGCGCAATGAATCAGTAGTATAAGTTGCGGCGCAACTGATTCCGAAGTATAGTTGCGGCGCAACTGAATTACAGTAGTATAAGTTGCGGCGCAATGAATTCAGTAGTATAAGTTGCGCGCAACTGCCAGAGTATAAGTTGCGCCGCAACTGAATTCCAGAAGTATAAGTTGCGCCGCAACTGAATTCCAGAAGTATAAGTTGCGCCGCAACTGAATTCCAGAAGTATAAGTTGCGCCGCAACTGAATTCCAGAAGTATAAGTTGCGCCGCAACTGAATTCCAGAAGTATAAGTTGCGCCGCAACTGAATTCCAGAAGTATAAGTTGCGCCGCAACTGAATTCCAGAAGTATAAGTTGCGCCGCAACTGAATTCCAGAAGTATAAGTTGCGCCGCAACTGATTCCAGAAGTATAAGTTGCGGCGCAACTGATAGAAGTATAGTTGCGGCGCAACTGAATTCAGAGTATAAGTTGCGGCGCAATGTCAGTATATAAGTTGCGGCGCAACTGATTAGAAGTATAGTTGCGGCGCAATGCAGTAGTATAAGTTGCGGCGCAATGAACGTAGTATAAGTTGCGGCGCAATTGAATTCAGTAGTATAAGTTGCGGCGCAACTGATTCCAGAAGTATAAGTTGCGGCGCAACTGAATTCCGAAGTATAGTTGCGGCGCAATTGAATTACAGTAGTATAAGTTGCGGCGCAACTGAATTCCAGAAGTATAAGTTGCGGCGCAACTGAATTCCAGAGTATAAGTTGCGGCGCAATGACAGTAATAAGTTGCGGCGCAACTGATTCCGAAGTATAGTTGCGGCGCAATTGAATTACAGTAGTATAAGTTGCGGCGCAACTGAATTCCAGAAGTATAAGTTGCGGCGCAACTGACCGAAGTTAAGTTGCGGCGCAATGAATTCAGTAGTATAAGTTGCGGCGCAACTGAATTCCAGAAGTATAAGTTGCGGCGCAACTGTAATAGTTGCGGCGCAACGGACAGGTTAGTTGCGGCGCAATTGAATTACAGTAGTATAAGTTGCGGCGCAATGTGTGTGTTGCGGCGCAACAGGGTATAAGTTTAAAATGAAGTAACATTTGAACCTCCAATGCGTAGTCGTTGTCGTGGGTCTTGTTTGTAGGTGTTGAGGTCTGAGATATGACTTGAATAACGTGAGTATTAGCGTGTCTAATGGTCGTTTACTATATATAGGTAGACGAGATTATTTGCCTTGCACGGTAACGTAGTTGCCTATTGTCGTGCGCTTCTTTGAGGTAAGATACACTACTTTTGACACGCCGAGGGTTCAACAAACGATGGTTTCATAATTATAACTTCCCAATTGGTAACGTATGTTGTTTATGGGCATATGGGTGACATGGGAGGTAATGTGGGTTATGTAGTTGACCTTTGAGACCTGAAATGCAGTCCCTCATGATATGTATTGTAGTGCATGTTATGAAATGACGTAGGATGTAGTGCTATGTATGAAGTATAATGTAGTGTTATGATATGCAGTAACTTGTGATGTTATGAAATGCAGTATATGTTGTTATTGATTGATGTTGTGCATGTTTGTATGGCTTGCTCATCTAGTTCACTAGACTTGCTAAGTTGCCATGTCACGTGCACGTTTAAGGGCCCGAAACGTAAAAGCAGTAAACGTAGTAATTGTTTAGGTAATGTAGTCACCTAAACTAAATAATGCAGTGTCGAGCTCGTTAAATTTTGATGCAGTAAAGTGTTAAGCTTAACCCGTACTTGCCCTAGCCCGGCTAAGTGCGTTGACGTAGGTTGCTTGGGTGGCTCCTTGCAACATGGTCTATTTGATGCAGTTTGAGTAATACGAGGGGTATGACCCGCCCTCACTTGTCTTGTACATACGGATTACTCGGGGATTGGCTTGCCATTCCTTAACGACGTTTGATGTTCAACTGAATGGTTGTCATGTAGTCGGGTGTAACTTATGTTGCACATTGACGCAGTTAATATGTAGTAAAGCAGTTAAAACGTAGTAAAGCAATTAATGTAGAAAATAGTTATGTGGTTACGTGTGTAATGAAGTAAAGCAGGATAGGCACAGTTAGGGTGGTTCATCCTAATATGAAGTATTGTGTGTTTGATTTGTGTTGTGCCTAAATGAAGTGTTTAAATCCATAATGTTTGAAATGGACAATTGTTTTATAACTTGAGTGTTATCTTACTTAGCTAATTCGTTAGCTAACACTTGTCTTTTGAAATGTGTTGCTCCCTCAGGTTTAGCGTAGCTGAGGTAGTTGATGAAGATGAGCGAGGAATGGGTAGATAGCTTGCTGAAGTCCTTAGCTACCCATAGATGCCGAACTTTTATAGACATTTGTTTATGTTTGTCTTTAATGGAGTTGGATTACTATGTAGTCGGTTGTTTAGTGTTGGGCAACCGACGGGTTTCTATTAAACTTGTTTTAATGATGCGATTAGTAACACCATTGAATAAGTAAACCAAACAGATTTTAATTGGTTTGGACTTTTAATGTTTCTTCCGCTTTATTTTAACGCCGTTAGGCGAAAATTTTGGAAACCCATATTTTCAAATGAAGGGTGTTACAAGTTGGTATCAGAGAAATGGTTTAAGTGAACCAAAGTTCGACCATGACCGTAGATTTTGGACTTAAACCGATGAAGGATAAGTTAGGCTTATGTAGGTGTGCCTAGCTTGAGATGAAGTGCTTTAGGACGGGTTGGGATTGAGTGAGAGTGTAGCTTATGTAGATGTCGTGTAGCCTTAATCTCCTTGTTCTCACTTTAATTCTTGCTAACTGTCGTCATTGCATTGTAGACAACATGGTTAACACACGTGCTAACAGTCAACGGGCTGGAACTAATGCTAGTGGTGCTCCGCCTAATAGGAATGGGGCTGGAGATGGTGTTAACCAAAGGCCTCCGCGAAGGCCACTTCCGGGTGCACAGCCCACAAGGCCGGAAATTGATAGGGCAAACCCGGTGATTGAGCAGGTTTTCAATCAAGCAGAATTACATGAAGAGTTGAGAGCTATCCGTTGTAATCATGTAGTTAGAATAATGTAGCTTCCTAACAAACAAGAAATAATGCAGATTCCTTTCTTTTCATTTAAATAAATATTCAATTGTAATAATTTAAAAAAGCATATCATTTTAAAATTTGTTTTGATTTTCTTTTATCCGTTGTAATCATGTAGTTAGAATAATGTAGCTTCAAGGCACTATAAAAGGCCTTCACTTCTCAGTTGTAACCACCCGCAAATTTTCAATATCAAGTTTTTTATTCAAATACTATGGCAGCTGACCCAGACCCCAAGCTGACCCAACCCAACCAACCCAAGCTGACCCAAAACCCATAATCTACATTTGTGTAGATTATGTGTAAATTGTGTCAAGCTGACCCAAAACCCATAATCTACATTTGTGTAGATTATGTGTAAATTGTGTCAAGCTGACCCAAAACCCATAATCTACATTTGTGTAGATTATGTGTAAATTGTGTCAAGCTGACCCAACCCCAAGCTGACCCAACCCGGACCCAACCCCAAGCTGACCCAAAACCCATAATCTACATTTGTGTAGATTATGTGTAAATTGTGTCAAGCTGACCCAACCCACCCCAAGCTGACCCAACCCCAAGCTGACCCAAAACCCATAATCTACATTTGTGTAGATTAATCTACATTTGTGTAGATTATGTGTAAATTGTGTCAAGCTGACCCAACCCCAAGCTGACCCAAAACCCATAATCTACATTTGTGTAGATTAATCTACATTTGTGTAGATTAATCTACATTTGTGTAGATTATGTGTAAATTGTGTCAAGCTGACCCAACCTGACCCAGACCCCAAGCTGACCCAACCCAGAACCCAAGCTGACCCAAAACCCATAATCTACATTTGTGTAGATTATGTGTAAATTGTGTCAAGCTGACCCAAAACCCATAATCTACATTTGTGTAGATTAATCTACATTTGTGTAGATTATGTGTAAATTGTGTCAAGCTGACCCAACCCCAAGCTGACCCAACCCTGACCCAACCCCAAGCTGACCCAACCCCAAGCTGACCCAACCCAGAACCCAAGCTGACCCAAAACCCATAATCTACATTTGTGTAGATTATGTGTAAATTGTGTCAAGCTGACCCAACCCCAAGCTGACCCAACCTGACCCAGACCCCAAGCTGACCCAACCCAACCCCAAGCTGACCCAACCTGACCAGACCCCAAGCTGACCCAAAACCCATAATCTACATTTGTGTAGATTATGTGTAAATTGTGTCAAGCTGACCCAACCTGACCCAGACCCCAAGCTGACCCAACCCAGAACCCAAGCTGACCCAAAACCCATAATCTACATTTGTGTAGATTATGTGTAAATTGTGTCAAGCTGACCCAACCCCAAGCTGACCCAACCCCAAGCTGACACAAAACCCATAATCTACATTTGTGTAGACTATGTGTAAATTATGTCAAGCTGACCCAAAACCCATAATCTACATTTGTGTAGATTAATCTACATTTGTGTAGATTATGTGTAAATTGTGTCAAGCTGACCCAAAACCCATAATCTACATTTGTGTAGATTATGTGTAAATTGTGTCAAGCTGACCCAACCCCAAGCTGACCCAACCCAGACCCCAAGCTGACCCAACCCAGAACCCAAGCTGACCCAAAACCCATAATCTACATTTGTGTAGATTATGTGTAAATTGTGTCAAGCTGACCCAACCCCAAGCTGACCCAACCTCAGAACCCAAGCTGACCCAAAACCCATAATCTACATTTGTGTAGATTAATCTACATTTGTGTAGATTATGTGTAAATTGTGTCAAGCTGACCCAACCTGACCAGACCCCAAGCTGACCCAAAACCCATAATCTACATTTGTGTAGATTAATCTACATTTGTGTAGATTATGTGTAAATTGTGTCAAGCTGACCCAAAACCCATAATCTACATTTGTGTAGATTATGTGTAAATTGTGTCAAGCTGACCCAACCCCAAGCTGACCCAACCCAACCCCAAGCTGACCCAACCCCAAGCTGACCCAAAACCCATAATCTACATTTGTGTAGATTATGTGTAAATTGTGTCAAGCTGACCCAACCCCAAGCTGACCCAGACCCCAAGCTGACCCAACCTGACCAGAACCCAAGCTGACACAAAACCCATAATCTACATTTGTGTAGATTATGTGTAAATTGTGTCAAGCTGACCCAAAACCCATAATCTACATTTGTGTAGATTATGTGTAAATTGTGTCAAGCTGACCCAACCCCAAGCTGACCCAAAACCCATAATCTACATTTGTGTAGATTATGTGTAAATTGTGTCAAGCTGACCCAAAACCCATAATCTACATTTGTGTAGATTAATCTACATTTGTGTAGATTAATCTACATTTGTGTAGATTATGTGTAAATTGTGTCAAGCTGACCCAACCCCAAGCTGACCCAAAACCCATAATCTACATTTGTGTAGATTAATCTACATTTGTGTAGATTATGTGTAAATTGTGTCAAGCTGACCCAACCTGACCCAGACCCCAAGCTGACCCAACCCAAGCTGACCCAACCCCAAGCTGACCCAACCCGACCAGACCCAAGATGACCCAAAACCCATAATCTACATTTGTGTAGATTATGTGTAAATTGTGTCAAGCTGACCCAACCCAACCCCAAGCTGACCCAACCCAACCCCAAGCTGACCCAACCCCAAGCTGACCCAACCCCAAGCTGACCCAACCCCAAGCTGACCCAACCCCAAGCTGACCCAACCCCAAGCTGACCCAACCCCCCAAGCTGACCCAACCCCAAGCTGACCCAACCCAACCCCAAGCTGACCCAACCTGACCCAGACCCCAACTGACCCAACCTGACCCAGACCCCAAGCTGACCCAACCTGACCCAGACCCCAAGCTGACCCAACCTGACCAGACCCCAAGCTGACCCAACCCTGACCCAACCTGACACAGACCCCAAGCTGACCCAACCCTAAGCTGACCCAACCCACAGAACCCAAGCTGACCAAAACCCATAATCTACATTTGTGTAGATTAATCTACATTTGTGTAGATTATGTGTAAATTGTGTCAAGCTGACCCAACCTGACCCAGACCCCAAGCTGACCCAAGCTGACCCAACCCAGAACCCAAGCTGACCCAAAACCCATAATCTACATTTGTGTAGATTAATCTACACTTGTGTAGATTATGTGTAAATTGTGTCAAGCTGACCCAACCCCAAGCTGACCCAACCTGACCCAGACCCCAAGCTGACCCAACCTGACCCAAGCTGACCCCAACCCAGAACCCAAGCTGACCCAGACCCCAAACTGACCCAACCCTAAGCTGACCCAAGCTGACCTATAACCTGACCAGACCCCAAGCTGACCCAAGCTGACCCCAAGCTGACCCAACCTGACCCAGACGCCAAGTTGATCCAACTCAAGCTGACCCAACCCAAGCTGACCAAGCTGACTGAGAGCCCAAGCTGACCAAGCTTCAAAAAAGTTTAATTTATTTACAAAATTGTCACCGCGCTTTTTTTTATTTTGACACATGTCGCGTTCTGATTGGCCAATAGGACCTTCTCTCCCTTCTCTCCTTAACACACCTTCTTCCAAGATCCTCACCCTATATATATATATATATATATATATATATATATATATATATAATATATTAATTCTAATTTCGGTTAAGTGTTGATGGGGCCAAAAACGTCGTTGAAAAGTTAACGGGTCACGATCAATAAAAAAGGATGTGGAAGATGAGATAGAAATTGAATGAAAATGTCAATAATTAAAAGAAAAGTTTGAAATGTTTTTTTAAAATGTGAATAAGTGAACTATTTTTTTTGCTACCGTTCTAAAAAACACATCTAATTAAATATGTAAATAAAATATAAATAAACAAGTAAACAAACAATCAATAATATCAACATATATGTCCATTTAAACATGTTTTCCCTATTGTGCAATGGTCATGGTTGATTCAAGTAGACAATGAAACCGGGTTGATAAACGACAACTTGTGAAACTTGACTTCTCATGAGTATACGACGTAAGCCAAAATCTACACCTGCTACTTAGACGATCATCTTTTCATAACAAACAATAAAATTGACTCACTTGATTTAACAAAATTAAGTATTGCGGTCACAAGTATTCCCTAACTTTGCTAAATAATCTTTTAAAAATGACTCATGTTTGGTTGACTAAGTCACGAGGTGAGTGTCTTCTTTTAGTGGTCAAGTCAACCTCAATGGTACGTGTACACACTTAATGATTGCATTTCTAGTAGTATCACATCTTATTAGTTGGAAAAGACAACTTTAACAAATCATAGTCAAACTTAGCATTCGGTTTCGCGTTCACTATTCCCGCAATGAGTAATAGCCAAAACAATTTTTATCAATAAGGGATACCCACCCACAATGCTACTTCTGACCAATAACTAGTCAAACTTTAACTCTAAAAATCAAAATCCACAAATCATCATTTATCGACCAATCGACCACAATCAAACAAAGAAAAAACATTAAATAGTCTAAGCAAACATAACAATTATTACTCCATATCAATAACAGAAGTAATTAAGTAGACACATAGTCATATGCAAATCATGTTTATATATAATGAAATAAAAATAGAGATTATAACCCACAAATAGAAAATAATAGATGAATTCATATATATATTGGATGTATGATGAAACTATCTTCAAATTTTCAACCTCAACAAAAAACCCCAAATCTTCAAATCAAGTCTCACTCATTAAATTTAGGATAAGGAAAATGATGGGTTTACATCTATAGGATAGAGATGGTGGGAGATGGTGATGGATGATATATGGGTTTTTGATATGTGGGTGTTGATAGATGATAATAAAAAATTGAAAATATGATATGTGAGCTTTTCGCCTACTGCTGCTGTGCTTCTTATATTTTTACGAAAAATATGCAGCTCCCCCCTTTCTGTTTGTGTGATCGTGTCTATTAGGGGTGAGTACGGTTCGGTTTGGGTCAGTTTTAGTAAAAACTGGAACCAAACCGCTATAATTCGGTTTTTGAAAAACTAAAACCATTGAGTTTTGGTTTTTGTTTTTCCGGTTTGAGTCTTTTTCGGTTTTAGTCAGTTTTTAACCACTTGTGGGTTTGAGCCACTTAGGTTATAAAGTTTTCAATTTTACACTATATGATTACACTACAACTTGAATAATTTTTCCAAACAATATCAATAACAAAAAGAATACAACAAATAATGACAATAAATCCATGAAAACAAGTTGAATAAACTTCAATATTTATTCAAAACAAACTATATATAATTTTAGAACGAATTGAAATTTTGGTCCCTGTGTTATCACACCAATTGCAACTTTGATACAAACATGTGAAAAGTGGTGAAACATATCCCTGTGGTATCACACCCGTTACATTTTTGGTCCAACAGTAACGTTCCGTTTAATTTCAGCCGTTAATGCCCCCATGTGCGTCTTACGTTTAATTTCAACCCATAAATTAGGCTTGTAATTCTCGGCTTCACACTTCACAAGTTCATAGAAACAAAACAATAAACAAAAGTTAACATAATACCAATCAAAATAAAAAGTGACATTGAGGCTTTTTTTTACTTATTCGACAAATTCCCAGACCAAAAACAATGAAAGTATGAAAATTAAAAATGGAGATGTGAATGTTGTGTGGAAGGAGATGTTCATGTGGGGTCGGCTGGGTGAGATGTGGTAAGGTGTGAATGGTTAGTCAAATGAGCGAACAAAAAATTAAATCAAGAGTGGAAATGTGATTGTGTTATTATGAATGGGCTCAACAAAATGCAAGTGGCTGGGCTTGTGCATAAGTGGGACGGCAGTTTTGGTTCCCAACAAATAATTTGTGTGAATGTTATGTGGTTCCAGCCGAGAAGAACAAAACCTGCAGCACCATTTCTTCATAAAACTTGACCCCTGACTAACCTTGAGCAACCAAACTTCACTTGAACACCGATTTAAATCATTTCGTTTCCGTTTTGGCTCCAAATACATACAAGTGATGTGATAAACCTACAAAAACTTTTATGCAAGTAATAAAGAACTAATACACATAAAATATAAATTGATTGCATTCAAGGAATGAATATTAGCAAATAGATAATGCGAATGACAAACATTCTCATGAGTACTTCTTTTAAACAAACTGTGATTTTCATATAAATTTATGAAAACACCTAGGTACACTCATACATATATACTTATGTTTAAACATATATAAAACCCCAAGTAATATACGAGTAATATATTTTACATGATACAAAAGTAAAACAATAACTCCTCTCTTTTTGTTTCTTTAAAAACCGCCCAAAAAACCGAGAAATAAATGAACTACCTACAATAACCATTCGAGATAAGTGCACCAAAATGTATGTAACTAAGACCGAAAAGTTATAGTATGCACAAACTTACAAGAACCTTTATTGTAAGCACGAACTAAGTAAAAATGTTCAAATTATGTAAGATGGTATACGTGGCACCCCATATGAGCTGCCACGTGGAAGTTTTTAATTAGTCGGTCATAGTTAATTACATTATTTGAACGTTTTTACTAAGTTTGTGCATACAATAGAGGTTTGGGTAGTTCGTGCGCACTATAACTTTTCGGTCTTAATTACCTACATTTCAACGCATTTATCCCTCCCAGTGTGTTTACTTGCATTCTCCACATATCTTTTACATTTACAACCTACCACTAATATCTTTCCTTTATTTTCGTCATTTCCCAAACTCAATGAAAAGCACAAATACTCTCATTCTTTTTTTTTTTTCTTCATTTCGAATCAATTTCCAGGATGAAAAGAAGGTCAACCAAGGTTGATCTAAACACACCCTAAGATCATTATCTAACAACTTCCATTCTTTTGGATCACGAAACACACGTATTAGTCTTCAAAAGGACTCGAACTCAGGTTTTATAAGTCCATTTTATGTTATTCAAGTTGATGTCTTGTTACACTCGCATGTATTTCATCCAATATTATTATTTTTTCAAAGCTACTAGCTCGAAACTATCTTGTTTATTTATTTTTTATTTTGACTTGTGTTTGTAAGATTATTTTTGTCGATATTTTTCTTGTACATTAAAAAATGATTATATAATGGATGTTTTTTTAAAAAAAAAAATTTACTTCAATTTTTTTTTTAATTATCTCCGATTGTTCAAGATCTAGACATGTACCCATCGTTGTGTGAATATAACGTACTCAAGGCCAACTTCACACAACTTCGTGTCTTTTTACTTTAACTTTTAATGCATATTTGTATGTCATTTTAAGTATAAAACTATAAATAAATAGTTTATTTTGTTATATATTTGTGAGAGTTTCTCTCGAGGTTGTTGAGATCTATAAAGAAAACCTTAGTGACGTCTTATTTAACTTCATCGATTCAAAAGACTTGTCTATAGACATGTTTCTAAGTTTCAAAAAGTAAATCGAGGTATCATGATTCAAACCTGTACCCGAAAACCAGGTCGGGTTAACAGCAGGATGGAGATATAGAGGGCAGAGGGAAATCAAATAGTGCAATGAAGGAACTCTCTCTCCACTTGATGATGCTATCGGTTTTTGATGACAAAAGGCAGTTATGCTTTAAATTTATAAAGTACAAAGAATACCTCAAAACCAACACTCAGTCACAAGCTAGTCACAAGCTGTGTTTCAGATCGTGTGCAGTTAGTAAATGGGTAAGTCCGGGATCATTCGCAGTAACGTTTGCAATACCTAAATCTAGTAATGTGTGTAATTCCAAGTGGTTGTGGGTTGTCACGATTTCCTAATTAAACTATTAAAAGTAAATTAAAGGTCGCAACCATTTGCTCTAGTGAGAAGCCATGAATAGTCTAGGTCCTCATTTTAGACATTATAAGTATCATTTTCATCTAGTTCTAATTATATTAATTCTGGATTCGCTCGTTAGAGTAGATTCATTTTTTACAACTAATCATAGACCAATTAATATTTTCTGTCCAAAGCTTATTAAATCCTATAGATACATCAAGCCAGAAATAGATCAATAAACCCAACATATAAACCCGGTTATAATAATAAAAACTAGACAATCATGGATCATCGATAAACATAAACACAATCCAACAGATCTAACATTAAACAAAGTAAATAGACAGTCTACATGATCACATCAATCTAAACAAGTACTACCCTACCAACCAGACATAATTAAAGGAATAAGAAAAACTGAAAAGTAAAAAGATATAGTTTTACCAACCAAAAGTAAGAACATATAGAGATCTAGGTTGAAGATTATAGATCTAGAGGTGTTTGGGACTCCAAAATCTCTTTAGAAGCTGCTAGTTTTTGACCTAGTGTTAAGGGTTTTCATTTGGTAGGCTGTTGTGCTCTCTATAAAGGGTTTATTCTTCTATTTATAAGAAGAAAATTTGGTTCTGGCTTCGGCTCGACGAGCGTCACTCGCCCATACCTACGAGCGGCGCTCGTGTAGGCTCTGACCTTGACGAACGACACTTGCAAAAGACGTTTTTAATTTATAAAAGTTGTACAAGTAAATATCTTAAAACTAAGACACATTAACGGGCAGTGGACCCGATCGAATGTAGCTAGTGATGTGGTACGTTCGCATGGACGCTTGCAATACCTAATCTAGTAATGTGTGTAATTCTAGTGGTTGGGTGTTACGATTCCCTAATTAAACTAATGAAAACAGTAAATAAAAGGAAGGTCGCTACCACTTGGTCGAATGAGAAGCCTTGTTTAGTCTAGATCCTAAATTTGAGAACAATAAGATTAAAAAGAATACTTGTTTGGAATATCCGATCACCTGCATAATGACAATTACTACTTTATCTACTGTTAGACTGTTGGAAGACTTTTTCACAGTTCAAATTCTCGCTAGATTCACCAAACCAAATTAGTAGAGCTGTCGCTAGACTCACATCTACCATACAACTAGATCCTCGCTAGGTTCACTCTTTATTCATTCAAGCCTGTGTTTGTGATTTACCTTTAATTATAACCAAATCTTAAGCCCGTACTGTATATTAGTTCTCTCTGGTGGTCATAGTGCATGTGTCCATATCACTAGATCGTGCCTGACATTGTTAAGCATTATGTTCATCTAGTTCTAATTGCATTGGTTCTCGATTCGCTCGCTGGGGTAGAATCACATTTTACATTTAATCATTAACCAACTAGTGTTTTCCATCCAAAACACATCAATCCTAATGACTGACTATAGACACATCAAGCCAAGAATATATCAACATACTCGAGATATAAAACCAATTGTAATATGAAAAACTAGACAATCATGGATCTACAACAAAGTAAACACAATCCAACAAATCTAATATTAAATAAAGTAAAATAAAAGTCTACATGATCATATCAATCCAAACAAGTATTAGCCAATTAGCCAGACATTCTTAAAGGAATAACAAAGTCTGAAAAGATGAAAGACATTGTTTACCAACAAGAAAAGGTAAAATAGAATGAAGATCCAGGTTAAAGATGAAGATCATGAGGTGTTTGGAACTCCAAAATTCTTCTTGAAAGGTGCAATTTTCGACCTAGGGTTAGGATTTTTCGTCTGGTGGCTGCTTGTTACTCTCCTCAAAGTCTGAGGGTTTATTATTCTATAGGATTATGGCACCGGAGTGTAACCAACTATGACTCAATGGTTATGTAATGTAGTTACCTTTCAAAATGGCTATCTGATGTAAGTACCTTCCATTTTTGTTATTTTAATGTGGTGATCGGTTGTACCATTAGCCGGTAATAAAATTAAGGGATTAAGGCACCGGAATGTAACCAACTATGAGTGACACTTACACATAGGTGCGAGCGACGCTCACTTCTCTGAGGTTCCAGATTTTCTTCGTTTTGTTTCGTTTTGTTTCCGTTTCACCGTCTTGTGTCTTGTAAAGTCCTTCGGTATCCAAGTTGAGTTGGTAGATGACATTTACCCATGATCACATCTTCCGTGAACCCGCGTTAATATTTCATCCTATTAAGTACCAATAGTTCACCCATTTAAACTCATTTTGACATTAAAAACGGCCAAAAGACATAGGGGAAAAGTCATAAATAAATCACTCATTTGTGCTCACAGATGGCTGCGACCGACGCTCGTTTCTCCAAAATGTCCGATCTTTCTCATTTTGCTTTCGTTTCACCGTCTTGTGTCTACTAAAGTCCTTTGGCACCTTAGTTGAGTTGGTTTTTGGCTTCTACCCTTATTTGTACGCCGCGTGAACCTGCAATGATATTTCATTCCATTAAGTACATAAAGTTCACTCATCTCAACTCATAGTTGCATTGAAAACTTTCAAAAGACACAAAGGAAAAACCTAAAATAATTCACTCATCACCACTACGTACCCACTAGGTGGATTGGTTGTTGTGTAGCTCACTATCCTTACTTGCTTTCTCACCTGCCTCCTTCACCTATAAATCCTATAACTTGCACATCTAAATCGACCACCTCCAACACTTTCTCAAGTCCCGCTAAATTTTTTGCTAATCCGGTAACTTATGGATTCAGATCGGCCATCCCCGTGACTTGTTAAACTCCCTCTCTAGACGATAACTTGCAAATCCTATAATTTGCACCTGTTGATCCGATAACTTGCAGATCCAACTCACTCATCCCATCACTTGCTCAACCCCTTTGGTAGTTGCTCCAATAACTTGTAGATTTAAGTCAAGCACCTTCAATATTTGCTTAAAACCACCCTCAATAATTGTCACTAGACCCCTCGTACCCAAATTTTTGAAAGCCACTAAATCGAACTCCTCTATTGGTACATTATATACCTCTCCTAGTCTTGCCCCTAGCTTCATGTCCCTGGCATATTCAGAGTATTTTCTCCAGTGCTTGATGAGTTGGGTGTATGTATGATCAAGACATATCGATTAATAATTTTAAGACTGTAACACCCCGAGCTAGGCTCGAAATGCCACTGAAAAGATATAACGTATGCAAGGAATTATCGTAGAATAAGTCTAAATGATTAAAAGGGATTCGGTGAATCCAAACATCAAAAATAAGGTACAAAATGCACAAAGAGCAAGTAACCATCAAACGTTTACAAGAGACTATCAAAAGATGGCTATCGATCCTAAGCATAAAGTAAAGCAATGGGCAAGTGAATCCTTGATCCACATAAGTCCAAACCCGAGTCCAACATAAGCACCAAATCAACTTCACGTCCAAGATTAGCTTGATTACCTGAAAAGTGTACTAAACAAGGTCAACACTAGGTTGGTGAGTTCGTAGTAATGGATCACGAGTACCATCGCCAACAATCACAATATGTACAAGGGAAAGTAAGTAATGTCTTACAAGTAGCCTTTACAAGGCACAAAGTCAACCAAGGTAGGTAAACTGATAGTAAACCTCGTCACATAACAAGCCAATAGTGTATCAACAATGATGAGAGATGCGTGTCACAACCATGCATAAGTGATGTCAATATCAAAGAATATGCGAAACAATAAGGATGCATAAAGTATAAGTGCATAAGACATAACCAAGCAATGTATGAATGTATATCATGTATGTGTCTCAACAATCATCAAATGCAAGTATGTGTGACTACATACTTGGGGTCTGTGTGCGACCTGCACTAATATAGTGTCCACGTGTCATCCCAATGACGTGTCATCCCAATGACCGTTGTGGCATGTCAAATCGTTGATGTATATACGTCTATATACTCAGAGTCTGTGTGCATCCAGCATAAATAAAGTGTCCACGTGTCATCCCAATGACGTGTCATACCAATGACCGTTGTGGTATTCCAATCTCATCACAGTCCACCAACCGAATCCCATAAATCGGTCTCCCCAATTCCAACCACGAATCAAACATTCAATCAACAACCGAAACCACATGTACATACACTTCGGAGGATTCTACTTTCATCGAATCATAGATGTTATATATAGGGTCACCCGCAGCCTTCCCACCACATCTAAAACCCTTTAAAAGCATAACTGACTTTCATGTATGTACAACTATCCTAAATAATCACAATAGCACAATCATATGCGTAATCCATCAAACAATCAATCAAAACCATCCATCAATCAAACAATCAATCAAAACCATCCATCAATCAACAATCAATCAAAACCATCCATCAATCAAACAATCAATCAAACAATCAATCAGTCAATCAATTAATAAGCCGTCAATCAAATCAACCAAACAATCAAACAAGCACGTATGTGTACACTTTTCAGCCCGAATCTCAATTGAGTAGGGAGCTACGGAACTCACCTGTGACGAGCAATAACAACATCAAGATGAAAGGAAGTAGAACCGATGTCCACGGTAGCCGAAACCTATTATACACGTATCACATTAATCCTAAAGCATATCAAAAGGTAAGGTTTTATGAATACTGACCTATTATTACTATAAAAGCTTTATTATGTCCATTTTATAAGGCTTTGATCCAACCAAAGTGGAATCGTTACGTTTTGCTTCACAATGACTCATCGGGACTTGACCACTGTTGCTTTATCAAAACTTTTTATTTGTTCAAACTATGTTTTGGACTCATAGTCCTATACCATTAGGAAGTAGACTCAATTACGCTTCCCTGGCCGCTTGAATCGTCGAAAACGGACTTACGGTTCAAACGTTATGCTTATTACAAGAAAGATGAGTTTTGGCTTAAAGTCTAGCGTAAACAGGAGCTTTCTGGCGTAAAGCATAACTAGAGGGGCGTAAATTACGCCAGATGGGGCGTAATTTACGCTGGTTACTGAACATGATCGACCAGCTATGCCCAAAATCAAGAAAAACGAACCCAAACACCTCCAAATCGACCCCAAACTCATTTTTGACCATTTTGGGACCATTTTGAAGCTACAAAACATGTTACTAACATAATTTGAACAAAACTCACCATCCAAACTCTTCCATAACACAAAACTAAGATCAAATCACACCCAAATCCACCCCAAAACCCTATAAGCCCAAAATTCGATTTTGACAACCAACAAGGCCAAAGATGTTTAGATTCTACCAAGGAACATAATAAGCAACATATAATGATGATTTTGAGCTAAGAATCACTTACTAAAACAACCCGGAACTTCAAATTCGGATTTGAAGCTTTAAAGGTGAAGAACACTTGATTTAACCCAAATTTCTTGAAGTTTGAAGATAAGGAAATGATATTTAACAATTTTCTAACACTTTGATATTTACTAGAGCCTTAGATCCGAAATTTATGAGGAAAAATGATTAGTGTGTGTGTTCTTGAGATTGAGAGAGAAAGGAGAGTGTGTTTGTGTAAGAATAAGAGATAAGGAAAGGAATGGGAGGTGGGAAGGGTTTACACCCCTACCCACAACTCTTGCACCACTAAACACTAGCTAGTTACCAAAAGATACCCCGTCCAAACACGTAAATGCTAAAGTATCGTCAATTACACTATAGATCACAAAAGCAACTCGACTTTCATTAATAACATAAGTTTCCAAGTACCGATATTCCAATTAGATTCACAAATAATTCACATATTCAACAAAAGTCAATTAAGGTCAATATAGTCAAATGTCACGGGTGTTACATCATTCCCTAGTTAAAATAATTTCGTCCTCGAAATTACAACGATTCATATTCTAAACAAAGTTAAAATCTCCTTAACACATTCACATTCATCATTCAGTTACATGAGTTGGACGAACGGTGCTCAACCTCACCTTGCAAGATTTACACATCGACCCAGGACTTCCTTTCAATGGTTAAAAGTATCACAAGTGATAACGGGTTTTATTAGATTCTTATGTGTCATCATACTTACCGAAACGCTTGAAGTAAGTACTCCTGTTTAACGTACATACGAGTCTAAGATTTCACTCACGTGTCGTTCCTGGTATGACGACCTCCACATCAGCCATCAAATGAAATTTGACGGCCTTCTTCAATGGCCATCCTCTACATCAAAGGTCGTTCCCAGATTTTTAGAAGAAAGAACATGAAACTTGAAACTTGACCTTTCGAGGTTAAAATCGACTCTTCTCACTTTACCAAAAGTCAATAAAAGTATAAACAAGGTAAATAACCTCTCGTTTAGTATTACGTGAGATTTTAAGTTATACCCAAATGCCGTTCACTCCGAGCCGTTTCGCTTCACAAGCTTCTTGGTTGATTCCCCAGTTAAGGGAGAACCTTCCCGGATTGAGATATTACTTTGACGTCCCAGGGAATTCCCCAGTTAAAAGAATTCCCTCTCGCTTCCGAACTTTATTTTACTAATCCGATTTGTATGACTCAAATGATCACGTTTACTCTTGCCAGTATTCACTAGTTTTTAGGTTTTTGGTCCGTCCTTAGTTGTCATCACATTGTTTTGTTCAAACGGGGATTTTTAACGGTTCTTATCTTGTCACTCTTAACTTAACATTTGCACACTCTATGAGTTAAAACCGATTCTCATATAAAATCGAGAATCCTCAAGCTTTTGGAATAGAATATAATTAATAAAAATCTTTTCATAAGTTACAATTTGTTACACAATTTGCTTTTGAAAATCACTAAAGACATTTACCAAGAACTCATTGGTCTTTTTCATTTAAAATTCCTCACATATGTCTCAAAAACATCTTACTATTATATTAGCAAAATTCATATGATTATAGGAGCCGTATTATGTAACAAGTTTTTAGTTTATAACTCGTTGGATTATTAAAACCGGGTGACGTCGTACGCATCCTTCATACCAAGTGTTAGAATCTTTCGCCATGATTCATCGATCTCCGGGTTATAATTCCATTTTCTCAAACGAGTTTATTGCCAACTTCCAGTAATTTATTATTATTATTATTATATATATATGTCGCGGTTAACATTAAGTGCAATTAGTTGTAAACAGGTAACACTTATTATGACGATTTGACTTATAGTCAGCGCACTCATGACGTGTTTCACCCATTGGTCGGCGGCTCATTCACTGAAATCACGTGTTTGCTCCCACTTCTGGCCATCTGTCTGACAATGGGAGAGATCCTATCCACGACATCCAATCCTGACGGCACCTCATTCGTGTGATAGACAACGATCTAGCGATCCGTTTAAGGTCGAGAAGATTTGAGAATCGCACACTATAAGTACTCGAGCTTCTTACATCTTACGTGTGACTCGCACTATGGCACTCAACTGGCTCATCGTTCCCATGATTATGAACTCTTGGTTCCACGTTAAGCTAGGCGTTCATGTAACGCCCCTAATTTTCAAAACAATACAAAATGATATCAAAGAACTAAAAGGCCAAAAGGGCGTTAATCTTATTCAAAATCAAACTAAAGTCAACCTGATAAACCAAAATAAGTACTTCTAAAGCTTGAAATAAAACTCTAAAGCCGAGGGGTGCTAAGTCCACTTCTATCTACTCTCTTCTCTCGTTCCCAAAGCCCGCTTGATCACCTGCCGTATAAGAAAGAAAAAGGAATACGGCTGAGCAAAAAGCTCAGTGACGGATATGACAAAAGCAGAAATATAATATGAAAAGCAGAGACGTAATTCAAAGACAAACTTATTACCTTAACAAACTTATTTCAAATCAAAGTACACATACATATGGTTTCGCAAATACCTTATACTTAACAAATCAAAATATGTTATAAAGCCAAGTCTCATAAAATAATGCACATAAGAGTCAAACAAAATTTCCTATCAAAGGGTCGAACGCTTCGTATGACACTACGAAAACGCCAACCATCAAACTACAAAATGCCTAGGATCGATCCATACGCCTCCTATCAAAATATAATATCAAAGTGCACATACCACTACCGGGTAATCAAAAGGAGACGCCGTAGATCAAATCAAATACACCGCTACGGCCGGTGCCACGTCATCGGTGTCACAATAACGTGCCCATGGGACCTCCATGGATAGGTTACTCTTATATGCACATCTTAAGAAACCGTTTTGACCAACTTATATAATTAAATATATCGAATATGTTTCCAAATGACAAAATAGTTTTCGGACAACTAAATAACTTAAAATTATATATATTTTGAGACATTCAAAAATAGACTTAAAATCACATCTCCGTCCACCCAATTCTTACAAAATTTCACGAGAGTCATCATGCCATACAATATGCGACTGTATTAATATTTCACGGCCAATGAATATGAATCATAATATGCGACTATATTATCTTTCGGGCCAACGAATATGAATCATAATATGCGACTATATTATATTTCGGGCCAACGAATATGAATCATAATATGCGACTGTATTAATCTTTAGGGGCCAATTAATATGATTCATAATATGCGACTGTATTAACTTTCGGCCACCGAATATTCAAGGGACATATAGTGTACAAATCATCGCATCAAATGTAACATACCAAACGCATCTTTTCGGGACAGTTTTCGAATTGGGTTTCAAGAGATGGTTTTGACTCAAATATAGAGAATAGAATATTATAATTCCCCAATCAATACTCATGAAGGCAACCTCGTTAGTACATCAAAAGTCGGGGATATCACAATACTTATACAAAGGATAGCACCCAAATAACTTTTTAGATAACACATTATTTTCATAAAAATTACGCATTTCATCAAAAATAAAGTTTTGAGAGGAAAGATGTTACCGAAGGGATCTTAAATACCAACTAGAATATCCGTACATATAATAATATATAACAAATAAAGTTTTGAAAGAAAAGATTGTACCGAAAAGATCCTAATAGCAACTAGAATATCCGTACCTCGATAAGCGCCTAAACTTCACAAGCCGAGATAATCCGCCAAGTTTCTCAAACAAGGTCTACATCGAAATAGTTTAACTAAATTAAGAGATTTGTTGTAGTTGATTTATATTTCTGTCGGACACTTCTTCGAATCGAACGTATACATATATATGATAGAATCATAATTAACTAACCATTTTTATTATGGACTGTTATGTGGTCCCATTTTACTGCTAACAGAATTTATGTAATACATGAAATAATAATCCCAATGTGTAATTCTGTTTGTGTATAATAATTAATGATAACTTGACCTTTAACAAAGTAATGATCATAAGACATTTAGAAATCTAAATATTAATACCCTGTTCCTCAACCCCTTTACGCCCAAGCGCATGTCGTTAAAACCATTTTTAAAGTTTGACGTCATTTTGCAAAATAGAACTAAATAACAGTTCTAATATGATTAACCATACCAATGACGATTCATAATTTTGTTTTCGCTAGAATATAACATTAACGCCGAATTAAAACTGGACATCGATACTTATATTAAGACTCGAAAAGGAAATTTGGTTCCGACATCGATCATATGGTTTAACGAGTTATAATCTGTTACAAAAACGACTCGTATAAATATTTAACAAAAGATCATTATCCAAATAGGTTGATCGGATCATACCTCCGCTGGTAACACCGTACACGTGATGAACTCGAAACGAACACAAAGCGGATCACAAAACGAATTCAAAACCTCCCCGCTATACTTACGCCTAGCTAGTAAATAAACTCACGAGGATCTCGATCGAACTAGCAACACTACTATCTCCTCAAGATCAACCGCGATCACTCGTACCCTTTGGTTTATCGAAGTCACATATATTATTGTTGTGTATTGCTATGGGAAATGTCATGAATGAGATTCACGTACGAATTGAAGGTGATTTATATATTCATATATATAATCATCAAATCTTTCGTTTCTACCCAATATTACATTAAGATGTTTAGATGTGATAAGACCGTATTAACTTTTTGAGTTTATCCTCTGTAGCTTTTCATCCCAGAAAATTGATTTGTTACATATATATATACTGATGGTATGAGGAGATTAGAAGATTGCATTAATATTTATTTATTATTTATATATGAAAAACTTAAGTGTGAAATCAAAGAGCAACCAAGCGTTTTACTTGCGGGTGAGTATGTCCGTTTTCGTTTGAATATATAAATGTAAGAATTGAGATTTAATACTATAACCGTAAAATGGCATAAATCACTTCATACAAAGAGTCTTTTTGGTAAATGATATTTATTTGTTATTAATCTAATTATATTACTTTTTATCTTAAGTATATGTATTTATCAATCTAGGATAAAATTAATTTGAGCTAACCTGTATATCTTAATTCACAAATGATTACAGCATAATATATATACGCGTTACATGTTCTCTTATTTATAGTGTTTTGATTTTACGGGATATTACAGTTCAATTAGATCAACTTTTACCAATCGTGTACGTGTATATATACCACCCAATACCGTTTACACCTCAACTCTATCTTTGCGACGTTCGTTTTTGCGAAATTTTACGTGTTGGGTAGACTTTTAGATTTCAATTTATTTGTTCAAGTTTATGGTTAGCCTAACTCAGGTCGTTCCTCCTCACTCAATAAAGTTTACAGTTGTATAACAACTCAAAAATGAAATCATTACGTCCCGTTGTCGTCATCGATACTGACTTCGCGGTTAACTCCACTGTTATTCGTTTATTCTAATCAACCCACCTTAGTTAACTCAGGCATTCTCCTAGAGTTCAATCTTAGGGGCGTATAATACAATGAGGTTCTCATAATCATAATACAGCTATACTTATGATCTCTACGTTGCTGACTAAGTTATAATGTACTTTCCCTACTAATTTATACATACAATTGTTCACGAAACCATTTACATCTATGCATGCATATTCAATTCCTAACTCTATATTCAATAAGTAAGTTAGGCAACAAGATTCCGATATATTCAAATAATTAGGCTAGCATGGCAACCTATAAAAACAATTGCCCAAGATTTTTAATTACCTTTACGCATGTATTACCAAGTCCTAACGATTTATTTCACCAAATTAGTCGGGCAACGAAATTTAAGCATATTTAACAATTAGAATATCATGGCAACCATACTCGTTCTACCGCATCTCCTAACAATTCATCCACATAACCAAGTTAGAAGGTAAGATTTTGCATGTCTATCAACTAATCTCGCATACCGAGTCGCACATACGGTTTTTCATACGCTAAATATAACTATGCATGATTTATCAATCATCACCGGGTCGTTCTTATAAGCAAGTTAAGAAATAAGGTTTTGGTCATACTCGAATTATTAAACATGCCTACCACTCTTATTCATAGAATTGTCCATCTAGTAAATATTTATACATGCATCACCGTATTCGCTTATCTCATGTACACAATTTAGCTTAACAACATAATTTATACATGCTAAAACTATCAAACTAGTACACCAGTCCATTCATGAAAGTGCTCGTTGATTAACACACCTACACATGCATTACCTATTTTCGTTATATCATGCATAAAAAAAACCAAGTTTAATGATATAGTTTTCCCATAATCATGCAATAAAACTAGCATGTTAAATTCATTCATATATAATCATCCACCGACTAATACATTTTACGCATGCATCACCAAATATCTTATATCCTGCATACAAACTAGTTTAACAAGGTCTCATGTATGTTCAAGTTCACATACTATTAAACAAAACATCCTCATTGTTCACCATAATGTCAACCTTAGTCCAAATCATGGATGTCTAGACAAATCAACACTAATTTCCTCAGCAACTAAGCGATTCAAATTGCACCTAAAACATTTAAAACATCAACGTGACCACTACAGGCCATACATACATACACATCACACATGCATAACATATATGTTACTCAATCATACGAAACAACATGTCATTCCATCATCAAATCTCCAACCATAGTAATAGCCCTAGAGTTTATGACCCGGGGAGTAGCTTCACAATTGCTCCCGTGTTTGTCGCACTAGTAGTTAGTGCTTTCATGTCGACACATTACACATGTTCAATGTCTTTACACTAAGGCCAACATATAAATGTTCTCAAGTAACTATCATATATCATGCTATCATACCAACATATCATACGTGTTTCATATCACTACGCTAAGGACAATATACCAAAGTTCTCAAGTAATCATTATCTATCATGATTTCATGCCAAGTTCACATCAATTGTCCATCATCAAAACCAAGTACTCATATTCAACACATCACATCACAAGCAACTAAAACAAGTCAACTAAAACAAGTAACTAAAACAAGTGGTTTAAAGTATAATCCGAATCCGATATGCTCTCTAGTTATTGACCGGGTATGTATACAGGGTGTACCAGCGGCTAACCCTCCACCCAACCAACTCCCATTAAGCATATCGGTTCCTTATTATACTCTAAGCCAAACCTGTGCAATCTGTGATGTCATTAACTTCATTTTGCCTAAACCATCAATCAATCAACAATCAATCAAAACCATCCATCAATCAAACAATCAATCAAAACCATCCATCAATCAAACAATCAATCAAAACCATCCATCAATCAAACAATCAATCAAAACCATCCATCAATCAAACAATCAATCAAAACCATCCATCAATCAAACAATCAATCAAAACCATCCATCAATCAAACAATCAATCAAAACCATCCATCAATCAAACAATCAATCAAAACCATCCATCAATCAAACAATCAATCAAAACCATCCATCAATCAAACAATCAATCAAAACCATCCATCAATCAAACAATCAATCAAAACCATCCATCAATCAAACAATCAATCAAAACCATCCATCAATCAAACAATCAATCAAAACCATCCATCAATCAAACAATCAATCAAAACCATCCATCAATCAAACAATCAATCAAAACCATCCATCAATCAAACAATCAATCAAAACCATCCATCAATCAAACAATCAATCAAAACCATCCATCAATCAAACAATCAATCAAAACCATCCATCAATCAAACAATCAATCAAAACCATCCATCAATCAAACAATCAATCAAAACCATCCATCAATCAAACAATCAATCAAAACCATCCATCAATCAAACAATCAATCAAAACCATCCATCAATCAAACAATCAATCAAAACCATCCATCAATCAAACAATCAATCAAAACCATCCATCAATCAAACAATCAATCAAAACCATCCATCAATCAAACAATCAATCAAAACCATCCATCAATCAAACAATCAATCAAAACCATCCATCAATCAAACAATCAATCAAAACCATCCATCAATCAAACAATCAATCAAAACCATCCATCAATCAAACAATCAATCAAAACCATCCATCAATCAAACAATCAATCAAAACCATCCATCAATCAAACAATCAATCAAAACCATCCATCAATCAAACAATCAATCAAAACCATCCATCAATCAAACAATCAATCAAAACCATCCATCAATCAAACAATCAATCAAAACCATCCATCAATCAAACAATCAATCAAAACCATCCATCAATCAAACAATCAATCAAAACCATCCATCAATCAAACAATCAATCAAAACCATCCATCAATCAAACAATCAATCAAAACCATCCATCAATCAAACAATCAATCAAAACCATCCATCAATCAAACAATCAATCAAAACCATCCATCAATCAAACAATCAATCAAAACCATCCATCAATCAAACAATCAATCAAAACCATCCATCAATCAAACAATCAATCAAAACCATCCATCAATCAAACAATCAATCAAAACCATCCATCAATCAAACAATCAATCAAAACCATCCATCAATCAAACAATCAATCAAAACCATCCATCAATCAAACAATCAATCAAAACCATCCATCAATCAAACAATCAATCAAAACCATCCATCAATCAAACAATCAATCAAAACCATCCATCAATCAAACAATCAATCAAAACCATCCATCAATCAAACAATCAATCAAAACCATCCATCAATCAAACAATCAATCAAAACCATCCATCAATCAAACAATCAATCAAAACCATCCATCAATCAAACAATCAATCAAAACCATCCATCAATCAAACAATCAATCAAAACCATCCATCAATCAAACAATCAATCAAAACCATCCATCAATCAAACAATCAATCAAAACCATCCATCAATCAAACAATCAATCAAAACCATCCATCAATCAAACAATCAATCAAAACCATCCATCAATCAAACAATCAATCAAAACCATCCATCAATCAAACAATCAATCAAAACCATCCATCAATCAAACAATCAATCAAAACCATCCATCAATCAAACAATCAATCAAAACCATCCATCAATCAAACAATCAATCAAAACCATCCATCAATCAAACAATCAATCAAAACCATCCATCAATCAACAATCAATCAAAACCATCCATCAATCAACAATCAATCAAACAATCAATCAAAACCATCCATCAATCAAACAATCAATCAAAACCATCCATCAATCAAACAATCAATCAAAACCATCCATCAATCAAACAATCAATCAAAACCATCCATCAATCAAACAATCAATCAAAACCATCCATCAATCAAACAATCAATCAAAACCATCCATCAATCAAACAATCAATCAAAACCATCCATCAATCAAACAATCAATCAAAACCATCCATCAATCAAACAATCAATCAAAACCATCCATCAATCAAACAATCAATCAAAACCATCCATCAATCAAACAATCAATCAAAACCATCCATCAATCAAACAATCAATCAAAACCATCCATCAATCAAACAATCAATCAAAACCATCCATCAATCAAACAATCAATCAAAACCATCCATCAATCAAACAATCAATCAAAACCATCCATCAATCAACAATCAATCAAAACCATCCATCAATCAACAATCAATCAAAACCATCCATCAATCAAACAATCAATCAGTCAATCAATTAATAAGTCGTCAATCAAATCAACCAAACAATCAAACAAACACGTATGTGTACACTTTTCAGCCCGAAGCTCAATTGAGTAGGGAGCTACGGAACTCACCTGTGACGAGCAATAACAATACCAAGATGAAAGGAAGTAGAACCGATGTCCACGGTAGCCGAAACCTATTATACACGTATCACATTAATCCTAAAGCATATCAAAAGGTAAGGTTTTATGAATACTGACCTATTATTACTATAAAAGCTTTATTATGTCCATTTTATAAGGCTTTGATCCAACCAAAGTGGAATCGTTACGTTTTGCTTCACAATGACTCATCGGGACTTGACCACTGTTGCTTTATCAAAACTTTTTATTTGTTCAAACTATGTTTTGGACTCAGAGGCCTATACCATTTAGAAAGTAGACTCAATTACGCTTCCGTGGCCACTTGAATCGTCGAAAACGGACTTACGGTTCAAAAGTTATGCTTATTACAAGAAAGATGAGTTTTGGCGTAAAGTCTAGCGTAAACAGGAGCTTTCTGGCGTAAAGCAAAACTAGAGGGGCGTAAATTACGCTGGTTACTGAACATGATCGACCGGCTATGCCCAAAATCAAGAAAAAGGAACCCAAACACCTCCAAATCGACCCCAAACTCATTTTTGACCATTTTGGGATTATTTTGAAGCTACAAAACATGTTACTAACATAATTTGAACAAAACCCACCATCCAAACTCTTCCATAACACAAAACTAAGATCAAATCACACCCAAATCCACCCCAAAACCCTAGAAGCCCAAAATTCGATTTTGACAACCAACAAGGCCAAAGATGTTTAGATTCGACCAAGGAACATAATAAGCAACATATAATGATGATTTTGAGCTAAGAATCACTTACCAAAACAACCTGGAACTTCAAATTCGGATTTGAAGCTTTAAAGGTGAAGAACACTTGATTTAACCCAAATTTCTTGAAGTTTGAAGATAAGGAAATGATATTTAACAATTTTCTAACACTTTGATGTTTACTAGAGCCTTAGATCCGAAATTTATGAGGAAAAATGATTAGTGTGTGTGTTCTTGAGATTGAGAGAGAAAGGAGAGTGTGTTTGTGTAAGAATAAGAGATAAGGAAAGGAATGGGAGGTGGGAAGGGTTTACACCCCCACCCACAACTCTTGCACCACTAAACACTAGCTAGTTACCAAAAGATACCCCGTCTAAACACGTAAATGCTAAAGTATCGTCAATTACACTATAGATCACAAAAGCAACTCGACTTTCATTAATAACATAAGTTTCCAAGTACTGATATTCCAATTAGATTCACAAATAATTCACATATTCAACAAAAGTCAATTAAGGTCAATATAGTCAAATGTCACGGGTGTTACAAAGACAGTTTATGGAATAAGTCGCCTATAAGTTTCTTTTGAGAACCCTCGCATATAAGAATCATAAAAATAACCTTATGATGTTTGAAATATGCTCCAGCGTGACCTCATATGGTTAGTTGGAGCATATTTCAAAAATGCCTAGAACTGGTTAGTTGGAGCATATTTCAAACCTCATATGGTTGATTTTATGATTCTTATATGTGAGGATTGTCAGAGCAAACTTTTTGGGCGACACCATTCCATAAACTGTTTCATAGTTATAGATTGACCCGTCTTGATCATACGTATACCCAACTAATCCAGAATTGGGGCAAATACTCTAAATATGTTAGGGAGGCGAGGCCAGGGGCAAGATTAGGGGAAATATATAATGTAACCATAGAGGAGATCGGTTTAGAGGCATTCAAATATTTAGGTAAAGTCGGGGTCTCGCGCCAATTATTAAGGGTGCTTTGATCAAATTGAGGGGTCGATTTGAATCTACAAGTTATTGGAGCAAGTGTAGAAAGAGTTTAGCAAGTGATGGGATAACCGATATGGATCTACAAGTTATCAGATCAACATATGCAAATTAACTAATCATGTTTTTTCAAGAAAAGAAATTAAGAGTTAAAAATTCTTATGTGTATATGTGCATTTAATGGTGTTGCATTGTTTATATGTATATATACTATTATTTTTCAAAAATCTAACATAACATATGTTGCCTTTTGAATTTAACAAGTGAAACATCCTCGTAATCCTTAGTTTATGAGAAGGACATGTAGCTATGTCTTTTGTGATATCTCCTTAAGTATAAGCATTAAGCTTTTCTTTGTTTTGTTTTTTCTTTTTTGTAAGGGGAAATATTTAGACGAAGTTTATCAAAAACACCTAGTTTTTATTCCAAAAAACTTTGATTTTGATTTCAGAATTGAGTGAGAAATGCAATATAATCTTAAATGGAGTGATTTTTTTGTTACAATATCTTTTGATGTGTTCTAGGATTGTTAAAGGGCTCAAAATACCATTTTTATCGATATAAGAGAAGAATCTAAATTGTTTTAACTATATTAAAAAAATAGATTTGAAAATTGTGAATATGAGAAACAATCACCTTCCTCTCACAAAGGTAACTTGCTATTTAAAATATATAAAATTTATTATTTGATTAGTTAAAACTCAAAACCAACGCTACAAGAAAACAATAATTTTGAGACAAAATTTGCGACACACTATAAAAAGTCGCTATTTTGCGACGCAAGTAGAAACGTATTTAGTGACACCCTTGTTATCATTGTCGCAAATTAAGTCGAAAACAGAGTCGCAAAATGTTTCCAATTTACAAAGTCGCAAGTGTTGTAGCACATAAAGTTGCTATTTTGCGGCATCCTTGAACATGTAGCTAACGTCGCTAATGTAGAACCCAGTAACCACCATTTCAACCACTACATAAAAATTTACCTTCACTTTCCATACATTACACTCACTAAATTCATTTTCTACATTTTAAAATAAGAAAAAGGCTAAACCCAGCAGCTCCACCCTAACATCAAAAGTTAGGTTTACACCTCAGCTTCAAACCAAAGATTGAACTTCGATTTTACAATCTCAAATTTATCCACCACGCAATCACACCTCTGCACGTCCACGGCAGATTCACCCCGCAGATCCACCACAGATCCACCCTGCAGATCCACCGCCAATTAGTTTAAGCAACACAATGATTACAAAAGAACTTCCCCCGACAATATGACCATGTATCGTCGATAAAGATTAAAAATAAATAAATATTTGGCTGTTGTGCGTCACATGTGCATATTTATAAATTTGTTATTATTCTTTTCACTTAATTGCTTGATTGAATTAATACCTAGTCGATAACCAGGTAAAAACCAATGAAGTTGTCTTTAGAGTTTATAAACTTTCATTTGTATCAATCTATACGTACTATAATATAGATAGGCCATATTTGTCCCATCTCGAACCCAACTTGAAATAAGCAGGTTCGGGTTGGGTATTCTCGAAACGCGGACCCAAAAACCTAATTAATAGTGACTCATTTGACCTACTTAACCCAAAACAAATCTCTTAAACTTACCGACCCACCAACCCACTTAACTCCAAAACAACTCATTTTGACTTAATTCAAAACCAACTCAGTTGAAAACATTAACTTTAAATCCACATGATCCAAAACCAACCTATTTGACCTGTCAACCCATTAACTATGTATTAATCATGTTTTAAATGAAATTTTTTGAGTCGGGTTAATGTTAGAGATTTTCAACCCGCCAATCCTACCTGAATCGTCCTGATTGAGCCCTACTATAAAACATATGTGTTGTCCCTCAACCTCTATTTGTACATTTATATTATGTACTAGTGCCTAGACCCGTGCGATACGCGTACAACCCTAAATAATAAATGTATTGTTATTGTTAGATTATTTAACAAATTAAAATGATCTAAAAAAATTATTATCAACATATATATTCAACATGTATAAACTTACTACTAATGATATATTTGTAAACTATATTCCTTTTAACTTATCAATGAAATCAATCCTCGAACCAATTTCTATTAGTAAACTTTTTCACAAACAAATATCATGTCAAATACAAAATAGATTAGATAGATGAAAACATTAACTTAAATGCATAAAAACAAAGTATAACATATGACTAGGAAACCAAGCCAAACACGAGATGTACAAAATGTCCTTTCTAACTTTTGACCAATTATAGGGACAATCCTTACACTTAAAAAACATTGTATATACATTCCACATCTCTTATATCAATAGGCATCAGAACAATGTTGCACCTAAAAGCAACAAAAATGACCAACCGTCTGCAACTTCCAATTACAATTAACCTATTGTTCCAACTGAATGCATAACAAATTTACATTTGATTATAAATTCCTTCATTCTTCATGAATCCTTCAGACATTAAATCCTTCAAGCACATCACGATCAAATGCCTGTAAATCTCAATAAAATATGAAATAGGCAAGCATAAACCTCAAAATGTAACCAAATTAAAGTTGTTGGAATAAACTAACTTGCAACTACCAGATCAAACTCTATCACGTTCATCCTCAATTTCAAAATGGGAGTCCTCTGTTTCATACAACATTTATATGCACATCATCGTCTCTTGCAAGTTCAAAACTCTACCAATACTTAATTAGCTAGCTTTAATAAAGTTATATATCAAATTGTCGTGGAAAGCTCCACGCTTGAGCCTCGTTAGGCTCAACATAAGTGTAAGGTGCAAGTGAAGAGAATAGATGAGATTAAGTCAGCTTTGTCATTGGAAGAAGATTGTTATTGGAAGAAGAGAATTCTTGTAATCATCTTCGTCATACGAATTGTACAAAATTTGGAAATTTTGGAATAAGTGTTCGGGTAAACCCAAGTCAGCTTCAAGCATATTACCCAGGCCACCCGTACTGCCCTGCAGCTACGTCTTGAAATGTGTTATGAGTGTGCCATATGTGTCGGCCCATGTTACACAGAAACTAAATCCAATAAATAGAAACTCAACACTAAATCCAATAAATCCAGATAATTTTTATTTACTACTATCCTAGATGAGGTTTTAAGTTTTATGCATTAAGAAATACAATGCAAACAGCTTTTGGCCACTTGACGTGTTTCCTTTTTCGTTAACATGATAAAATTTTCCTATTTAAATTGATAAGATGTAAATATAACCCGGACCAAGCCAGCCGTAAGTTATCAAAACAACTACATCTACACGAGGAATATAACAGAAGGAAAAGTCATCCGTACCGATATCTATTATACCTTGTATTCAATATGAGAGACTGTTGAATGCGATGCACATGGGCCCTAGAATATGGAATGTTAAATATTTGCTTCAGAATGTTAGCTGGAGCAATATTTAAAATGGATACAAAATCTTTAAAAGAAGAGACCGCTAAGAAATGTTAGCTGGAGCAATGTTAAATATTTTTATTTACCACATCTATCAAATTCATATTGGCGTTAACATACTAACATGATTTTGACACATCTACAAATGGATACAAAATCTTTAAAAGAAGAAACCGCTAAGAAATTTCCTACTAAACATCATTTTTCTTAACATGTTCTTCAAACAAACTATAGTCACATGCACATAGCATAACTCTTCACTCTCAACCCGTCTTTTCCGTTGACATTAAGAGCAAATAAAACTCTAACCACCGAACCAAAAAATGATATGTAAACTGAAATGGAACTAACAGAACTAGTGCATATTAATGGTTATCTTAGATGAAGTGAGTTGAAATATATTAACGATTGTTAAAGCTCCAACAGATAATTGGTTGAGAAATTATATCAAACCCATTACCCAAACTGCCTGGCTAGCCCATTTTCCACCTCCAAGCAAGAGAATGACGAAGCAAGCCTATTTTTATTTTTGCAAATAAACATAAACAATACAGACTTATATAGAGGTATACCTGTACAAATGATGTTGTGTATCCTTTTAAGTGTATAATTTGTTCACTTGCTACAAAAATTTGCTACATACCCATCCGCATCAGCCCCTCTTCTCCACATCTAAGTCCCTGCTCATATTTACATATCAAAGAAACTAAATAGAAGTCTTTTGGTTTCTTGTATACTGCACAAAATTTAACTATTCTAGTCTGTGTTTAACCAGCAAAAACATACCCCAATCACAGTTCTTTATAACCTATTTTACCACAACTATGGTAAGCTAAACTAATTTCTTTATATATATGATAAAAAAAAACAGAATACTTTGTGAGTAGTTATACAAATTATACCGTTCCTCCTAGTGGATCTTCTTGCTATCAGATAGACATGTTCTTGTTATGTTGAAATTGTAGAAAAAGGCTACCCACGAGCTCGACTACAATAGTCAATCTTTTTGTTTTTGTTCAGTTGACAACCAATTCACTCCCGGTAATTCCACAAGTGCTTCCCTAAGTGAAACCAACTCCATTACCTCCTTAACAAACATCTACACATGATAAAACATAACATCAAATATCCTAATTAATTTTAAATGTCATTAAATTTCACCTGTCGGGTTGCTGAATCAACTTTAGGAGGTAACCGAAGCCATGGAGAATATTTTAAGGATTCATAGACTGTAACATGTGGTGAGCGAATATCGGTTTGCTGCAATATCCTGCTACACGAGGAAACGTTTCTTGCTTGTTTTGGATACCTTGGGACTGTGATTCTACCATCGATATAAGCACCGCTTTTGACAAAGTATAGATAAAACTCATTCCAGTCTTGATTCCTCCTATCAAAGTAGTTATAATGATCAGCCAATGTTTAATACTTGTGGATACTGCTTATTTGATTAAATTATAGCATAAAGTTTTGTATTCATGTACTATCTAATATCTTGTCAAACTCTCTAGACCCCAAAGATATCTGAACTATTTCTTGCCTATGTGCACGGAGTTGGCATGCGATGGTGAAACCCAAAGGGACCAATTTGGAAGCAACTGGTTTCATTCATCAATTGGTCTTGAAAATAGTCCTTCCTGCGTAAAAGTTGCATGCAACAATGAAAGTGTACAAATAAAACTTAAAACAGAGTCTCTGCATATGATTAAAATATTAGGGGTCATATACAACCATTGGTCCGGTACACTTGTAAAATTAAAAACCTCATGAAGTTCATCAATTCAGATATTGAGGTATTATATTTAAGTTTTGTCAATGGGGTTGGTGGCCCATTGGTAAGGTCTTTGACCTTGGGAGGATCCACCTGGGTTCGAGTCCCACTTCTCACATTTGTGGGGTGGATTAATAGGGAAACGATTAAAGTAGGGTTTTTCATATATTATTCATAAAACATCCAATTACATATATAGGCATACGAAGCATACGAAACTTAAGGCTAAAGAAAACTAAACTATATTTACAATATTAGTCCTTTACTCCCCCTCAAGCTGGTGCGTGAAGATTACGAACACCCAGCTTGTCTAGTAAATCACGAAGTGGCTGTGCTCCCAAAGGTTTAGTGAACAAATCTGCAACTTGATTTTTACTAGCCACACACATCGGCAGAATTTCATGTGATTCCACTCGTTCTCGAACAAAGTAACAATCCATTTCTACATGTTTAGTTCGTTCATGATACACTGGATTATTTGCAATGTGTCTTGCTGCTTGGTTGTCACAATAAAGAGGTGTAGCGTCCGTGATGTCGATGTCAAAATCTTTGAGTAACCACCGCATCCAAAGAACTTCACTAACCGTAGTAGCCATGGCGCGATATTCTGCTTCTGCTGAAGAACGAGAGACTACTGATTGCTTCTTTGTCTTCCAAGATATAGGCGCACCCCCTAACGATAACAAGTATCCTGTTCGCGATCGTCGAGTATAAGGGCAACCCAACCAATCGGCGTCACAAAAAGCAGTGAGATCAAAACCGCCATCTTTCGGAATAAAAATACCTTGTCCAAGAGTGGATTTAAGATACCGAAGTACTCTGATGGCTGCGTTCATATGGTCATCCCTAGGATCAGAAACAAATTGGCTAAGGATATTTACGGCATACGCAAGATCGGGTCGGGTAGCTTGAAGATAAAGTAATCGTCCAACAAGTCGACGATAGAGTGTTGCATCAACTTTATGACTTTCAGTACATTGATCTAGCTTTAAATTCTGCTCCATGGGAAACGAACTAGGACGACATCCTAGTTGACCGCAATCATTAAGAATATCTAAAGAGTATTTGTGCTGACTAAGAACGACTCCATCATTTGTGTGAGCAATTTCAATGCCCAAAAAATAGTTCAAGGGACCAAGATTTTTGATACTGAAAGTCGTGTGTAGATAGTCTTTAGTTCTCTCAATCATGTCGTCATAATTCCCTGTAATAATAACATCATCAACATAAATCAAAACCGCGACGAACTTATCACCCTCCTTGTAAGTGAAAAGAGAATAATCTGCCTTTGATTGCACAAAACCAAGTTGTATCAATGAAACAGTGAATTTATGATTCCAAGTGCGAGAGGCTTGCTTTAGACCATATAACGATTTCTTTAAACGACATACTCTAGTTTCTTCTTTTTGAAAGAAACCTTGTGGAATTTTCATATATATTTCTTCTTGTAAATCACCATGAAGAAAGGCATTGTTAACATCCAATTGATGTAACACCCAATTCCTCTTTACTGCCACGGTAATAAGAGTTCGAACTGTTACCAATTTCGCAACTGGAGCAAAGGTGTCATGATAATCAACTCCTTCAATTTGAGTGAAACCCCTCGCCACAAGTCGAGCCTTATACCTTTCAATCGTTCCATCGGGTTTATACTTGATTTTGTAAACCCATTTTGAATCTATGGCATGCTTCCCTTCCGGTAAGGTTTCTAGCACCCAAGTCTCATTATCTTCGAGTGCTTTAATCTCTTGTTGCATGGCATCCCGCCAGTTCTGATCCTGCATTGCTTTCTTGAAAGAAGATGGCTCATGACCCGAAGTTATGGCCGCTAAAAAAACTTTGTGAGAAGTTGAAAAATTATCATAAGAAACATAGTTTGCAAGAGGGTGTACCGTGGAAGAAGCTTGATTGTTGACGGGCATTGCATGGTCAATGGATGGCGGTAACGTAACTTCATAGTCCTGTAATCTGGAAGAAGGAAATCGGACCCTTTTTGATGGAGGAGGTTCAACAGTCACAATTGATTCATTTCCTATAATCATATTATCATTTAAACTATCAAGAGGTTCTGGAGATTGATTCGGCCCAGCACTAGACAAATGCGGCCCATCAAAATCACTAGATGAGGCCGGCCCATCAAGGATACTAGTGTCATGCAACCTATCTGTCCTAGTAGCTTCGACATTGTCATCAGCCCAAAAATTGTCAACTACTTCTTTAATGTTGTCACTAGTTTTAAGGTGTACAAAAGGTAAATTACTTTCAACGAACTTAACATCACGAGATATTGCCATCTTTCCATGTTCAACATCAAAAATTTTATACCCCTTTGTACCCTGCGGATATCCCATAAATATTCCTGGTCTCCCCCTGAACTCAAACTTGTCACCACCCGTTTCGATACTACTATAATAGGCCAAACAACCCAAAGTTCTCATGTGACTATAATCTGGTTTTTGTCCAAAAATTATCTCATACGGAGTTTGATTTTTAATTACTTTGGAAGGAAGACGATTAATGATATAGGTGGCTGTTTCTATACATTCCCCCCAAAAACGTTTTGGAATATTTGCTTGAAACATTAAAGCTCGAGCAGTTTCAAGGAGATGTCTATGTTTTCGTTCCACTACTCCATTTTGTTGTGGAGTATGGGGACAACTTGTTTCAAGCAAAATACCTTGACTAGAATAAAATTCTTTCATTCTATTCGAAGTGAATTCTCCTCCATTATCACTTCTAATCCGTTTTATAGGTTTTGAAAATTGGGTCTTGACCATATTATGAAAATTAATCAAACAATCACTAGCATCACTCTTATGTTTAATCAGAAAAACCCAAAGAGCTCTACTAAAATCATCGACAATAGTCAAGAAAAAATTAGCATGGGTTGTTGATGACTTTCGATATTTACCCCAAATATCACAATGAATCAATTCAAAACAATCATTAGTTTTAATAGAACTCTTAGGAAAAGGAGCTCGTGTATGTTTAGCTTTAACACAAGCATCACACACGTTATTCTCAAAATTCAAAGAGACATCTCTTAAAAAATCTATATGTGACAACTTAGAATGAGAAGCATGACCTAATCTTGAATGCCAAATCTTGACGTCAACCTTGCTTGTTGCAGCGACCTTTCTTGCTCCCGCTACCATTGCCATCCGATATAGACCTTTCATGCATTTGCCTGTGCCAATCAGCTTCTTCGAGTGTAAGCCCTGCATTACAAAAAAATCCGGGAAGAAGCTTACTACACATTGTAATTCTCTTGTTAACTTGCTTACAGAAAGTAAATTACAATTAAAATCAGGCACGTATAAAACTTCATTGATTTTGTTGTCTCCATTTAAGGTGCAAGTTCCTTTGGCATGAATGGGAACATTGACCCCATTTGGTATCATGATTGGTGTTTCATGTGCAATAGAAACATTGCTTTCAAGACTCTCAAAATTATTTACCACGTAATCGGTTGAACCCGAATCTACAATCCAATCATTAGAATTATCAATCTTACCAGCCATATTTGCCTTACGCGTATCATCTCCCTTTTGTTCATTAACATTGAAATGCTTCATGAGCGCTTGGTACTGCGCATCAGTAAGTCCAGCAAGCCCAGGCTCGACTTCCACATGGGCACTTTTCGGCTTCAACTTGTCATTCTTTCCTTTTCCTGGCCACCAATCGGGATACCCGATAATCTCGAAACAACTTTCTCTTTTATGCCCATCCTTCCCACATTTGTTACAATGATCAACCTTGTCTTCACTGTTCTGTTTGAAATCCTTTGATCCTCCTCTATAGCCTCGTCCTCGACCGAAACTGCCTTCACGATATCCTTGTGCTTTAAAGGCAGCGGGTTCAACATTAGCTCGTTTGTTTAACGTGATTAACTTTTGTTGTTCTTCTTCAGACGCGAGACGGTAAGCTTCTCCAAGTGCTGGTGTCGTTTTCATGGAGAGAACATGAGTTCTTATAGTTGAAAAATCAGAATCAAGCCCCATCAGAAACTCATATAGCCGCTCCTTATCCTTGAATTCCATCAACCTTTTTCCGATATCACACGTACAATTACCACATGTGCATTGCGGAGTCGGAAGCACTGAATTGATTTCATCCCATATGCCACGCAGTTTGGTGTAGTATGACGAAACGGAGGATCCGTCTTGATGTGAAGAAGAAAGCAATTGCTTTAGTTCATAAGCTCGGGGTGCACTTCCTTTTCCGAACCTTTCTTTTAGGTCGTTCCAAATTTCAGACGAGGTGTTAGCATATCGAACGCTCGATCTGATGTTCTTGTCCATTGCAGACGTCAGCCACCCAATGATCATCGCATCACATCGCATCCAGGGCATGTAATCGTCTGAAGTCTTTTCTGGTTTGGGAATCGTTTCGTCAACGAATCCCATCTTGTTCTTAGCGAATAAGAAATTTGCCATCTCTTTAGCCCAATCATTATAATTCGAGTCGGTTAAGATTTCGTTAACATGTATTTGTTTGGGGAGATCAGAGGGATGTATATAATAAGGGGAAGTTGGATCTGCGGCGTTGCTATTTGTGCCGCCACTACCGCCGGCCATGTTTAATCAAAATAGGCGATCGTATGGACCTTCTCTGATACCATGAGAGAAACGGATTAAAGTAGGGTTTTTCATATATTATTCATAAAACATCCAATTACATATATAGGCATACGAAGCATACGAAACTTAAGGCTAAAGAAAACTAAACTATATTTACAATATTAGTCCTTTACTTAATAGGTTTTTTTTTAGAGTCCTGAGTTTCATCTCATACATGCGTGTAATTTAGGAGTAGAAGTAAATAGAATGTCGTTCTAAACAAAAAAAATATAAGTAACCAGATAACAAAACTATTTGTATCATAATCAATGAGACCTGACTATAAAGAGATGGTGAATGCAAGTGTTTAACTAATCTTGTTCTAATTTCAATCATAAACATAAGTTACATAAGTGACAGGAATTATAACTAATAGGGTGAGTTTGCTATAACAAAACGTGTAATCAAGATGAGTCTAAGTAAGCTTCGAGATTTGGATTACATACTAAAATAGTACTTGGAAAACATATTATGTGGTACTATTCATTAGTTTGCTACACACAATGCCATATGTATTTCATTTAAGCATGTTTACATGCGCTATATGTGACTTATCAGTATGATCAAATTTGCTTAAAAGATAAGAACCCAACTAACATTCTATAGAAATCGGTCACTCTGCCAAACGTTAACACTCAACTGATAAAGGTTAATATCCACTCATATAGTTAATATCTATCTTAGTAATACTAACCAATACTTTTTTTCCTGCATACTATTATAAGAACACATTGCTAATAGTTGAACTCAAAGCATCGTCATATTTATTCCTAATTGATAATAGTTGATTCATTCGTTAACTCTATACAACTAATTAAACAAAACATATATACTTAACAATTAATATGACAAAATTTATGAATAAAATATAAACCTAAAAATCATACGTTAAAGACCTAATTACATAAAATTGAACAATAACATACTACTAACCATTTGTGGTAAGTCTGTAAAAATTTTCGGGTGGGGGCGGAAATCAGGCATTTGGGGTAAAAATGTAACACCCCAAGCCGAGGCTCGGAATATCACGGAAAACACATAGCACCAGGTGGAATTACAATAGAACAAACTAAATGCAATTAAAGATTCGGTGAATCCAAAACATAACGAAGCAAGTAACAAAATACAACAGGAGCAAATAGCCATCAAAGTTAACATAATAACATCCAAAGATGGCAACCGATCCTAAGTATAATGCAAAAGGGAGGCCAATGAATCCTTGATCCATGAGGTCCAAGTCCGGGTTAAACGCAAGAGCAAGCAACTAAACTCCACGCCCTGGGAGAACCTGATTACCTGAAAAGTGTACTAAGCATAGTCAACACAAGGTTGGTGAGTTCGTAGAAATGGTTCATAAGGAACCAACGTCAAATATCACAATATACGAGTAGAGGCTAGACATGACTTACAGCGAGCCTCTAAGCAACACAATATCGTCCAACAACAAGATTACCAAGACTAGTAAATGTGTGATGAGAATGCACAAATGATATATGAATCAAAGTAAGTGCCAAATGCATGAATAAGCCAACATGCCTATCCTATGCGTGAACTCCGTCACCTATGCAACGATACCCTTCTGTCATCTCAATGAACAAGGCTGTATCTCAAAATCATCGAGATATATATGTCTATATACTCGGGGTCAGGTCTACATCCAAAATGGGTGCATACATCTATGCACCAGGATGTCGACGCGCACTTTCCCAGTAACTATCCACTACGTCGCAGTGAGCCAAAGCCAAGCTCACTGCGCCGCAGTGGCTAAGTCAGACCAGGACCAGAAGTATGGCACTGCGCCGCAGTGAGCAAGGGTAGGGCTCACTGCGCCGCAGTGGCCACAACCTGCAGCCAACACCTGCAGTTTATGCAGGAACACGAACCAAAAACCCCCAAATCCAACCCAAACCTTACCAAAACGACTTGTGAAGACTTTTAACTTGTTTTGAAGCATAAACAAACATCATTAACCATTGATACACATAACCCAACCCACAAATTTGACCGAAACATCATAATCACTCACAAATCCTTCAAACCCTAACCCTAACCCTAATTTGACCCAAAATTAGGTTTAAGCCGATTTAGGACTTGTAAATGTTCAAGATGACTAGAAATGCATAAACAAACATAAGTAGGTATAAATGGGATGAATTTGACTTACCAAAACTTCTCCTAGAGCTAGAACCCGAAATTAGGTCAAATGGACAAAAATGCAAGACTTCCACCTTTTGATTCTTCGATATGACGATAATGTGGTATAGATGGCGATGAATCTAGTGTTATACCCTTTCTAAACACTAAGTAGATGGTGGGGAGAAGAGAAGAATGATCTTGCTTGTTTTTGAGAGAAAGAGAGAAAGAGATAGATAGATAGAAATGAGAATGAGAGGGGGAGAAAGGAATAAAGGGGGGGGGGAATGGGTCATTGGGTGGCTGGTGGGTCTTGGACTACCCACGGGCCGACCCGCTCCCTTCGCAAGTCACAACACAATAGCTACACATTTAAATACCGACCAACACATATTATCGACCCGAATATACCACATTGCCATTTAACTCACAAAACGACCCAATTAATTCATTAACTCAATTTGTTAGTCAAATTACACATAAAGTCAACGGGTCAAAATTTACGGATGTTACATTATTCCCCCGTTGAAAGAATTTCGTCCCGAAATTCAACAAAACCCTAATTAACAAACAAATGCGGATACTTAGACTTCATATGGTCTTCTCTCTCCCAAGTGAACTCGGCTCCACGTCTAGCATTCCATCTAACCTTCACAATCGTGTAGCGTTTACTCTTGAGTTTCTTTTCTTGGCGATCCAAGATCTCTACCGGCTCTTCAACAAAGTTCAAATTCGAATCAACCCTAATTTCGTCCATAGGCACATGATGTGTAGGATCCGCCAAACACTTGCGCAAGTTACAAATATGAAACACATCATGCACACCGCTAAGCTCTTGAGGCAATTCTAGCCGATAAGCAACCTTCCCAACCCGTTTAAGAATCTTGAAAGGACCAACATACCTTGGTGCAAGTTTTCCCCGCTTCACAAAACGTACGACTCCCTTCCAAGGTGACACTTTCAAAAGTACAAAATCACCAACTTCAAACTCTAACGGTCTCCGCCTCACATCGGCATACTTCTTTTGACGTTCACGGGCCAACTGCAACTTCTCCTTAATTTGAGATATTACTTTAGTCGTTTCAATCACAATTTCTGGCCCGATGAGTTGACTCTCCCCAATTTCCGCCCAAGCTAGAGGAGAACGACATACCCTACCATACAATGCTTTAAAAGGTGCCATCTGAATGGTAGCATGGTAACTATTGTTGTATGAAAACTCGACTAGCGGCAAATGGTCTTCCCAACTTCCACCGAAATCAATTGCACATGCCCTCAACATGTCTTCAAGTGTTTGAATGGTTCTCTCGGTTTGCCCATCCATTTGAGGGTGAAATGCCGTACTCATGTCAAGTCGAGTACCCATGGCTTTTTGAAAGGCTTCCCAAAATTTTGATTTGAAACGGGCATCTCTATCAGAAATGATAGAAATCGGCACTCCATGCTTAGATATTACTTCCTTGATGTACAAACGAGCCAAAGTGTCAAATTTATCGGTTTCGCGAATGGCTAAAAAGTGAGCCGACTTCGTTAACCGATCTACTATCACCCAAATCGTGTCACGACCGCTTCTCGTCTTCGGTAGTTTTGTAATAAAGTCCATTGAAATGTGCTCCCATTTCCATTCGGGCGTCACCGGTTGTACCAACAATCCGGGTGGCTTCTTGTGATCGGCTTTGACTTGTAAGCAAGTAAGACACCACTCACATACCTAGCCACATCACGCTTCATGCCCGGCCACCAATACAAATCTTTCAAGTCAAAGTACATCTTATCCGACCCGGGATGGACCGAATAAGGCGATAGGTGGGCTTCATTCATAATAAGTGTTCTTAAGTCACCGAAAATAGGAACCCAAAGCCTTTCAACCATGTATAGCCCATTATCATTCTTCCGGTCGAATTGTTGTTCCATGCCATCTAGGTTCTCGTTTCCAAAGTTTTCTGGTAGGGTGGCTTGAACTTGGGCTTCAATGATCCGATCACGAATATTTGGCCCTACCGTGAGGCTCATAGCTCTAGCCCGTCTTGGCTTCACTCTCTCCTTTCGGCTCAAGGCATCGGCTACTACATTTGCCTTGCCCGGGTGATAACGGATGTCACAATCATAATCACTAAATAGTTCTAACCAACGCCTTTGCCTCATATTCAATTCACTTTGGTTAAAGATGTGTTGGAGACTCTTGTGATCGGTATAAATCACACATTTTGTGCCATAGAGATAATGCCTCCAACACTTCAAAGCAAACACAACCGCTCCCAATTCCAAATCATGTGTCGGGTAGTTCTTCTCATGCACCTTCAATTGACGAGAGGCATAAGCAATGACTTTACCCCTTTGCATAAGAACACAACCCAACCCTTGCCCCGAAGCATCACAATAAACCACAAAATCTTCGATCCCATCCGGTAGTGTCAAAATAGGAGCAGCACATAACATATCCTTAAGTGTTTGGAAGGCGTTCTCTTGTCTTTCGCTCCATTCAAAATTTCTCTCTTTTTGAGTCAATAGAGTGAGTGGTTGTGCAATACGGGAGAAATTTTCAATAAATCTTCTATAGTAACCCGCCAGTCCGAGGAATTGGCGGATTTCGAGATGGCGTTTCGGGTCTTCTCCAATTCTTGACCGCTTCAATCTTGTTTGGGTCCACATGAATACCATCCTTGCTCACTACGTGACCAAGGAAGTGGACCTCTTCCAACCAAAACTCACACTTGGAAAATTTTGCATACAATTTCTCCTTCCTTAGTAATTCAAGCACTTCACGCAAGTGCTCAACATGCTCCTCCTTCGTCTTCGAGTATACAAGTATGTCATCAATGAATACAATGACAGACTTGTCCAAGTACGGTTGACACACCCGGTTCATCAAGTCCATGAACACCGCCGGTGCATTAGTCAACCCAAAAGGCATTACGGTGAATTCAAAATGACCATACCTTGTGCGAAAAGCCATTTTGGGGATGTCATCTTCATGTACCCGGAGTTGATGATAACCCGAGCGAAGGTCGATTTTTGAGAAGTGCTTAGCTCCTTGAAGTTGATCAAACAAGTCATCAATTCTTGGGAGAGGATACCGGTTCTTCACTGTGAGCTTGTTTAATTCTCGGTAGTCGATACACATTCTGAAGGACCCATCTTTCTTTTTGACGAAGAGAACAGGAGCACCCCAAGGAGATTGACTAGGGCGAATGAAACCCTTCTCTTGGAGTTCCTTGAGTTGAGTTTGTAGCTCTTGCATTTCGGTTAGAGCTAGTCTATAAGGAGCTTTTGCTATGGGCGCGGCTTCGGGAATAAGATTAATATGAAAATCAAGTTCACGGGTCGGAGGTAACCCCGGTAAGTCATCCGGAAAAACATCGGGAAAATCACAAACGATAGGGACGGTCTTCAATTCTACCTTTGAGATGGTAGCACTAAAGACTTTAGAAGTCGAGGAATCGGAGGTTTCACCTTGAACCCTAAGAATTTTACCGTTAGCCAAAGGTATCTTAACAACTCTCTCGCCACAATCAATGGTTGCATTCACCGCCGTCAACCAATCCATACCCACTATAATATCAAAACTACCAATGTCAAGAGGCATAAGGTCAATGAAGAAGTCGACATCTTCTAAAGTCAAGATACATTCCCGAAGTATTTGACTAATTCTAGTTAGTGACCCATTTACCATTTCAATGTCAAGCACATAGTTTAGAGCACATGGATGCACATCAATCAAAGGAACAAAGTTAGAAGACACGAGGCTATAATCGGCCCCGGAATCAAATAGGACGGTTGCATAGAGACCATTTAAGAGAAAAGTACCTGCTACTACGTTGGGGTCATTGTGAGCTTCATTTACATTGGCCGCAAAGGCTCGGCCGCGTGGTTGCACTTGGTGGCCTTGTTGTCCCCGGTTTTGGTTAGGCCCGACCATTTGGAGTTGATTGGGGTGAACGGCTACTTGAACTTGTTGTCCCACCCATCGAGGACAATTATTTCGGTAGTGGTCACGGCTACCACATTCAAAACACTCGCCTCTTCTTTGGTTACCTTGAGGAGGAACGGCCCGAATGGGAGCCACATTCGTTGGGCCCGCTCTTGGAGCCCTATAATCTCTGGAGAGGTGCCCGACTCGGTTACAATTATAGCATGCTTTGCATTGGGCATTGGCGGGGTGATGTTGGTTGCATCTCCCACAGAAGGGATAGGGTCCCGGGAAAGCTTTCCTAGTTGGCTCCACCGCCGCCATTATTCTACCCCTATTTGCATTCTTGGGGTCAAACCTCCCCACTTTCCTTACTCCGCTCGACTCTCCCACTTCTTTCCTCTTGCTAGATGAGGATTTACTCAAAACGCCACACCTCAATAAATCTTCCGTCACGCTCCCGGCTTGGTTGACCGCATTAGCCAAAGAAGTAGGCATGTTGGAGTTTACATATGATCGGACTTGAGGATTCAAGCCCAACACAAACTTCTGGATGGCCTGGGGCTTGGTACCTACCAAGTGAGGAATGAGGGTAGACAATTCTTGGAATCGTCTAACATAGCCCTTGTAATCGGCTCCCTCCATGTTGAGATTAGCAAACTCGATAGTCAAGTTTTGTAGTTCATAGGGAGGACAAAACTTTGCTTTTACTTTGTTCTTGAAGTCGATCCACTCCAAGTTATGAGTCCGTCCCAAGGTTATTTCTTGGTTCCACCAACTCAAGGCGTCATGCCTAAACATGCCGGATGCATAGGAAATCCGGTCATCATAGGTGCAATGACTCCTTTCAATCACCGCCTCTATCGCTTCAAACCACCTTATACATTCCGTGGGACCCCCTTTCCCATCGAACTCCGGTGCCGTCCCAAGGTTATTTCTTGGTTCCACCAACTCAAGGCGTCATGCCTAAACATGCCGGATGCATAGGAAATTCGGTCATCATAGGTGCAATGACTCCTTTCAATCACCGCCTCTATCGCTTCAAACCACCTTATACATTCCGTGGGACCCCCTTTCCCATCGAACTCTGGTGCCCCACAACTTTTAAAATCTTTAAATATGCACCCTTGACGGTATCCCCCATATTGATTATTCATGGGCATTCCGACATTAACACCCACTGGTCCCTCTTCTTCATTTTCTACATCATGGGGTTGAGCATTTTCATTATCTACGTTTTCTGGGGCTTCATTGTTTTGAGCCACATTATTTTGCCCAAGACTTGCCGTGACTTGAGCAATGATGGTTGGCATGATGCCGGCGACCGTTTGAGCGATTACCTCAGCCAAGTTTGGCTCAGGAACTCCACCACGACCCCTACCACGGCCCCTACCACGACCTCTACCACGGCCCCTACCACGGCCCCTACCTCCTTGCACTTCCGGTTGAGCTTCCGGTTGCGGTTCTTCCTCTTCGGCCCTATAGTTCGTTCCGACTCTCCTTGGTCTCGCCATTTCTATAAAACAAGTGACACGTTGACCCGAGAGTTAGTCTCAAATGCTCACATGTTAGCCACACAAGTAGTCAATGCTCTCATACCGATACCACATACTCATTTCATAACATTATGCTAAGGCAAAAGTGTTAGCATCATAAGGGATTTTTACATATCATAACATTAAGTAATCATGCTCATTACGTCATGCAATCAACAACTAACACGAATGATTCAAAGTATAATCCGAATTCGATATGCTCTCTAGTTATTGACCGGGTATGTATACAAGGTGTACCAACGGCTAACCTTCCACCTAATCAACTTCCATTAAGCATATCGGTTCCTTATTATACTTTAAGCCACACGTGCGCAATCCACGATGTCATGAACTTGCTATAATATCGGGTAACCATAAAAGAGTTGATCGGGTTCTTTTAGGGTTGCCACAATATTATACTAAGTTAATGGCATCCCATCATTTTGCCCTAAATCATCACATTAGTTCCAACAATTAACAACAACAGCCCATATTAACTACAATTCACATTCATCACATTGAATTCAAGCTATCATACAATAGGTCTAACTACGAACTCACACGGGGATTCACATAATTCACATTGCACACGAATTCCTAACCATGCATGCTATATGAAGAGTTTTAACTTAAGCCGTAGTATAGGTCAAACCGCCTAATTCTCTACGACCACGCATGGGCCACCATTCTGTAACACCCCAAGCCGAGGCTTGGAATATCACGGAAAACACATAGCACCAGGTGGAATTACAATAGAACAAACTAAATGCAATTAAAGATTTGGTGAATCCAAAACATAACGAAGCAAGTAACAAAATACAACAGGAGCAAATAGCCATCAAAGTTAACATAATAACATCCAAAGATGGCAAACGATCCTAAGTATAATGCAAAAGGCAGGCCAATGAATCCTTGATCCATGAGGTCCAAAGTCCGGGTTAAACCGCAAGCGAAGCAACTAAACTCCACGCCCTGGGAGAACCTGATTACCTGAAAAGTGTACTAAGCATAGTCAACACAAGGTTGGTGAGTTCGTAGAAATGGTTCATAAGGAACCAACGTCAAATATCACAATATACGAGTAGAGGCTAGACATGACTTACAGCGAGCCTCTAAGCAACACAATATCGTCCAACAACAAGATTACACAAGACTAGTAAATGTGTGATGAGAATGCACAAATGATATATGAATCAAAGTAAGTGCCAAATGCATGAATAAGCCAACATGCCTATCCTATGCGTGAACTCCGTCACCTATGCAACGATACCCTTCTGTCATCTCAATGAACAAGGCTGTATCTCAAAATCATCGAGATATATATGTCTATATACTCGGGGCCACGTTCTACATCCAAAATGGGTGCATACATCTATGCACCAGGATGTCGGCAATCCCCTGCCGAGGGCTCATCAACGATGTATGCAATGCTTACAATCAAATGTAAATGCATAAATCATAAACCAACAATCAATATACGATGCACCTGTGCCATCAATCAATATACGATGAACCTGTGCCAACAATCAATATTCATCCAACATAAGCCAATTATCAACATTCCTCAAACATAAGCCAACTATCAACATTCATCAATCATAAGCCAACAACCATAATTTAAACCAACTATACGTACATATACTTCAGAGGATTCTACTTTCTTCAAGTCCCAGATGCTTATATATAGGGTCACCCGCAGCCTTCCCACCACATCTAAAACTCAATGAAGGCATAACCGACTTCCATGTATGTACGTCTATCCTAATGTAAAAGTAATACTTAACTAAAACATAACCCAAGTCAATCAAACGAAAAGAACCGTCACATCAAACCAATAATCAAGCCAACCAATCAATAAATCAATCAACAATGTAAGTAAACACACCAGTCTTACACTTTTCAGCCCGAATCTCAAGCGAGTAGGGAGATACGAAACTCACCTTGTCTGGCAATGAAGCTAGTATAAGATTACACACAAGTAATGGGGTCCACACGTCCACAACCTATATTTATACATCATAATACCGTAAAGTCAACTATACGATCTCACACAAGTTGATTTAGTACAATTAGGTCAAGTCACAAACCTTAAACGCCTTTACAACTTAAATGAGTAGGAACAAAACACATTCGACTTGACCTTTTTAGAAATGACAAAAGATTCATACAAAAAGAGTGTTACTACTAGAAACTAGACTCTCTTACGATTCCAACGACAGGTCATACGACTTATTTGGACTTACGGATCAAAAGTTATTAACGTTTGAAAATCGACGCGCGTACTTTCCCAGTAACTATCCACTGCGTCGCAGTGAGCCAAAGCAAGCTCACTGCGCCGCAGTGGCTAAGTCAGACCAGGACCAGAAGTATGGCACTGCGCCGCAGTGAGCAAAGGGTAGGGCTCACTGCGCCGCAGTGGCCACAACCTGCAGCCAACACCTGCAGTTTATGCAGGAACACGAACCAAAAACCCCCAAATCCAACCCAAACCTTACCAAAACGACTTGTGAAGACTTTTAACTTGTTTTGAAGCATAAACAAACATCATTAACCATTGATACACATAACCCAACCCACAAATTTGACCGAAACATCATAATCACTCACAAATCCTTCAAACCCTAACCCTAACCCTAATTTGACCCAAAATTAGGTTTAAGCCGATTTAGGACTTGTAAATGTTCAAGATGACTAGAAATGCATAAACAAACATAAGTAGGTATAAATGGGATGAATTTGACTTACCAAAACTTCTCCTAGAGCTAGAACCCGAAATTAGGTCAAATGGACAAAAATGCAAGACTTCCACCTTTTGATTCTTCGATATGACGATAATGTGGTATAGATGGCGATGAATCTAGTGTTATACCCTTTCTAAACACTAAGTAGATGGTGGGGAGAAGAGAAGAATGATCTTGCTTGTTTTTGAGAGAAAGAGAGAAAGAGATAGATAGATAGAAATGAGAATGAGAGGGGGAGAAAGGAATAAAGGGGGGGGAGAATGGGTCATTGGGTGGCTGGTGGGTCTTGGACTACCCACGGACCGACCCGCTCCCTTCGCAAGTCACAACACAATAGCTACACATTTAAATACCGACCAACACATATTATCGACCCGAATATACCACATTGCCATTTAACTCACAAAACGACCCAATTAATTCATTAACTCAATTTGTTAGTCAAATTACACATAAAGTCAACGGGTCAAAATTTACGGATGTTACAAAAAAATTTGTTCCCTTGTCTCTAAATTTGAATGCTGATGATATAATTTTGAAAAAAAAAAACAAATTCTAAAAAATATATATTTATCAAATCAACCAATTTTGTTCTTGATAATCATCAAAAATTATAATAGGAAAAGAACACAAAAACTAATTCGTTTTTTATACCTTTGATGATTTCACGAATCCATAATTATGTGAAGACATATCGTTTTGAAGAAGAAAACAGGAGATGCACGAGAGACAGAGAAAGAGTTATAGAGGGAAGTGAGAAGAGGAAGAAATATAAACCGTTGAAGAAATTTGGGGGCTTGTAACCGCTGTTTTACCCTCAACCGCAGCTCTAACCATCCTAAAAAACAGCCACGTCAGATTTAACCATGTTTATTGCTTCCTAAGACATGCCACGTAGGACAGTTTTAGAATAACCTAGGTAGTCATTTATATAATGTATAGATTATAGTTTTCACCTAATCATTTTTATTTTCATATATTTTTATTTCCAATAAATATGATCACAAATTCACAATCCAAAGTAAGCGGTTATCAAAGTTGGTCGTCGACGCTTCTTTACCAAATAGTACTAAAGTTTATGATCAATTCTATTGTTAAATTCGATTTGCACTAAAATTTAAATTTTTATTAGATTTTAGGCCCGTGTTTAAAACATGGGCTTACGACGTTATCATTAGATGTTATTTTATTATGGTTTAAAATTTAATTTATTATTTTTAATAATAAAAATTTGATCTATATATATTAAACTATGAGTTTATATTGAAATATTTTTAAAAATATGTCCACCGAAGTTGTTTACTGTGACATGCTTTTCGGTATTTGAATATTACAAAATCATAAAATGTCCATTAAAGTTGTATATTGTGACATACTTAGCGATATTTGAATATTAAATTATAATAGGTCATTATCATTTTATTTGCTTTATAACACATTGTGTATTGCATTTTTATTTTAAATTTTTAGTAATAATATCTTAAATTCAGATGAAACATATCTTTAATATTTCAGTTAAATTATGAGAATGTTATATGTGTTTCCTATTAAGATTAAAATTTTATATATTTTGTTTTTTCTTATATGTGTCAATAATTACTAAAAAAAAACTTAAAAAAGATAATAGTGCAATTACTTTTAAAATCTTAATATATTTACATAAATTTATTTTTTTAATTAATTGTTATATTTATATGATAGAACGTAGTATTAAGATATATATTAACTATTATTTTATTGGATATATATTAGGTTTATTTATTGGATATATAAGATATTATTTTTAGTTTATAATATTGAAATTATTGGTTAAAAAGTGTAAATTTGTGATGGAAAACAAAAAAGTGTAAATTAAAGTCAAAATTAAAAACAAAAGTCAACTTTAAAAAATCGAGAGTTGTGATTGGTCGATAAATTATTAGAGCAACTGTCTTTTAGTATATTAATTAAAAGAAAAGATTTTAACAATGAAGATATAATGATAAAACAAATAATTAAATCCCATATGTATAATTCAATTGCAATTTTAGTCGTTAGCATATTTCTAGTTAACGTGAAATCAAAATATAACATTAGGTGGCTGTAGATGTAAGAATTGTGAGTACAACAAATTACGTATATTGTAGGTAAAAATGAAGATTCATAAGACACAATAAAAAAGGTTTGAAGGTTGATGGACCACAGTGCATGTAAATGCTAAAATCCCAAATTTCCAGATTGATAATAATAATAATAAAAAAACAAAGAAACATAACCAAATGGTGTAGGTGTTTTTTATAGTCACTTTGTGGCCTTAAAGATGCTTTCATCTTTAAGACAAGACTGTTTATTCGAACATAAAATGTGTTGGCTGCAAGCTAAGTAATCAATACGCAGCCAACTGCGCAAAATTAATCGGTTTTACAAATTCCGGTCCACCATTGTATAATGTGTTGGCTGCAAGTTCGGACGCATACTGTGTTGGATGAAACAAGTCCCAGAAGAGGTAGTTCTCACGATTCGGGCATAAACTTGCTTTCGGGGAACAACCCTTTTGTGCACGTAACACCCCTTCGCCGCAACATGCTGCATCAACGGACGTCAAGTCTGAAAAGAAAAATAGGAAAAAAAAAAGTTGAGCGCGTGCAAGTCATCTGTAATGTGGGTGAAAGATAATATATTGTTCTTGTATTTAGTACTTACTGAATAGTTGTGGGTATGTGATGACATTCATTGTCATGTTATATGAATTTCCAAGTGAATACTTCATTCCTTTTAGTTCACAAGAGAGTTTCTCCAAAAGGGCATCGAGTGATGCGTGAAATGCACGAGCAAAAGTGTTTTCGATCTCAAAGCATCCGCCTGTATGATTATTGAGTCTTTGTGATGGACAACATCCGATTGGAGGCACACTTATGATCCCGAACTTCCTTGCTCCGAGTTTGTACAAGGACTTGAAACAGTTTCAAACATTTTTTAGCAATAATTTGACAATGTATAAAATTTATTGATAATATATTGTTATTGGCATCTTTAAGACTCAAATTTTCATCATCAAACCAGCTTCAATTCCCCTAAGACATTTGTACACAAAATACATATTTCATAGGACAAATCTACTTGGAAAGTGGGTGTGACACCAAAATGAAGGTTTTTCACAAGTGTAGAAATTTGAAAATTGAATTAAGATGACTTTTATGGGAGGTGATATTAGTATTACTTTGACATCTACTATATTGATGTATAAGTTGTATATTGTAATAGATGTATCAAAAAGAATAATATGAATATCATTTCCCACTTTTATATCTGCTCATAGACTTTAAGATTACGAAAAAAACAAAAAGACAAAAAAACGTGTAGCTAAACCAGATTTTTTGCAAAAAAGTTTCATCATAAAAACAGATGTCACATTTGGTATTAACAGTGTTTTTGAAGAAAAAAAAATGGGTGGAGATCCCTTATGTTGAAAATAACTTAAGAGGTCAAGTTAGAACAATTTTGACCCTTGAATTAAATTCAAAGGTTAAGATTAAAAGATCATCCTTGGTTTTAAAAGGGTCAAGATATCTCCAACTAATCAAGCTGGCTTAGTTGAGGGAATCTCATCCCAAAAAAAATACCTCAATATGACACTTGTATTCTGTGATTAGTGAGGCAATGAAAATAGGAGGATCAACAGTGCTATTGTCTTGAAAATAGCCAAAAATGTCGTTGCTCCCGACGCTAATGGCAAACACGGATTTTGCGATAATCTTTGTAGCCGCTCCTCGACCCTTTACCAAAGTTAGATTGCTAAGAACCGTCTCGAATTGCTTGATTTGCTTTGACATTGGTACAATATTCTGCCAACATTTTAACCATATTAGGAGTAGTTACAAAAAGTAAAAACATCAAATGTGAAAATGCAGCTGTGATCACATCAACATCTTGTAAGCAACATTAGTACATGTCGATTGATAAATCTACCAATGTGTTTGATTAATTTACCACTAAAAACTTTTATTGCACATTATACAAGCCAGTATAACATACCTGTGGTATATGTATCAATGTTTGTTGTACTAATATTACTTCCTTTAATAAATAAATCAACTGTTTACCAATTGTTTTCCTGTCACATCAAGAAGACCAGATGCTGCCGAGGCAAAGTTTACACCTCTAAACATCTGCTTTCTGAGTCCCGCTCTGAGGAGAAACAAGTACGGTTGTGGGCTTCTTTTGTGTCCCATTAGCTTTGCTGAAACCAGTTAAAGAAACAAAAATAATCAAACAGATATATTAGTAGCTTTTATACATAATCGGAATTGTGATAACATAATATGATATGATACTAACACAGGTAATCGGCACTGTTAAAGCCATTGCTGAATCGTCCCGTCGGTCTAGAGTTGGGAAAATCGATACCATGGTGGGGATAATTAGCTTTATACTCGATAGGGGTTTTGGCCAAGAAAGAATTCGTTCCTACATCAGCTGTAGAGTCACCAAATATGAAAATGGCGGGCGTAGCAGTGTTAGACATCAATGTTGCATCGGAACATATTAAGACATGTAAAAATGTTCCAACCAAAAAATAGAAGAATATGTCGTATAATTTTCCCATCGAATGTAATAACTTTCTTTATTTGGGAAAGAATATTAAGCTATGAGGGTTAGAGTACAATAAATCACACCTATATTGTACTTATGAATGAATATTTGTTGTCAAGTACATAAAATATATATATAGAGAGGTTAGAGTTTGAGCATAAGACGAAACACAAGTCAGTCAAGTGTATTGAAGTAATCCATGATGTTTTACAAGAAATCGACGGATTGTTCGAACCATGGTTGGATGTAAGTTACCTAAGTATATTTTATACGGCAACGTTGTCTTATATGTTTTTCAAAATAGAATTATCCCGGCACATGAGAGGGAATATAGCTAACTTTAGTTTAGTTGGTATCAAATGCAACATTAATGGCTGTCCATGCCACAAAGTTATCAATGTTTTGTTTTTTTTGTTCACTTTTTGTTTAGGTCAAAAATTCTGTTTTGAGATAACCGGATTTGAAAATTTTATTAAAGATTGTGGTTTTTTTTAAAGATATTTACCTATGGATCGGATGTAACACTATGACCAAATTTCTATGTTATGTAAAAGATCTCATAAATTGTTTATGTCATATAATGAACTTTCAAATCCAGATTATTGGATCTACCCGACCAATCAAAACTTACACGTGACGACTAATATGATTGCTAAATATACCCGGGTACGTTAAATAACCGGGAGTTTAAAGTTCATTAAATGACATAGATATTTTACGAGATTTTTACATCATGTAAACATTTGGTCATAATTACTTACATCCGCAGGTAATTCTACTTTTCTTTAATATATATTTGATTGAGGGAAAGTCAATAATAATTTTTAGTTACAATGCGTAAAATATATAATCATAAGCTCTACTTAGGTTTTGTTCTCTCAAAGAATGTAATAGGATGTACTCTACAAGTTCGCAAGTACAACAACAAGACTCAATCCATGTATAGAGGGTATGGGGAAGGTGAGACATAGACAGTCTTCCTCTACCCAGAGGTAGAGAGACTGTTTTCAAAAGACCTCCAACCAAAAGTGTAAAAGCAGAAGTGTGTGTGTGTGTGAAAGAGTGTAGTAACTATATATGTCTACTAAGTATCAAGAATATATAGCAAAACATGCGACCTAACATACTTTAGGACAAGTTCGACAATACATATATAATAGAAGCCACATTGAACATGTTAAACAACAAAAAAGCATAGAACATAATAAATATAGCCTCTCGCAAAAAACCAAACATGTGATATGACAACAACCATGCATACATACTCCACAAGTTCGCAAGTGAAATAAGTAATTAATCAATTACTAAGATTGTCAATATTCTAACAAAGGGAGTGATCAGAAAACAGTAACAATGTGATTGTCACGACTGCATTTATTGGACATCACTCCCTTTGTTAAAATATATATTGAACACATGGAGTCCCATTTTTACGAACAATTTTATCATCATCGCTCATTTAACATAACACCAACAATCTATTTGTTCAACGATATCATTACTGACATAATATTACTTTTCCGACCACATATTGCTTTAAGGAACAAAATACGACAACACTACAACGGAACAAAAATATTCCGGCGACACTACCGCTCATAATCATGCGATTAACGACATTATATCGTTGAACAATTAGGTTGTCGGTGTTACGTTAAATAGGCGATGATGATATAAAATGTTCGTAAAAATAGGACTCAGATGATCCGGGAGGTATCTTGGCGGGTAAACCTTCGGGTTGACAGTCATGGCGTCTTCGACTTTTGAATTCCTGACCCCCAATTTCTGATCCCAAAATAATTTAGAAATTTTTTTACGTTTATGTTTTCCGGCAACTTTTACAAATTCCGGTCATATTTTACGTTTACATTTTGACAAGTTTTGGTACTACACCATGATTTTTGACAAATTTTGGCAAAATTTTTAGTGTACACGTGTTGCATTTTCATTGGTTTAATAACGTTGTCAAAACCAACCAATTGACAAGTTTTCTCACTATACCCTTTCCCTACATCATTATACATATGGCTTTTATTTTATTTTAAGTACACACTTTATCATATTAGTATATATACTAAAAAGAGTGAATCGGTTTCCGTGCCGATTCACTCTTTTTTAATATATATATATAGTTCTACCCGCGTCATGACTTTTTATTCTTTGTGATTGATTTCTTTTCCGCTTTTTGGCAAATTAGTATATATACACTAAAAAGAGTGAATCGGTTTCCGTGCCAATTCATTCTTTTTTAATATATATATTAGTTCTACCGGCGTCATGACTTTTTATTCTTTGTGATTGATTTTTTTCTGCTTTTTGGCAAAATAAGTCCCTATAGCTTAATACTCTTGCAATAATGGTCCCCATTAGCTAACGATCGTTAAGTTCTGTTCAGGTGTTTAACAGTAGTTACAACAGTTGTTGCAAATCGAGTCTTTTTCTCTAACAGGGAGTTAGGTCCTTTTCTTTAACAGGTTTTAACGATCGTTAAATGCTATTTGAGTTTCTAAATTGATAGATTCATTTATGTTACACTTTTGTAACTATCATCAAACATTACTTATGACTTAACAAAGTCTACTTACAATATGTCCGACCCGCGGCGAAATGCTGCGTGAATTTAATTTCGTGCCAACATTTTTTTAATCTTTTTTGCTTTTGTTTTCTTTTTTTTTATCTTTCTATTTCTTTAGTTATGTTTTGTCTCTTTCTTTGATTATTAACAATCATTTTCTACCAATGAACTTACGTATTTATATATCGATATAAATTATTGACATATGTATGAGTTTTGCGTATATGCACTCCATGTTATTTACCCTTTTCGTATACGTGTTTTTAAAAAATATATAAAGTCGAATATATTGTTTTGGAATTTGAATTTTACGTACTATGTTGTCAGTTTTTAGGTTTTCTAACTGACTTCTTCCACTTTTATGTTGTATGACACCAACAATTCAATGACAAATCGCTAGCATTTTTGTAATCCTCATGATTTTTAAATGATGTATAAATTGATCACGAAAACACGTTATAAATTTTACATATTATCACACACAATAAACGTCTGAAAAATCCTATAAATTTTATATGCTACCATGTACATAAACATAATGTCTCCCGAGGCATCGTCCGGGTGATATCTATACTCCTTTATAAAAATTATCACACCCCCCATTTTTAGAAATAGTTACATACGGAATTACTAAATTACCCTTAATAAACACCCACTATGAAAAGAGTTTTTATAAAATACCAAATTTGCCCTTAATGAATTAATTTACACTCTAAACCTTTATTTTAATAATTAACACTTTTAGTCTTATCTTCTAAAAAATTTCACTATCACAATTACATCAACCTACACCACTTAATACCGCCACCACCACCAATAGTACCATCACTGACACCCCTAGACCGCCTTCCCCACCACCGCCGCCGCATTCCGCGGGTAACATGCTCGTGGCTCGTTAATATTTCTAATTTTGATCAAAACTAGCATCTGTACAGTGCGAAGCGCGGCCCATTCTTCTTGTTACTAAAAAAACCAAAAAAAAAAAATCAAGAGAAACTTTTCTTGATAAAAAAGAAAGTCTTTGATAAAATCTCACAGAAGTTTTTTTTCCTCCGATCTAAAACACACACTATGACGAAGCAACAAGCTAATTGGTCTCCGTATGATAACAATGGAGGGTAAGTAATTCCTTCATCTCTTAATTTATTTATATTTAATCTTTTTTTTAAACCTATACGTATAAAATCTGTATGTATATATATGTGGCAGAACATGTGTGGCGATAGCTGGTGCGGATTATTGTGTGATTGCAGCTGATACTCGTATGTCCACCGGCTACAGCATCCTCACCCGTGATTATTCCAAAATCTGTAAATTGTATGTTTTCCCATTTTTGAAAAATTTATTTTTAGGGTTTTTTTTATGGGGTTTATTGCATGAATATGTAGTGATATTAAAGTTTTGATCTTGTGATAGTTTAATTGTGTATGGATTGTAAAATTTGGTGCTGTCTTCCAATGTTAATATTATGCTATATTGACCATCCTATAAATGAAACTCAATTTTTTGAAGGACTTAGTTAGTTGTAGATTAGATGCATTAGCCCGGTTTATGATGTTTTCGGTGGTGTAATAGAGGGTGTGATCGGTATAACATTGCTTTATATTGTTGTATATATCGATAAACGTGTAATATTTGGTGTGGATTATGTGATCTAGTGTATGAACTAGAGGACATAAGTGTGTTTTCGTAGTGATTATGTTGATTGTTAGACAGAGTAAACATAATGGTGTGGTTTTCAATTTCCTTTGATATTATTAAAAGGGGCCTCATTGGACTGTAAATAAAACTGGCTGTTTGCACTTGACTCTTCTTTCATTTATCTTCAAATTATATGCTTAGGTTTGTTTAGGATAAGCTATTTGAGTCGGAATATAGAATATATAAAGCCGTTCAAATATTTACTTTCAGAGCGGACAAAAGTTACATGGCTTCTTCAGGATTCCAGGCTGATGTTAAAGCTTTACAAAAAGTCCTATCTTCAAGACACCTGGTAAGATTCATGAACTTCTTTTACATGTTTCATTCATTACATGGTTCCTCCCCAAGATTTGTATTGGCCGTGTCTATAGTGTTCTGTTATACTCTTAACTGATGGGAAATTCTTGGTAGCTGCTCTAATTATCATAAATATGACAATGAGGTAAAAGAATGTCAATGTAATATGTGCTTCTATATCAGATTTATCAACACCAGCACAACAAACAGATGAGTTGCCCTGCTATGGCTCAGCTTCTCTCGAACACCCTTTACTACAAGCGTTTCTTCCCATATTATGCCTTCAATGTTTTAGGCGGCCTTGACAGTGAAGGTATGTGTATATATACATGGTTTTACTTGTAGAGTGACCTCTTGATTGTAGTAAAATAAACTTATATTATAACCATGAAGGAAAGGGATGTGTCTTCACGTATGATGCTGTTGGATCATATGAGAGGGTTGGGTACAGTGCTCAAGGTTCGGGTGCTACACTCATCACTCCATTCTTGGACAACCAGCTCAAGACCCCGAGCCCTCTTCTGTTACCCGCACAGGTCTGGATTTTCATCTCTGTGTGTGTGTGTGTGTGTGTGTGTGTGTGTATCCCTTAAATCATTTTTTCTGTAATTCAAAATCGTTTTGTAGGCAAATCTAACAAGTTAGTTGCTTTTTAAAATGTATAAGAAAGAGTGGACATATTCGGTCATCATGCTTGTTCTAAAATCTTTCTGGTTCGACCTTATCCCATTTTGACCTATTACTTATTTTGCTCGTCTCATGTGTTAATATGAATCTCTCAAGTATATTAATCAAGCCAAGACGCTTCATAACCTTGGTTCATTTTGGTTTGCGTTTAAATGTTTTATGTGTAATTACAAGAAAACAGTTTCATTTTCATCATTGTCCATCCAAAGTTTGATGTAATTTGTTGACTATAAGCATAGATGGCTTTTCACTGAAATGAAGTTCTTGAAAACTTTTCATATTAGGACAAGTAGGAGAAGGATATATACTTTGTTTATACATGAGGAACACGCGAGAGTTTTAAAAATGACAAGGCTTCTAGTGACAACACATCTAGTTTTAATTTCATATCAGCAAAATGACAACACTTTCAATGGAGCATGTGCATCTAGTCTGCAAGTCTCAAATTGCTGACATACAACTCATGCTTGTTAAGGGAACTACACTAGCCACAATAAACTTTCCTTGTGGCATGTTATATACTTATAATGCTAATATGCTATAAAACTTTTCCTTGATGCAGGATGCTGTTACACCGCTTTCAGAAGCAGAAGCAGTTGATTTAATCAAAACTTGTTTTTCATCAGCAACAGAAAGAGATATCTACACTGTAAGTTGTGCCATACATTTTTTTTTCTTTTTGGTATGCTTTAGAAAAAGTAAATAAATAAACTGATATCTGAATTGAAATTCTGTTTTCTGACCGATTGGTAATTTGCATGACTTGATCATGAATTTGTTGGGACTTATAAGAAAGTTGTGTTTGAGTTGTACAACATGCAACCAAAAACTGTAGCTGGGCATGTGTGCTTACATTTAACCGTTGGTAGGTCCTCGTAACACGCTTTCAATTTATTTATTGCAGGGTGACAGCGTAGAAATTATAATATTAAATGCTGATGGTGTTCGCCATGAAAGTGAACAACTCCGCAAAGATTAGCTGCCAAACGAGCTTTCTGAAGTTTGTGGTTCGTTGTTTCAAGTTTTTAGATTATAACGGCTTAATACTTCGAATATTCAAAATCTTGGATTTATATTTTCCTGAAATCTTAGTTGATGAACTTATGCTGGCTGGATGGCCTGTTTGAAAGTTTTTGTATCATCATTTTGGAATGAAAACCACGTTGCTTGGTTTTTATGAGATCAGTATATAGCCAAATGCTTTTTTGAAAGAAAAAAAAAAGATGGGCATGCAAACATATTCAGAATATAGATCGTTAATGTCTTTTAATGTCAACTTACCAGAGTGTCTAATTTTTCGATAATGTTTGGGGTGTTTGGATGAGCTATAACTTAATTTTAATATAAAATATGAACGATCAGATATTTACTAGATTATTGCTTTTTGTGTGTATACTTAAACGTCAGATGATCATTTAAAGATGCAAATCTAAGCAACCTGTCATTACAGACGATCGATAGTGAGGATATATGTATAACAATCTAGAATGAAAAGTATACAACATGAAAGCCAAGTCCAAAGGCCGAAAAATTTCTTACTCTATGGGGTTGATTTTCTTCTTGTTCCTTTATAAATGAACAATAATAGTGCAATAGAAAATTTTAGTTATCCAGCTGTTACGACTAACAATACGCAATCTTCAACTCCCACATACACCATAAGTTGTGTATTTCAGTGTCATAGACAACTTGGTGCCGAGAGCAACTTCAGTATCTGCAACACAAGAAAAGAAAGTTAATCTGAAATTACTTCACGGGATGCAAACATGAAAGCAAAGACAGTGGAATGGGAATGACCGATGTGTAATAGCTGTCGATATTTACTTTGCAGGGCAGTAAAATCCTACTTTTCGTTCAGATGACATATGACTATTCTAACTCCATAACAATTGCAAATGTTGTGAGTGGGTGGTCAATTCTCAGGGTAAATAATACTGTTTGCCTCAAGGTACAATATCGTGGTAACCTAAATCTTTTTTTGATGGTGGTCTTGTGTTAGATAGTTAGATTGTAGCAATGTACATCAAACCGGTCAACGATATAATGAAGAGCCATGTCAAAAACTAGAATTAATTAGTATACACTGGCCATATCTAATATTTCACTAGCAATTGGATATATATGTACACAAACAACAATATGCATAGGGAAGAAATTCATAACGAGCATAGTAGGGAATGAAAAAATTATTACTAAGATATATTGTGGTGGATCATCGATACTATTTGAACCTAGTATAACCTCCCTTTTGAACTTAGCAGTAAGCTTGTGACAAACACGTAAGTGCAGACAAAAGTGTCATGTTTCAGGCAAGAATGCGATTGGACTGTCTAGTAATTGTTCCTCAGATAAAACCTTAAAAGTTCAACTCGGATCTGGTAGCCCTACCGACGTTTTTGAAATCCATGGATCTATTAGTAACTGATGAATTGCTACACAGATAGTAAGGGAGACGTAAGTAGTAATACGGAATTCCCAGATATCATTAAGAAGTCTCATTTAACACCGACAAAAGGTTCGATATCATCATTTGCAGTATAGGTGGCTTATTGGGAGACTTGAGCTGCTTAAGTTACAGGTTGGGTCTTGTGCAAAACTTAATCAAAAAAACTAGAAATTTACAAATGTAGTTTACTATATAACTTTCGTATTAAAGGAAATTAGGTCTATGTACTTCATAGTTTAGTCATATAGCTTGACCCATCTGACATTTCCGACATAAAACATTAAGTAAAATTTTAGTTTGAAGATCATCATTACCAAGAAATGAAAGCTCTTTTGATCAATTATGGTGTTTTTATGTAAAAGAGAAGAATAGATGCAAAAGAAGCTGTTTGTAATTTGGCAATTGAAGAGACGTGAAGGTAACCTTGTATGACCATCTACAGATGAACGTTGCTTTGCCCATGTGGCGGTCCTTCTTGATCTCCTCGAATTTCGATGGTTAGCTGGCCCGCTACTTGCTGATGCATCGTGCGTGTGAAGGTAACCTTATAAGTACTTTGAATTGCACTATTCATGAGCTGGTACTCGTCCTTTGGCAGATCACGCCTGCCAACTTTTTCAAGCAAATCCTGGGAAAAAGAACAAGCCACAATATGACATCAGAAAAATGTGTGCCCTTGTGATTCTCTACAAGTATGCACTATATGGTGGTCGGCAATGGAATCATTATGTTACCTCTAACAAAGGATAAAATCGGGAGAGTTGCCATGTTTCCTCTCTCCTGTTTTATTACTTTCTTAATGCATGATGTCTCTAACATGGGATAAAAGCGGCAATTGAATCATAATGTTACCTCTAACAGTCAGAATTTCATTATATAACTGAAAATATATAGCCTGAGATCAATATATATTCTATATGGACATTTTGAGTATCAAACGTAAGCAAGATGGCTCCATGATGTTTCTTTTTGCTGTGTGATCCCTTAAGAAATTTCATATTTTGTAAAGAAAGAAAGAAAGAACTGCTCACTGCCGCCTTCCGCGGGTTTTGAGCCCCAATACCTCGACGGTGTATGGGGGAGGTTACCACTGATCCAAACCACGCTGCTTTGCCAATTTCATATTTTGTATCACCTTTATATTATCAGGAGGAAGCTTTGCCAACTAAGGGGGGAAACAGAGAAAAACAAGCAATTTAATATACTTTATTTAGATTATTCCTTTTCTAAACTTATACCTCTTTCTAGATAGTATCTGTTTTGTAATCTGGAAGTGCATGTCACTTCATCTTGCATGATGCACTTTTGTGCATGGGTTGTAAGTCGTCTTGACATTCAGTCAAGCGCCTGTTCTTTATTTTCATATATAAAAACTAACCAAAGGTGACGGCCTTTTTACCGGAATAAAAAAACTTATACCTCTTTCTGCTAGTCACGAATCAGCTTCAGAAAATACACACAATTTTTAGTCAGCCTATGAGATGACGAGGTTCAGGAGACATATGTGTTTATGATAAAGGTGGACTAGTGATTGTATAACCGATGCAGAAATCGAATATACTTTGTGAAAGAAAAGAGATATGTTCTTCCAACTACCCAAACTATTCTTGTCCGTTATTTTTTTTCCTTTTCTGTTCAACATTAAAGGGTTCTTTTTAGCTTACATATATTGTGTTTCTGAGGATTCTCTTTTCTGCTAATTTACACGAACTAGCGAAGGGTCTTGTGAGGGTCCTTTGGCTGGTATCAAACAGCTTAAGAGTAGTGTGTCTATTTAAGTTCAAGAAATTGACTTCAAAGGAGCTGTTTTACAGGTTCTTGCTGTTCAGTTTACAAGATAGCAAGGGTTTACAAAGGAAGGCTTACAAATCTAATATTAAGGGTTTTTCTCAAATTTCTTCCTCAATCCTGATTTATCATCATTTACAATAGTGCTTCAGTGCTTGTTTAGCTTAAAAGTGTAAGCAATGAAAGTAGTATTTGATTGATAGAGTATGACAAATAGCTACCTGCATAAGTTTTGTTGCCTTGTCTCCCTCAAATTCTTCAGGTGAGACATGGCATAAATCATCAATCTCAGCATGTATTCAGGCTTCAAGTCCTGTAAAAAGTGTACGAATATACTATCAGCAATTGAAACAACGCAGCAGTATAGCTCCGTCTGTTTTATGTTTTATAAATGAATTCCTCAAGTCACCTGATATGTTCGTAGAAAGTTAATGACTTCCTTTTTCCCAGCATCACCAAAGACGAGATCCTTCTCAGCTTGACCAAGATCTGAGCCCTTCATCTCTGATCACTTTGTTGATTTTTCCAGCAATCTGTTTACACAGAAATAAGCTAATCAGCAGTAGTGTCTCGATACACAATGAAAGTAGAGAGTAGAGAGAGACAGAGGGTGATAATAAAGGGATAATTAACAAGAAACGTACCTGTAGATGGAAAGTTTTTCCATTTGTTCATTATACTGGGTCAAAGTAGTGGGCTTAACGAAGGTAACTCGAAGCAACAGAGGGCTTGGATCCGACAAGATAAGAGGGAGGCCGACGGAGGTGGAAGGACAGATTCCTGAACGCGCCACAGGAGCTTCCTGCCGGAGGACGGGGACCAATGAGTGAAAGGCATATGGGAATAGGTTTTGTAGACTTTTTATCTTAGACTTTGGTTCTTTGTAACCTCGGTAGTGGTTTTGGCCTTGAGTCTCGATAGGCCTAAACCGAGGGGGGGAGGTTACTCTAGCGTCTGCCGCCCCCAAAAATTGCTTTGTCTGTCGGAGGACATGACCAATGAGAGTTTAGCTAGAGGACTAGGTGTCTAGGTTTAATTTAGTGGTTTGGAGAATTAGGTAGGAGGACTTAGGATTAGGAGTTGTTTTATTGTGTATATTGTCTTGGTTATGATGTTCCTACATTTTATGTTGTTTAATATGTTTAATATGGTTTCTTTTGTTTATGTATTGTCGAACTTGTGCTAAGGTATTGACAGGTCGCATATTTGCTACTCTTCCCTACTCTCAAGGTAGCCGAACTCAGCAGACAGGTATATTCTCTTATAATCTTCTCGACTGACAGGTATGGTATCTAAACACTCACTCTTGCCGATATCTTGATGGCCGGAGGTCCTATTGGAAGCAGTCTCTCTACCTCTGGGTAGAGGTAAGACTGTCTACAGCTCACCTCCCCCATACCCCGCGCAGGGATTGGGTCCTGTTGTTGTTGTTGTTGTTGTTGTTGTTGTTGTTGTTGTTGTTGTTGTTGTTGTTGTTGTTGTTGTTGTTGTTGTTGTTGTTGTTGTTGTTGTTGTTGCTGTTGTTGTTGTTGTTGTTGTTGTTGTTGTTGTTGTTGTTGTTGTTGTTGTTGTTGTTGTTGTTGTTGTTGTTGTTGTTGTTGTTGTTGTTGTTGTTGTTGTTGTTGTTGTTGTTGTTGTTGTTGTTGTTGTTGTTGTTGTTGTTGTTGTTGTTGTTGTTGTTGTTGTTGTTGTTGTTGTTGTTGTTGTTGTTGTTGTTGTTGTTGTTGTTGTTGTTGTTGTTGTTGTTGTTGTTGTTGTTGTTGTTGTTGTTGTTGTTGTTGTTGTTGTTGTTGTTGTTGTTGTTGTTGTTGTTGTTGTTGTTGTTGTTGTTGTTGTTGTTGTTGTTGTTGTTGTTGTTGTTGTTGTTGTTGTTGTTGTTGTTGTTGTTGTTGTTGTTGTTGTTGTTGTTGTTGTTGTTGTTGTTGTTGTTGTTGTTGTTGTTGTTGTTGTTGTTGTTGTTGTTGTTGTTGTTGTTGTTGTTGTTGTTGTTGTTGTTGTTGTTGTTGTTGTTGTTGTTGTTGTTGTTGTTGTTGTTGTTGTTGTTGTTGTTGTTGTTGTTGTTGTTGTTGTTGTTGTTGTTGTTGTTGTTGTTGTTGTTGTTGTTGTTGTTGTTGTTGTTGTTGTTGTTGTTGTTGTTGTTGTTGTTGTTGTTGTTGTTGTTGTTGTTGTTGTTGTTGTTGTTGTTGTTGTTGTTGTTGTTGTTGTTGTTGTTGTTGTTGTTGTTGTTGTTGTTGTTGTTGTTGTTGTTGTTGTTGTTGTTGTTGTTGTTGTTGTTGTTGTTGTTGTTGTTGTTGTTGTTGTTGTTGTTGTTGTTGTTGTTGTTGTTGTTGTTGTTGTTGTTGTTGTTGTTGTTGTTGTTGTTGTTGTTGTTGTTGTTGTTGTTGTTGTTGTTGTTGTTGTTGTTGTTGTTGTTGTTGTTGTTGTTGTTGTTGTTGTTGTTGTTGTTGTTGTTGTTGTTGTTGTTGTTGTTGTTGTTGTTGTTGTTGTTGTTGTTGTTGTTGTTGTTGTTGTTGTTGTTGTTGTTGTTGTTGTTGTTGTTGTTGTTGTTGTTGTTGTTGTTGTTGTTGTTGTTGTTGTTGTTGTTGTTGTTGTGGTCCTGTTGTTGTTGTTGTTGTCATTATACTGGGGCAAAGCTTGAACCATCTTCTGTATCTCCCTGGTAGATATTTCATTACCAACTCTGCACTCAAGTCCATTTTTTATATAAGACTAAGCGGAAGCATTATAACAAATCACATGTTTCAGTCTGCGGAAAGTTTGAAATAGTAGTCTAATACATGTTGTAATGGGAGTTCCAGACAGCAGAAGTAAATTTTACAGGAACTATGTCACGGATTGTTGCCACGCTATATGCATCCATGCCCTTTGCACGATACCATGCACCAGGAAACTCCTAAAAAGATGCAAAGAAGTTCAAACTTTCAAAAAATAGGCCATTTCAGCATTTCTACACTTTTGTACACAGATTAGGAAAATGTGTAAAGTTTTGGTCAAAGAAAACTTTCCAAGTTTTTACAAGTGGGACCATTTTCAGCTTTTTAATCTACCTTCAGTGAATTAAAAACGGTAGCAATACGAGTGGCGATTGTGTTCAAGCTAGCATCAAATCGGCGAGAACTCTCAGCACTTTGGCTGTACAGGTCTTCTAGAGCCTTGTCATGATCAGTTGTAAATGTTAATGGAAGCTAAGCTGAAGAAACTCATACCCATTGCCTACAAGAAAAGTTTGAAGTTGCCTAATGCTGAAAATATACGTAGAAGAATAGTTAAGAATAGTTAGCTGGTTTTGGGATAGTCAGCTAAATTTACTTGCAGTTAGGAAAACAGATGGGGTGAAGTACTTCAAAAGATCAACAGAGGCATTGAATTCTCTACCACTGTGTGAATTCAGGAAGCTTGCCAAGCTAGAACTTATCAATCCTGATAGAGATGGAGCAGCTGATACATATGCTCGACTGATGAAGAAAGATCAATGGATTGAGAAAGCTGAAGATAAATGGTATAGCCCACAGAAAGGTAGAAGATTAGTGTTTCCAGACAGGATAGATCCTAAAGCGCGGAAGGCTTTTAGAATGATTAAGTACAAGAAAATCCTATGCGAAGAAGTGGAAGATAGACATTCTGAAAGACTTAACCCTTTGGTATTTCGACAGTAATACTTATGAAGCAGTCATGTTAGACAGGGTTAATAAGTGAAAGCTGTCTGCAAATTCGTGGATTCTGGGCATGCTCTTGTCTGATTAAAGATTGTAACGGGGTTTGATTGCAATTCTTGTTTGAACTTGCAAATGATGTGAATTGCAAATGACTTGTATCAGTGATTCTTTATTCTTATTATAAAGAAGACAAGGTGTTGATGCTCTACTCTTCAATCTGTGGGGTTAGAGTTAGGGTGTTCATTATTTAGGATTAACCAAATAATCCTTCCAATTCATTTGTCGTTTGGTTATTCGGAATGGCATATTTAGGTATAGTTGGGTGAAATCGAATAAGGAATTTGTTTATAGGTTCACTTTTGGTGGTGTATGTTCTTCACATTTCATTCCTGGGGGGAAACTAGTGGATTGCTATTAACACCTACGCCCCCTTTCATACCTATTGGATTTCCGATTACCAAACCCCCTAAACACGTCAAACAAAAAGACTGGGATTTCTGCATTGTACAAGAAGATGATAGACATAAAACATGGTCCAAGAAGTCACCAGGCAATTGAAGCTCAAGATGATGATGATGATGATGATGATGATGAAGAGTAAGGCTAGTTTCCTAAACTCAACCTAGCCAATTGATTTGCCAAGGACCAAATTTGATACGTGTCCGAGTTCGTGGGCCATGAAACTGGAAGCGTCAGGTTCCTGATAATAGATTACAATGGTATAAAATTGATTAAGAACAGTAATCTATTTCATAACATACCATAACTCATGATTAAAGTCTATATAGGCAAAGAATTGCATTTCAAACATACCCTTCAACACGTTTTTCCTTGCAGCGGTTTATCATATTCATAGTATAATTCCCGTACACTTTTTCCATTAACATCTTCACTAGTTCATCAATCTTGGTATCAGGTAAAACATCCCAGAACTTAAAAACCTGGATGTAAGAAGAATTTTGTGCTATGATGTCTACTGCCCAAATCAAATGCAAGTCTTGTGTGACCCTATACCTCTCAGCAATAGTAGAAATTCCATCTATCTTTACGTTAGTTTCTTCATATTTTTCTAGTTCACGCCAGCCACTAGAAAGCTTGAACAGAAGAGAAACCACTTTCTTACTAATCTCATGGTCGTTGAGCCTTGCAATGGTTTCGAAGAATGTATCACTAAATTTCACCTATTGTGACAACTCGTAATTTATTTAACATCGGGTTAGTCCTAATCTCAATTAGACAGTCATTTGACGTGGAAATTATTAGACTTTTGGACTTTTGACTTAGTCAAATTAGACGTATCTTGATGACGTAGACTTTTAACTATCTAGACGAATGCCGAGTCTTAAAAATAACTTTAAATAAATATTTAAAGGTTATGTCTTGTACAAAATAATTAGACTGTCTAGACTTGATATTAATAAAGTTCACTTTGACGAAACTTTATTGGATTGACTTAACTAAAATGAGACGAGGGAAAATACCTTTATTTTACTTTTTAAACTTTTGGTCAAACGGTATTAAATCGTAAGCATTTTACCGAATTAAGGGTATTAAAAATATCCCAAAAAGGGCCACATAGACCGAAATGTTTGTTGTGGCTGGGAATTTAACAACAAACACTTCCCTCCTTCTTCCTTTTCTTTGCCTGTCGAACACACACACACACACAAAACACACACAAATCACCAAAATACTTTCAAATCCTCCCAAATATCTATCATATCATCATCAAGAATCTGATTTTTTTGGGCAAGAGAAGTAATCATCTATTAGTTTCAAGGGTTTATCATCATCATATTCACCATTTTCTTCCTATTTCTCAAGAACACCAAATTTTGGTAAGTAACTTTCTTCTTCAAACTTTTGATTTGATTTAAATTCAACTAAGGGTTTGTTTTAGTTTTGTAAACGGAATTAGAGGCTTTAAACTTGTTATGTATTTAGGGTTCTTGGTAATTTATGAAGTTTTGATTTAGAATTTGGTCTTGAAATCAAAATGATTGAAATGGCGAAATGTTTTGGCGGAATGGTATGTTTCCAGGTCTTTTGAACATGATAAAACTTGTTAGAAATGAAAGGAATCGATTTGGAGTCGATATAGTTTGCTAAAAATGGTCATAAACCAGGTTTTTCACCCGGTCAGGTAGAACTCGCGCCGCGAGGTATCCTGCTCGCGCCGCGAGGACAGGTCGCGCCGCGAGGACCCCAGGTCGCGCCGCGAGGATCTGAACTCGCGCCGCGAGGTATTTTCGAACAGAACCTGCACTTGAACTGACTCGCGCCGCGAAACCTCCAGGTCGCGCCGCGAGGAACATAGCAGGGTCGCGCCGCGAGGACCCCAGGTCGCGCCGCGATTTCTGGAACTGTTTGACGTTTCAGTTTTTGACACCTTGGACACTTGAACTTCGTTTGTACGAAATGGTACTTTGGACTACCTTTTAATAACAGTGTCAATGACATTAATATTTTGAGTCAAATAAAATGAAGGTTTGTAACACATTCTCGGTTAAGGCATTCTAGGGTTGATAGCTAAGTAGTTATACATAGGATACTTGTCGTCGTGAGATTTGATCCTCACCATTGGTACTCTTATCCTAGGTTTTGGATAGACGTGGAGACTAGACTGCTCATATTCTCGGACTACTCATACTTTAGCTCGTAGACTGCTAAGGTGAGTTTATGGCGCCCTTTTTCCTTTACTTTGGGCCTGAAAAGCATGTACTGTATACACGACTACTTTGTAAATGATTTGTCTTTGTCTACGCCATGAGATTTGGTAAATGAAATCATTTGTCTTATAATTGCCATGAGACGGCTGTCTAAAAATGTGTATACATGTCTTATGAAAATCGATCTATATGTCTTGACTTGCCATGTTGTCGGCTGACTAAACTGTTCTTTGTGTTTTGACGAACTAAACTGATCCCCCCCCCTTCTTGTAGTTATATTGAGGTTAGACTTCTGTCTGAACCGTCTTGTCTTATATTGAGGTTAGACTTCTGTCTGAACCGTCTTGTCTTATTATTGAGGTTAGACTTCGGTCTAAACCGTCTTGTCTTATATTGAGGTTAGACTTCTGTCTGAACCGTCTTGTCTTATTATTGAGGTTAGACTTCGGTCTGAACCGTCTTGTCTTATTATTGAGGTTAGACTTCGGTCTGAACCGTCTTGTCTTATATTGAGGTTAGACTTCGGTCTGAACCGTCTTGTCTATATATTGAGGTTAGACTTCTGTCTGAACCGTCTTGTCTATATATTGAGGTTAGACTTCGGTCTGAACCGTCTTGTCTATATATTGAGGTTAGACTTCGGTCTGAACCGTCTTGTCTTCGTATCATGGTCGGACTTCGGTCTGGACCGTCCTGTATTAAATAACTACAACAAACGACGATTGATCTTTTAGTCAAACACACTGTAAACTCACCAACTATTTCGATAGTTGATCCTCTCAAACTTCATGTTTTTCAGGTGACCATCAGTAAGTCGTGGAATCGTACTTGGCATACTAGGGCCAATCTTTTGACTTTGGACGTACAATTAGCATCAGACATTGAGGACTCTCATGCTTTTGGCTTTAGTTGTATTTGACTGTCCAATTTATTGAACTTGTATTCAGTGGGCCCAGTTTCAAATGAGGATGACTTGTATCCGTATTTTGGGGTCCACACTCTGAACGATTTTACTTGTATTGACTTGTATTGGCATAAATGGATGTAATCTCTATTAACCTTCTGATTAGTACGCAATTCTTTGTTAACCCTGTATTTCCGCTACAACGGGGTGTGACACCTATAATATACCAAGAAAACCTATTTAATATGTGCATGATCTATACACTTTATGGGTAAAAAGCTTAGGCTTGGTAGTGTATAATTGTATATTAGATAAAAACCAGACAAGTGTTCTTCTTACCTGCCATTTGGCTTCATTGAAAAGTAAGGAATCTGTGTTGAATAAAATATCAAATTGGCCAGTTTCAACCAAATCAAACATGACAGCTCGAGCCAGGTTTTCGTCATCAGTAACATTGTAGAAACATCCACGATCCTTAGCATCAACAACTAATTGCCTCCAAATACAGCCACTCTTCATCAAAGTTGTGCCGCTTTCAATAATTCTTCAAGATGTTTAAGAGAACTTACAACCCTAATCATTTTTTGAGCTGACTCCGGCGAAATAAATGAGGTCGGCATATGGGTGTACAAGCTTTTAAGACAAGATGTAAGATGATTTCCAACTTCCAAGAAATTTGAACCCGTTAATAACAAACTCCTCAAAAGTCAATACCTCTTTCAGAAACTGCTCATTTTCATTCTCATTCTTGTTACTTCTACAATGCTTCTCTTCTTTTAAGGTTTTTATGATAATGGTCTTCCAATTTTTAACTCTCAGTGCTTTCTTCATTTGCGAGTCACTCGACTCCTCTTCTTCAATACAAAAATCCTCATCACCACTAAATTCAATGCTGCTATCATCTTCATCATTCCCATCACTTTCCGCGTTGTAACTTCTGATGCTGCAACCGTTTTTCTCTTCATTATAATGATTACCCTCTTCATCTTCATTTTTAAAAACTTGCATTACATATGATGCATACTCGTCCTGTGGATCCTCCAGAAAACGAATCATCCACTCACACCTTACCTTCCCAGCCTGACAATGGAGCTAAACAATCAGAGAGAATCTTGATGCGTAAACTTAAGAATATATCCGAAAGATCTTCGTAATCGTCCATTCCCAAATAAAATTATATCTCCTAAACCGTAAGAATTATCTACAAAGGGCAAGGAGTCTCGGAGCAAGCTCAATACTCGTTTTGTGACTCCTAAAACAGCAATATTTGTTGGAGCACAAGTAAGTGTTCTGCATTTCATTCTCAGCAACATATGTAATAACGAACTGACTGTTTTTGTCTTTCCAGTGCCTGGAGGACCCCATATTAATTTGACCGAGATGACAATCTCTTGCAGCAATGCAGTTCAAAACAGCAGCTTCTTGCGAATGATCAAGTTGGAAGGTTTTTAGAGCTTCTCTCGTCTGCAATAAAGGCATGCTTCTAGTTTTATCAATAGAACAGTGAGTACAACTTCCTCCAACCTGTTAAAATTTATTTAGTGCTTAAGTAATCTCCAAACAAAAATAAGATTACATTGGAGAAATAAAGACGTTGGTTATTCTTACAGAGGAATCAGCTCGTAGCACGCTTTCGATCATTTGCAGTGAGTCTCCTTCTAGCTCTGAGTGAAGGGCTTGTGAAGTACGAATATTTGTTGTCAAATTCGTAAGATAAACAGCAAAATATTTATATCATTCCCATGAAAATCTGGATTAATTGGTTTTGATGAAATAACCAAAAGTTGACAAAGTGATTTGTTCAACTACTTTCTTTTCACTAAAGCAAGCAGATAAGACTTGTTTGACCTCTTGAGATCATCAACACATTTTGGCCTTACATCTGTCAAGGCGAGGTCTCCAACCTCAGGTACATAAGACCGGTGTCTCTTGAGCAAGACTATGTAATATAATGATTTGGGGAGTTTAAAATGTTGGAATAAAATTATATGATTCGTATATATAAATAAGTAAATAATGAAAATATGATTAGAGATTACATACCCGATGATCCAGTGGATGAATTGAATTAGCCATTAGGATTGTCGGGTTCCCAAATTAAGATGATTGTATTATAATGGGATTGAAGGATTTACTTATGTGTTTTTGTTATTTATTTTGATGAGAGAATGCACATATATATAATAGGTGTGTAGTGCAGCGGAAGCGTGATACACTATCTGTAATCACTCTACACTATCTGTAATTCTCTTACGTCAGAGAATTACAATTAATGTATATTGTAAATGTATCACTCTTCACCATCTGTAATTCTCTTACGTCAGCCGACGTTCCAGTAAATAATGGAAGCGGCACTGACAGGTACACACATTTAATGTATTTACATATTTAATCCTGGTGTTTAATATATGTGCTTTATTAGTCTCTCAAGTTCCAATCACCTAGTGGGAAACCCTATACTACGTCTATAATAGTAAATACGCCCATCGTATATTTACTAGACATAGGATTTTAGTTATCGTCAATTATCATATCATGTAGGATAAATGATCTGTGACGGTCACATTTAATGTGGTTCCAACATTCTCCCACTTGACCAAGCGATCATTTATCTATGAGTATTGTTAAGTCCGGCCGGGATAATACTCATTTTGTTTTAAACCGAAATCATAGCCAATAAGTACAGTCGTAGAGTAGAACATCAACTCAGGACCCCCACTAGTCAAACTATGACTCAAATTTAAAACTAATAAGCAATGATTAATTGACTAAGACAAATTTTGTTACGATTAGATCTACACACAGTTATGCGCCTAATGTGTAATTTAGTAGACAAACAAAATTTGAATAATGAGGAAATTTTTTATTAATAATAATAATGACCAATAAGTACAATATGCTATTACATTAAGTCTTTTATAAGCCCCATCTTCGAGACATGTCCTACGAAGACTTTAGGAGGAAGACCTTTGGTCATGGGATCCGCTAGCATGTCATTTGTACTTATGTACTCAATACAAAGAACATTTTCCTCAACCGTTCACGTACAAACAGATACTTTGTATCGAGATACAGCTCAGCGCTAGTTGAACTGTTACTGTTCGAGAAAGTTACGGCAGCTGAGTTATCACAGTAAAGCTTCAATGGTCTTGAAATGGAGTTGAAGATTTTGAGTCCACTAATGAGGTTCCTTAACAACATACCATGGCAAGTTGCATTGTACACTGCAATATATTCAGCCATCATTGTGGATGTTGCGGTCAGTTTTTGTTTATGACTCCGCCAAGATATGGGTCCGCCAGCTAACATGAAAATATATCTAGAAGTGGATTTCTTATCTTCTTTGCTTTTAGCAAAGTCTGAATCAGAATATCCTACCACTTCTAAGTTGTCACTTCTTCTGTATGTCAGTTTGTAATCTTTGGTCCCTTGCAGATATCGTAGAACCTTTTTAGCCGCTTGCCAGTGAGCTAATCCAGGATTAGATAAGTAACGGCCAAGCATTCCAGCAATATAAGCGATATCTGATCGCGTACAGACCTGAGCGTACATTATGCTCCCAACTACTGATGAGTAAGGTATCATCCTCATCTGCTCCTTTTCAACCTCAGTGCTCGGAGTTTGGAAAGAGCCAAATATATCTCCCTTTACTACCGGAGCTACAGTAGGAGTGCAGTTCTACATGTTATAGCGTTCTAATATGCGTTCAATATAGCCCTTTTGTGAGAGACCAAGAACACCATTACGCCTATCTCGATGTATTTCGATACCTAAGACATAAGAGGCATCACCGAGATCTTTAATGTCGAATTTTTGAGAAAACATTCGCTTCAACTCATGCAATAAATCCAAGTTGTTACTTGCTAGTAGAATGTCATCTACGTACAAAACAAGGATTGCAAAATTACTCCCACAGATCTTGAGATAGGTGCATTGATCCACTTGATTTTTCAGGAAGTCTTGTGATTTCATGACTTCATCAAATTTTAGGTACCATTGTCTTGATGCTTGCTTCAACCCATAAATGGATTTCTTTAGCTTGCAGACCATGTGCTCTTTACCCTTTGGAATAAATCCTTCAGGTTGTCGCATGTATACGTCTTCTTGCAAGTCTCCATTTAAGAAAGCAGTTTTGACGTCCATCTGATGTAACTCTAAATCAAAATGAGCTACGAGCGCCATAACGATCCTTAGGGAATCTTTACGAGAGACAGGAGAAAAAGTCTCTTGATAATCGATTCCGGCCTTTTGAGTATAGCCTTTCGCAACCAATCTTGCCTTATAGCGTTCGACGTTTCCTTTCGGGTCTAATTTGGTTTTAAAGACCCATTTACAACCGACAGTTTTGGATCCTTCAGGAAGTTCAACCAATTCCCAAACGTCATTATGCTTCATGGAATTAAGCCCTTCAATCATGGCTTCATTCCACTGAGTGGCCTGATCACTATTAATGGCTTCTCGATAGGAAGTTGGATCAGTAAGCTTTCCCATGTTCTCAACTTCGGAAATGAAAGTAATATAATCATCCATATTAACGGACCTGCGAGGTCGGGATGATCTCCGGAGTTGATGTTCGGGTTCAGTAATGGAAGGTTCTGCATTTTCACACTAGCTTCAGCAGGTGGATCAGTGAAATTAGGAGCAGCGTTGTGTACAAGAGGAATTATCGGAGGAATAATGGGAATAACCGACGAATTGTTCCCCCCCCGCTTCTTGTACATTTTGCAAATCTAAATCAGGATTTGTCGTGCTCCCACTGATCCCTGAATTCTCGAGGAAAGTGGCATGCATTGTATCCATGATTCTCGTAGTATGGGAAGGACAGTAAAACCGATAACCTTTGGAGTTATCAGGATAACCAATAAAGAAACAAGTAATGGTTTTGGAATCCAGTTTCTTTAAATTAGGGTTATAGAATTTTGCTTCGGCGGGACAGCCCCATACTTTCATATATTTTAAGCTCGGTTTCCGACCTGTCCAGATCTCATGAGGAGTTTTAGGGACAGATTTTGAGGGAACCCTATTGAGTATATGAACGGCTGTTTTTAATGCCTCTGTCCAAAGGGATGTAGGGAGGTTAGTGTTAGCAAGCATACTTCTCACCATGTCCATTAAAGTTCGGTTTCTCCTTTCAGCAACACCATTTTGTTGTGGAGTACCAAGCATGGTGTATTGGTTAATTATGCCCTGTTCCTTACAAAAGTTATGGAAAGGACCAGGAGCTTGACCAATATCCGTATGTTTACCGTAATACTCACCTCCTCTATCTGATCGAACCACTTTTATTTTTCGACTTAATTGATTTTCAACCATTGTTTTAAAGTCAATAAAAGTTTGTAATGATTCAGATTTATCTTTGATCAGATACAGGTGCATATAACGTGAATAATCATCAATAAATGTAATAAATGATGTATGTCCAGTTATTGATGCGGGATAGGGTCCACTGATATCAGTGTGAATTATTTCCAACAAGTTGGAACTTCTGATGGACCCTTTCTTATTCCCTTTAGCCATTTTGCCTTTAAGGCACTTAATACATGTTTCAAAATCACTAAAATCAAGAGATGGTAAAATTCCATCTTTAACGAGACCTGTCATGCGATCTCGAGAGATGTGGCCAAGACGTTTATGCCACAACATGGAGGAATTCTCTGATTGTTTAGGTGATTTTGTCTTTGTTTTAGTTACGTCATCAATATTAAGTGACAACAAAGATTGTGAGAAATTATTATCCAGTTCTAATTTATACAGTAATCCATCCAAGAAACCACGACCAAGTAGTTGGTTGTTAAAAGTAATGGCAATCTTGCCGCAACCATGAGTTATTACATAACCTTCAAGGTCTAGTCTAGAAATAGATACAAGGTTCCGAGTTATCCTTGGAACATATAAGGTATCTTCTAGTCTAATACACTTTCCGGTACTCATATGTAAATTATAAGTTCCCATGGCTTCGACTTCTAATAGATCACCGCTTCCAACTCTAAGTTTTCTTTGGCCCTTTGGTAGCTTCTGGATTGTATGGAATCCCTGCATTGAGTTGGTTACATGAACCATAGAACCAGAATCACCCCACCATGTATTAATTGGAACATCAGTAGTAAAGGAATCAAATATTACATATAAGTTACCTTTCTTAGCTAGCCATTCCTTGAATTTAGGGCAATCCTTCTGAATGTGCCCTTTGGCACGACAGAACTTACATTTGCTGTTCAAGGCATTAGAGCTAGAGGCAACAGCACCCGGATTAGCCTTTTGGACCTTATAATTATTATTCTTTTTACCATGATTTGTCTTCCTTTTATGGGAGTTAGTGGTGGTGGTAAGGTGAACAGATTCAGGTTGTCGCAGCTTCAGGCGATCCTCCTCTTGTACGCACATGGCGATAAGTTCACCCATTGACCATTTATCTTTCATGGCATTGTAATTCACCTTGAAAGGGTCAAATCGTTCGGGTAAGGAGGTCATAATGAAGTGGACAAGGAAGTTGTCAGAAACTTCCATTTCAAGACTCTTGAGTTTATGAGCCATATCCTGCATTTTCATGATATGTTCACGAACACCACTAGTCCCTTCATACTTGAGAGTCAGCATTTGAAGCATTAGGGAACTTGCATGAGCCTTAGACGATCCCTTAAATTGATCCTCAACGGATTTGAGGTAAGTCTTGACATTGTCAGAGTGTGGGATCGCACCTCGGATACTGACACTAATAGAATTCTTGATCATCATTAATGCTAAGCGATTTGATTTCTCCCACTTTTCAAATTCTGCCTTTTGAGTAGCCGTGGAGGCTTCAGTAATGGCAGTGGGTTCATCAAATCGAAGTGAATAATCAAGGTCATATAAGCCCAGACCTAGCAGCAGTTGCTTCTTCCAGGAAGTGAAGTTCGCACCAGTAAGTGGCTCAATGCCAAAGTTCGGTACTATAGTGGAAATAAGGAGGATATATTTAGGATACCAATTATAGAAGATTATTATAGTGACATTGTTAGCTATATAAGACATACTAAATAATGTCTCTAAAGAAATGGAACTAAAGTAATGCCTAAAATAAGTAGGCTTAAATTAATGTTCCTTAAAGTAATGAGACTAAGCCCAGTATTGTTACGAAGCTAGTGATAGGTAAGCCTATTGTAAACACCAAAACAATAAGCTAAAATAAGGCTCGACTTGGATGTTACATCACCTTTGGGCAGAAGTAATATCCAAGTAAACAGGAGCATTAGGGGCATGCGACACAACACTTTATCTTTTGACCTTTGGGCACAAAATCAAGCATCGCGTATATTATGCACGCAAAAGAAGTTCTTTTGACACATGGGTATATTAAATCACCTTTGGGCAGAATTAATATACACAATGTTTATTAGGCAAAAGAAAAATTGCAACATGAGTATCACATTTGACCTTCGGGCACAAATAGTGAAACCATGTATATTATTGCAAAAGATATGGCACGTGGGATTTGCCAAACAAATTGGGACATTCATTTTTAAAATGTCCTTCTTTCTAAACAAAATGACATTTGTTTGTCTTTAATCATTATTTAATAATAATTACATCAATTTAGCTAGTCAAATGGTATATACTAGCTTTGAAAATCTTGACAAGAAAATAGAATGGTGACTCATGATACACTCAAAAGAAAAAGGTTATAGTTTTGTTTATGAACTACCTTTCTTGCCGACAACTTTATTTGTTAAATTCATATTGCAAAAGTTATTTGTCATGATTCATAATTTTATAATACATATCTTATGAAATCAATCATTATGATGGGAGTTTTTCCACCTAGCTCCATATATATATATATATCAATTATTATGATACTATATATATACTCGTAGATATTCATGATCAGTAGTAAGAAGGAAGAAAAAAAACATATTTATACATGAATATTGAGCTTTCTTAGAGGCAAATAATTGGAAGCTTGACACCTTCCTTTTGGTTCCTTAAATGCTCACGGTTTCAACACCATGATCAAAACAAATTTCTTTATCAAGGTGGATATGAACATGACAAGTAAGTAGATGATATAATATATTTTATTTTCGTTAAGATCAAAATCATACATCTCGAATTTATGAGATGTAATAATTTACGGTTTATTATAATAATTGGGATTCGAAAGGGATGAATCCGATTTCAAAAGTAAATCAATAACAGTTTTTTTTAATAACAATAATTATGTGTGCTCGTTTATGCTTCTTTATTTCAATATAATTTGAAACAAGCAGAAAACATTAATGATTTGATTTATCATAATAAACATAATTTTTTTAAGGATTGTTATCTATTCAAAACGATAACACGTTCTAAATATTTACGGAACACAAATAAATAATATACGAATCAGGGGTTCTTTAGGAGCCTTTTGCTCTGATACCACATGTTGGAATAAAATTATATGATTCGTATATATAAATAAGTAAATAATGAAAATATGATTAGAGATTACATACCCGATGATCCAGTGGATGAATTGAACAGATTAGCCATTAGGATTGTCGGGTTCCCAAATTAAGATTGTATTATAATGGGATTGAAGGATTTACTTATGTGTTTTTGTTATATCCTTTTGATGAGAGAATGCACATATATATAATAGGTGTATAGTGCAGCGGAAGCGTGTGTAACACCCCGAGCTAGGCTCGAAATGTACCGAAAGCATGACACAAGATGGAATTATCGTAGAACGAGACTATATGAAAATAAGAGGATTCCGGGAACCCAACAATTAAGTTACAATGTCACAAAAGCATAAGGAGCATTCAACCATCAAAAGTTTACAAAATAACAATTCAAAAGATGGCTCATGATCCTAAGCAAGTCCCATCAACGGGTAATGAATCACGGATCCATGGTCAAGTCCAACAATCTAGCAATGCATCAAGCTCTTGGGTTCTCTTGGTTACCTGAAAAGTGTGCTAAACAATGTCAACACTAGGTTGGTGAGTTCGTAGGAAAAGATGAACAAGAACACATTCCCATGTCAACCAATACATTCACATTAACATGATCTAATAAATTGCACACTTGTACTCAATGTACTCAATTGCACGTAAATGTACTCATTGTACTCAATGTACTCAATTGCACGTAAATATACTCATTGTACTCAATTGCACGTAAATGTACTCATTGTATCAATGCACTCAATTGCACGTAAATACTCATCCATGACCAACAATGTCCACACACAACCAAACATCATAGGTATATACTTCGTACGCTACTACTTTTGAAAGGCCTTTGATGCTTATATATAGGGTCGTCCGCAGCCTTCCCACTACATCTCCAACCTTTCAAAGGCATTACCGTCCTCCATATATACACAACTAACCTAAAACAACCCAATATACAACTTATAATAACCATACAACTAATCACATAATTTCACGTTAACAAAACGTCACACAACCGGTACGCCACAAAATAACATCATGCACGAAGTACACTTTTCAGCCCGACTCTTAAAAAAGTAGGGGAGGCTACGAAAAACTCACCTTTGCCTTGATTTACCGAAGTTAAAGTGAGCTAGAACGTCAATTAATTGCCAAGCGATCACAACCTATCATAATGTACATGTACGTATCAATATATATACAATCATGTCCTCATTTAGCTCTTATGAACTTTAGAATTGAACCCGGGACTTGAACGCGTATTAGAACTGAGTACGATAACTTGGAAGACAAGGAAAGACCCATTTGGAAGTTCGATGTGTCCCAAGGAAAGTGAAATACGATTTAAAATCAAACAGGAAAATGAACATTAGAGACAGGCGTAAGCTACGACCCATTTGGGCGTAGGTTACGCTAGGCAGGAACTCAAGGGCGTAAGGTACGGTGAGATTGGGCGTAAGCTACGCTGGGCAAAATTCAAGGGGCGTAACCTACGCCAGGGAGGGGCGTAAGTTACGGTGCTCCAGAAACATGCATTTTGGACCAGTTTTGGGCGTAGACAGTAAGGGTCTTGGCGTAATGAAAATGGAGAGGGGCGTAGGTTACGCCAACAGGGGCGTAAGTTACGCCTGTTCTGAATCAGCAATGCACCAGCAGGTGTTCTTGGCACAAACACGACCCAAAATCCTAAAATCTCAACATTTAAGCCATGAAATCGACTTGCACACGACCCAAAACCCTAAAATCTCAACATTTAAGCCATGAAATCGACTTGCACAACTTCGAGACCCATTTTTGAACATAGTTAAACATAATTGAACATAACTAAACCTGTTTCATCCTCCAAAACCAACCTTTAACACATTTTCTTGTTAAAATTCGATCTTGACCCATTTGAACACAAAATCGACCCAAAACCTAGTTTTTGACTCATAAATCGTTTTGAGGAGTTCCTTGACCCGTTTTTGAACATAACAAACTCATTTGAACATAACCCACTCAATAGTTCCATCCAAAACATGGCTTTTGACCCAAATCGATTTTTGACCTAATTTAGATAACTAGAAACCCTAATTTCGGATTTTGAAGCTATAAGGACCAAGAGTGCTTAGATTTAGGTGTAATACAAGTTTAATAACTAGAAATGATGAATTGAGCTAGAAAACACTTACCAAAACTTCCACAAGCAATCAAACCCGATTTTGACCTAAATGAAGCTTTTTCTTGCACTTGAAAACTTGGATTTTTGATATGATGCTAGAATGATACTAAGGATGATGGTTTTGTTATTAATCTAGTTGAAACTAACATAAATGAACCAAGAATTTAGAGAGAGATTGAGAGTATGAGTATTTAGTGAGATGGGAGAGAACATGCAAGTATTATGAATGAATGGATGAGTGAAATGAGGGAGGATAGGGTTTGTTTTACTTGGGTGGGTCATGGGTTTGGGCATAACCCATGGATAGGATCCATAACCATTTACTAGTTACCATAAAGATCATCTAATGAAATTCGATTAGCACCAACTAATGATCTCAACTTGCACATACGTCTCTAATTGCACAATAACGACCCATATAAAAACACATTGCACTCAAATGACCCTTTGATTGCACTTGAACATATATTAATTAATCAAAAACTTAGGAAACGTACCCATAGTCAAAAGTCAAAATGCACGGTTGTTACATTATTCCCCCGTTAAGGGAATTTCGTCCCGAAATTCGATGGAACCCTAATCACTAAACAAATGCGGATATTTTGACTTCATGAAGTCTTCCCGCTCCCAAGTGAATTCGGCTCCACGTCTAGCATGCCAACGAACCTTGACTATCGTATAGCGCTTTTTCTTTAGCTTCTTGAATTCACGATCCACAATCTCTACCGGTTCTTCAACAAAGTTGAGCTTCTTGTCTACTTGTATCTCGTCCATGGGCACGTGATGAGTAGGATCCGCCAAGCACTTCCTTAAATTACAAATATGGAACACGTTGTGCACTCCACTAAGTTCTTGAGGTAGCTTTAGCCGGTAAGCCACCTTGCCCACACGTTCTATGATCTCAAAAGGTCCTATGTATCTTGGCGCAAGCTTGCCTCTCTTGATGAAACGAACAACACCCTTCCACGGGGAGACCTTCAAAAGTACATGATCACCAACATTGAACTCCAAGGGTCTACGCCTCACGTCGGCGTATTTCTTTTGTCTTTCACGGGCCACTTGTAATCTCTCCTTAATTTTTGAAATCACTTTTGTTGTTTCAATTATTACCTCCGGCCCAATAAGTTGGCTCTCGCCTATTTCCGCCCAAGCGAGTGGAGAACGACACTTTCTACGCCATAAAGCGCCTCAAACGGGGCCATTTGGATAGTCGCATGGTAACTATTGTTATATGAGAACTCCACTAGCGGTAGGTGATCTTCCCAACTTCCACCAAATTCAATAGCACAAGCCCTCAACATATCTTCAAGCGTTTGGATGGTTCTTTCAGTTTGCCCATCCGTTTGTGGATGGAACGCCGTACTCATGTCAATTTGAGTACCCATTGCACGTTGAAAAGCTTCCCAAAAATTTGATTTGAACCGGCTATCTCTATCGGAGATAATAGAAACCGGAACTCCATGTTTTGCCACCACCTCCTTAATGTACAAACGCGCTAGGGTGTCGAACTTATCGGTCTCACGAATGGCTAAAAAGTGAGCCGACTTTGTCAATCGATCCACAATCACCCATATAGTATCACGGCCATTTCTTGTCTTCGGTAGCTTCGTGACGAAGTCCATTGCAATCCTTTCCCACTTCCATGCCGGTATCACCGGTTGTACCAACAAACCGGGTGGCTTCTTATGATCGGCTTTCACTTGTAAGCAAGTAAGGCACTCACTCACATATTTAGCCACATCACGCTTCATGCCCGGCCACCAATAGAAATCCTTTAAATCAAAGTACATCTTATCCGACCCCGGGTGGACCGAATAAGGCGACTTATGAGCTTCATTCATTAGGAAAGTTCTTAAATTGCCAAAGATTGGGATCCAAAGCTTCCCCACTAAATATAACCCGTTGTCTTCCTTCCGGTCAAAAAGTTGCTCCATACCATCTAGCCCTTCATTACCAAAAATTTCCGGTAAGGTAGCTTGCACTTGAGCTTCTATGATACGGTCCCGAATACTTTGTCCCACCGTGAGGCTCATGGCTCTTGCTCTTCTCGGCTTGACCCTTTCCTTTCTACTTAAAGCATCGGCTACGACATTGGCTTTGCCCGGATGATAGCGAATG
>CM067170.1:67244329-67306829 GCA_034093135.1 Erigeron breviscapus
ACCTAAATTGGGTTCTAGCTCAAGGAGAAGTTTGTGTAAGTCTAATTCAACTCTCTTACTTCCATTTATGCTTGTTTTTATGTTTTCTAGTCGTTTTGATGTGATTCCAAGACTTGTAAATGGTAAAAATGGAAATTAGGGTTAGGGTTAGGGTTTGAATGATTTGTGGATGATTTTGGTGTTTTGGTCGAATTTGTGGATTGGGTTATGTTTATTTATGGTTAATGGTGTTTATTTATGCTTCAAATCAAGTTACAAGGCTTTACAAATCGTTTTGGATGTCTTATGGGTTGTTTTTGGGTTTGGTTCGCTGCTGCTGCTGCTTCTGGCCAGAACTGGGCCACTGCGGCGCAGTGGCTTAGGCCTAGCCCACTGCGGCGCAGTGGCTAGGGCCTGGTCAAGTCTTGGTTAGCCCACTGCGGCGCAGTGAGCCCTACCCTTGCTCACTGCGGCGCAGTGCCATACTTCTGGTCCTGGTCTGACTTAGCCACTGCGGCGCAGTGAGCTTGGTTTTGGCTCACTGCGACGCAGTGGATAGTTACTGGGAAAGTACACGCGTCGATTTTCAAACGTTAATAACTTTTGATCCGTAAGTCCAAATAAGTCGTATGACCTGTCGTTGGAATCGTAAGAGAGTCTAGTTTCTAGTAGTAACACTCTTTTTGTATGAATCTTTTGTAATTTCTAAAAAGGTCAAGTCGAATGCATTTTGTTCCTACTCGTTTAAGTTGTAAAGGCGTTTAGGGTTTGTGACTTGACCTAATTGTGCTAAATCAACTTGTGTGAGATCGTATAGTTGACTTTATGGTATTATGATGTATAAATATAGGTTGTGGACGTGTGGACCCCATTACTGGTGTGTAACCTTATACTAGCTTCATTGCCAGACAAGGTGAGTTTCGTATCTCCCTACTCGCTTGAGATTCGGGCTGAAAAGTGTAAAACTGGTGTGTTTACTTACATCGAATTCAAGTTCAATGGTGATTTGGTGAGTGGGTGTTCTTGGTGTTTGTGTGTGTTTTGAGAGAGAATTGTGTAACTGTGTGTAGATCTGGTATTAAAGTTAAAGTTATGTGTTCAAGTTATGTGTCAAAAGTTATGATCTCTAAGGTATGAGAGGGCTATTTATAGTCTAATTACACAATTATGCTAATTGTCACAATTAGCCCCTCAACCTTAGTGATCATTTATCTATGACTTAACAACAAGAAATTCTTCTATCTAGATTACAATTTATCACTATTTTTGGATTTCTAACATTCTCCCCCTTAGTGATACATTGTAATGAATGAAATACGTGTTATATTGTCTTGTAGGAATGAATTTGATGAGCCCGGTGGTTAAGACAATTGTTGTGTTGAAACAAGTCTTCAAAACTTTCTCTTTTGTCTTTGGAGAACTTGATTCAGTCTTGGTCTTGGTCTTGAACTTCTTGAAGTTAAATCATGTGAGGATTCTCAATGTTCTTTTAGAACAGAGAATAATGAATGCGTGTGAGTCTTGAAGAAAGAGAATAATGAAGTCGAACAAGTGTGTGACTTGAATCTTCAAGAATTTTGAATCATGAACCAGAGTTGTCTTTTGAAATGCGGAAGGTATGAATCTTGGTTTCGACTGTATCACTCTTTGATTCTCGAGTGAGATTCAACTTTTTGATTCTTCGGTTTTAATTCTTGAATGAATCTCATCTTCTTGAAATGAAGTTTCATGAATATGAACTCTCCCCCTTGATGTATGCATTGGAGTTTCTTGACAAAATGTTGTTGTATGACTTGAAGATCTTGAATGAATTATGTTTGATGAAGACTCTTTTGAAGCTTTGATCTTTGTCACATCAACTTGAATACTTTGGAGAGTAAGCAATTAAATGAAGTTTGGATGAAATTCTTATGAAGTAATCATGCTCCCCTTAATCCATGAGTATACACATTTTGGAGCATTTTTGAACTTTTGAAGCATCTTGAGTGAAAATCTTTTCATCTTTGGTTTCATTCTTATCTATGACATCAATTCAGATTCCCCCTTTTAAAATCAAATTCTCAATCAACTAAAATCTAGTGAAAATCTGAAACTATTGACACATCATGAAGAATTTTCTCCCTCTATACACAAACTTTGATAATCCTAGAACTTTGATAAACCTAACACTTAGTGAAACAACCAAACCAAACACGAACTTTTCTCCTTGTTTCCTTATCAATCAGTAAATCAATCATAAAATTTTCTCCCCCTCATAATGACAAGATTGGGAACCAATCTCATTATGTACATATTGATTGATTCATTGTCAACAAGAATAACATGATCAAATGTACACATGGAGAACTATCAACCATCAAAACATCAACCCGAACCATTAGCCCAACCCAAGAAATCCTAGGGGTGACTAAAATGGAAGATTGAAGTTGTTGGGACAAACGTTATAGCATGGTGTTGGTGTTTTCTGTGTTTGTGTGATGAGGAATGAAACCAGATAAGAATGATCCGTTAGCATGTTCAAAAATCAAAAGGATTAATGAAATGACCGATTAAAATGTATAACATTTTTCGGATTTCCTATGTATCATTGAGATATGCACAAAACAAGTCTCTAACATAGTTCGATCTGCGGCTTTGCAACCACGAGATTGCTTCAAGAATATAAATCATGGTTAACACTACCGAAGCATTTGATAACCACAATTTTATCCTTAAAGACTTTTTGGGAAATAACATCCGAGGTCACATAGACTTCTCGTTAACTCAACAAATTCATAAATGAAAATGTGAGACCTACGTTCAATGTTGGAAAGGATGTTAGCATTGGTAGGATTTCCATTCGATCATCGTGGAATATCAATTAAGATATCACTACAAATGTTCCGGCTATATCACAAAGATAAGCAATTATATCACAAAGATATGACTCGAATGTGTCCTAAAGTGAAGAATAATCAAACTAATGATCAATTAATATAGCTCTAGACACAATGTGATCAAATGAAGTCGGGGACTGGAGCAGAATGTCACCCTTTTTCAATATCAACATCTTCCGAAAGAAGAGTCAATAGAAATGTGAAAATCTCCGTGAGAAATGAAACAAGTATTTGTTAAGAAACACTTGAGTGGTTAGGTAAAGATGTGCATCGCTTCACTGGGTCCATGAAGACTTCTTCAATATCAAGAAATCAACAAATGAAATCTGATAGGAGCGTGTTTTACCCGGCTTTTTGAGAATTTGGAGAAGGGTATCATTTCTTTTTAACCCTTTTCGCACAACATATCACCTTAACCTCTCACTTTTCGACTTTACTCCCTCCATCCTATTTGCACGAAAACAACAGCACTCAAAATACCCTCACTATCTAATGAAAGAAGTGAATACTCCGGGGTTAGAACTCATCGGCGATGATGAAATTCATGGAGTATAATTTGAGAAATACTTATCCCTCATGTGCAAACTAATCACCGAACTCCATTTGATTGAAAATCATTGGAAAAACATCAAATGTGTGCATGAAAAAAAATTTGAAACACATTTGAAGGTTTGAAGGTTGTTGAAATCACAAACTCCTCCTTAAGCTATGCAAGAATAGATCAAAATGTTCATAGAAAGGTGGAGCAAAAATTGGTTTTGTGAGATCAAACATGAGTAAAATCTTTGTTGTGATATTTCGGAAAAGTTTTGCTTCAACAACAATGTTGAATGTAAGACAGCTAGGGAGTACACAAAGGCGTTCAATCCGTCGCAACTTACAACAACACGTTCGAGGCAATTAAAACATTTAAGCAATTTGAAAATCCAATCAATTGTATAAAATGAGACAACAAGGGAGTACACAAAGGCGTTCGATCCTTTGCGTCGCATATCAACAATTGAGAGTTTTGAAAATGTTATTTGAACAACTTTGATTGCTATCACACATACATATTCATATAAGAACACTTGGAAGTACACAAAGGCGTTCGATTCCTTGTTATCTTATATCAATTTATATGTATAATAACAATATCTTAGAATGTAAAAACACTCTACAAATAAATATATCATTTAAGAACGGGTTGCATACATAGTATATACAAGCCACCGAAATAAATATCTTTTTGTGTATTTTTGAAAAAAAATTTTATATTTTGTTTTTGATTTTCTCTTTTCAAATTTTGTATTTTGGTTTTCTGGAATGTATCAAGAATTCCTTCAAATGTAAAAAGAATTAAGGTTTAAGATTTAACATACCAAGCTTGGAGATAAGAAAGTTAAACCTCTTTTCATCCAATGGTTTAGTGAACAAATCTGCAAGTTGAAAGTCAGTACCCACAAAGTAGAGCTCGATGTCACCTTTCTCAATATGATCTTTGAGAAAATGATATCTAACATCAATATGCTTTGAGCGAGAGTGGTTTACTGAGTTGACTGCAATGGCAATGGCACTCTGAGAATCACAATAGATAGGAATATGATCATATTTCAGACCATAATCAGTTAGTTGTGTCTTCATCCATAACACCTGAGCACAACAACTAGCCGCAGCCACATATTCAGCTTCAGCCGTTGATAGTGACACACAATTTTGTTTCTTGGAAGACCAACTCACAATTTTATCGCCTAAAAATTGTAAAGTACCGGAAGTGCTCTTGCGATCAAGTTTACAACCAGCATGATCTGCATCTGAATATGCAGTTAGATTGAATCCAGTATCCCTTGGATACCAGAGACCTAAATCGGGTATCCCCTTCAGATAACGAAATATTCGTTTCACAGCTTGATAATGTAAATCAGTTGGAGCAGCTTGATATCTAGCACACATACATGTTGCAACATTATATCTGGGCGAGATGCTGTTAGGTACAACAACGAACCAATCATACTTCGATATCTCTTTTGGTCAAATGGTTTCCCATTTGTATCAGCATTTATGTTTGTTCGAGCAGCCATTGGGGTAGAAATTGAAGAACATGAAGTCATATCAAACTTTTTCAACATGTCATTTATGTATTTACCTTGTGATATAAAATACCAGTTGGTAATTGTTTGATTTGAAGACCCAAAAAGTAATTCATTTCCCCAATCATGCTCATTTCAAAATGATTGACCATAAGAGATGAAAAGTTTCTGCAAAATGTTTGACTGGTCGACCCAAATATAATGTCATCAACATATATTTGAACAAGTAGAACATGCTTACCTTGTTTGCGAATGAACAAGGTAGGGTCAATTGTGCCTTTGGTAAAGCCACCTCTTAGTAAGAAAGTAGTTAAAGAATCATACCATGCTCGGGGTGCTTGCTTAAGACCGTAGAGAGCCTTGTCCAATCTGTAGACATGGTTTGGTCTTTGAGGATCAACAAAACCTTCTGGTTGATCAACGTAAACTTCTTCTTTGAGATCACCATTCAGGAAAGCAGTCTTCACATCCATTTGAAACACAGTAAGTTTCTGAATGCAGCATAAGCTAAGAATATCCGAATGGCCTCCATTCTTGCAACTGGAGCAAAAGTTTCGTCGAAGTCAACACCAGGTTGTTGGCAATAACCCTTTGCAACAAGTCGAGCTTTATTTCTTACTACTACTCCATTCTCATCCTTTTTGTTTTTGAATATCCACTTCGTTCCGATTGGATCATCTTTTCTAGGATTTGGAACTAATCTCCATACCTTCAGTCTTTCAAATTGTGCGAGTTCCTCTTGCATTGCCTTAACCCACTCTGGATCTCGAAGAGCTTCAGATACTGTTTTGGGTTCGATATTGCTAAGAGAAAGTGCAACGAGACACTCATTCACTGAAGTACGAGTAGTTACTCCTGCTTGTGGATCTCCAATAATTTGTTCAGTAGGATGGTATTTCTGCATACGTGTCCACTTGTGATCATGAGGAAGGAGATCTTGTTGTTGAAGATCAACATCATCATCATTAAAGCTTGAGTTATGTTGAGAGATGTTATCATAACTTGGTGTAATTCTTTCCTCATAAGCTGGATGATCAAAGTCAAGTGGTACATACACACTTGGAGTGTTCAATGGATTTGTTGTCTGAGTTAATCGAGAAGGTTGTTCTTGAACATTCACTTGAGAAGAATTATCCTGAGAGAATGGTGGAGAAGTATCAGTAGGAGAGTATTCTTGCTCTGAAGAACTTGATGAAGATTCATGAATATTGTCAGGAACTGGATCGTTGTTATGAAGAGGTTCATTGGGTTTAATTGGTTCAACGATGACTTGAGGTTCTTGATCATGAATCGGTTTTGAATTGTAGAATTCTTCAAAAAGAATATCTAATTCATCACTTGTAGGAGTTGGAAACTTCTTGAATTTAGAAGCTAAGGTAGAATTCCTTGTAGAAGGACTTGAAGCACTTGGATCATTACTTGTTGGTAGCAAACTTTCTTGCTCAAAAATCATGCCTGACATCTCATCAAACCAAACATTCATTGTTTCTTGAATTGTGTTGGTTCGACGATTATAGATTCGATAGGCAATTGATGTTTTGGAATAACCAACAAAATATCCTTCATCACCTTTCTTCTCGAACTTTCCAAGATTCTCCCGATCATTCAATGTGTAACAAACACACCCAAATATGTGAAAGTAGTTGATGTTGGGTTTGCGTTTGTTAACAACCTCATAAGGAGTCTTTTCGAAACGCTGATTGATAATGGACCGATTCTGAGTGTGACAGGCAGTGTCAACAGCTTCAGCCCACATATTGGATGGTAATTTGGAATAAGCAAGCATTGTCCTTGCTGCTTCTACCAGCGATCGATTTCTCCTTTCAACAACACCGTTTTGTTGTGGGGTGCGAACTGCTGAAAATTGATGAGTGATTCCTTTGGAGTTGCAGAATTCATCAAAAACAGCATTCTTGAACTCAGTTCCATTATCCGAACGGATGTAACGAACTGGAAGTTGAAGATTTACTTGAGTATTAGTGATGAAATCTATCAACATCTGAGTTGTTTCATCTTTGGATGCAAGGAACTTGACCCAAGTATATCTTGAATAATCATCAACAATAACCAAGATGTATTTCTTCCCATTTCGGCTTTGTACTTTCATCGGCCCACAAAGATCCATGTGAAGCAAATGAAGAGGTGCTAATGAATTTGGAGATTTCTTCGGTTTATGAGAAGTTCTTTTGATCTTCCCAACAGCACAAGAAGGACAAACATGCTCACTTTCATACTTATAGTCAGGTAAGCCTTCAACAAGATGCTTATTGACCAAAGTATTGATAGTTTGGAAATTCAGATGAGAGAGCCTTCTATGCCATAACCAAGAATTCTTTGAAGTAGCCTTTGAAATGAGACAAATATTATCAGTTGGTTGGTTATCATCAAGATTGACGGTAAACAGGTTATCATCACGATCACCACAAAGAATATCAACTCCATCTAGAGTTTGGACTTTGCAAAGAGATTTTCGAAACAGAACTTGAAGATTGTTATCACAGAATTGTCCAACACTGAACAAGTTGTGACTTAATCCTTCAACATAGTGAACTTTCTTGATGATAATTCCATTTCGTTCAATGTCTCCATAACCTAAGATAGGAGCGAAATTGTTGTTTCCAAAGCGAACTGTTCCCATGAATCTTTCAACGAAATTCTTGAGCAAAGATTTATTTCCAGTCATGTGTTTCGAACACCCGGAATCGAGTATCCAAACACAGATGGTTATTTCCTGCAATCAATGAAATTTAACCGTTTTTAGGTACCCACTTGAAGACGGGTCCTTTATGGTTAGTTAAAACAGGCAGGGTATATAACTTAGGATTCGCATTCAAACATGTTGTTGAATCAACATAAGCATTGACAAGCACATTATCAACAAACACATTTGAATAAAAGGTACGAACATTCACATTAGAGTTAAAAGTAACATGTCTACAAGCATTCACATCAACCACACGAGAATTAAAATTGTTTACAAGCTCACAAGGCCTTGCCTTGGCACATTCAACATTATTATACACAGATGAATTGTTTTGATTTACAGTAACACCTTTCCTCCCATTGACAGATTTTCTCCTCCTTCTTTTCATCTTTTTCTCAACATTCTTTAGATTACTAGTGATCTTAGGTACTAAAGTATTAGCAACCCATCTAGCACCACTAGTTAAACTCTTTCCACCTGTTGAATTGAAATTAAGAAGATTAGAACTAGGAGTTTTAATCACTCTTATCTTTTTGGAATCTTTTGGAGGTGAGGAAACTTCTTGCTTCTTTGGTTTATCATGAGAAAACCACCCATATCTATCTCTATATCTAGTTGAACCATTTGATGTATCTTTAGTTAGCGAAACTGAGCTAGACTTAGACACCTTAGGTAAAAAGCTAGATTGAGAGCTAGATTGAGAAGCATTAGGATAGTCTTTCGGAAGTTTCACTTTGGTGTACTTTGTCGTGTGTGGGGTTTCAGCTTGTTCCTTTTTGACATGTTTCACTGGGGTAGCAACAAAGGTTTCTAACTTAATGGTCTTTGGTTCAGTCTTGACGAGTTTGGTCTTAACTCGTTTCTTTGAGTAATATGAAGTTGGAGCTTTGGACAATGGTTTTTGAGATTCCACTTTTGTTTCCACTTTGATTTTGGTAGATTCAATCTTTTTCTCAGTTTCTGAATTAAAAACATATTCTCCCTCCATGAATTTATCAAAATCATTCTTTGTGAAATCTTTGGAAAATGAAAATTTCAATGGAGATTGATTAGTTTCAGATTCATTTGAAAGTTTTGAAAAATCAGGAATCTTTGTGTCCAACTTCACATCATGGGTATTCTCAGAAATTAGGTCAACTTGAACTGACACATCTTTGGTCTCACAAGAAAATTGAGTAGACGTATCAACACCTATACTAGCACTAGGCTTAGGGTGAACAACTAACTCATCAACAGTGTTGCATGTGAAAAACCTATAGAAGTACCATATCAAAACTAAACTATGTGCAAGTTCTTCATCAGAAAAATCAGATTGCACACAATCATCAGCTATAAAAGTAGCAGTATTTTGACAAGTACATTCAAGAGAATCAGTCAAGGTCTGGGTAGAGGTATTGGTGGATGAATCACAAGTAGTTTGGGTAGAATTTTCTACTGAGGCACTTTGGTCAGTTTGAGTAGAAACATTCTCACAAACTTTCTTAGTATCAACATCAATACATTTATCCTCTGAATTCGGACTTTGAGACTTGAGGTGATTAATAACTTTTTGTTGAGATTCCACTTTTGTTTCCACTTTGATTTTGGTAGATTCAATCTTTTTCTCAGTTTCTGAATTAAAAACATATTCTCCCTCCATGAATTTATCAAAATCATTCTTTGTGAAATCTTTGGAAAATGAAAATTTCAATGGAGATTGATTAGTTTCAGATTCATTTGAAAGTTTTGAAAAATCAGGAATCTTTGTGTCCAACTTCACATCATGGGTATTCTCAGAAATTAGGTCAACTTGAACTGACACATCTTTGGTCTCACAAGAAAATTGAGTAGACGTATCAACACCTATACTAGCACTAGGCTTAGGGTGAACAACTAACTCATCAACAGTGTTGCATGTGAAAAACCTATAGAAGTACCATATCAAAACTAAACTATGTGCAAGTTCTTCATCAGAAAAATCAGATTGCACACAATCATCAGCTATAAAAGTAGCAGTATTTTGACAAGTACATTCAAGAGAATCAGTCAAGGTCTGGGTAGAGGTATTGGTGGATGAATCACAAGTAGTTTGGGTAGAATTTTCTACTGAGGCACTTTGGTCAGTTTGAGTAGAAACATTCTCACAAACTTTCTTAGTATCAACATCAATACATTTATCCTCTGAATTCGGACTTTGAGACTTGAGGTGATTAATAACTTTTTGTTGAGATTCCACTTTTGTTTCCACTTTGATTTTGGTAGATTCAATCTTTTTCTCAGTTTCTGAATTAAAAACATATTCTCCCTCCATGAATTTATCAAAATCATTCTTTGTGAAATCTTTGGAAAATGAAAATTTCAATGGAGATTGATTAGTTTCAGATTCATTTGAAAGTTTTGAAAAATCAGGAATCTTTGTGTCCAACTTCACATCATGGGTATTCTCAGAAATTAGGTCAACTTGAACTGACACATCTTTGGTCTCACAAGAAAATTGAGTAGACGTATCAACACCTATACTAGCACTAGGCTTAGGGTGAACAACTAACTCATCAACAGTGTTGCATGTGAAAAACCTATAGAAGTACCATATCAAAACTAAACTATGTGCAAGTTCTTCATCAGAAAAATCAGATTGCACACAATCATCAGCTATAAAAGTAGCAGTATTTTGACAAGTACATTCAAGAGAATCAGTCAAGGTCTGGGTAGAGGTATTGGTGGATGAATCACAAGTAGTTTGGGTAGAATTTTCTACTGAGGCACTTTGGTCAGTTTGAGTAGAAACATTCTCACAAACTTTCTTAGTATCAACATCAATACATTTATCCTCTGAATTCGGACTTTGAGACTTGAGGTGATTAATAACTTTTTGTTGAGATTCCACCTTTTGTTGTAAACCCTCTATTTGTTTTTCCAAAAATGTGGTTGGAAAGTACATTTTAGTTGGTTTGGGTGGATTACCGACAGATTCTTGGTTTTGAAAATTTGATTCAATTTCTTCCAATTTGAAAATTGAAGATTCTTTTGTTTTGTATGAATCATTTATTGCATCATAATTAACCAAAAATTCCTGTTTTGGTGTTCTCTCAACGTCATCAGTCTCAAATTCATCATTCAATGGACGAATAAATTGTTGTATCATACCAAGTCGTAGAAATTTTTCATCATACAAGGGTTCAATTTCCTCTTTGGCTTTTTGCAATGGTGTGATATTCTCAAATCCCAACCCGAGAAGAAGTTCTGTTTTGTCAATTTTTGACTTGTTGAAATAGGCAGTGAAATTCAAGAAAGGATTTTGTTCAACTTTATATAGCTTTTCTTGATAGAAAAGTATATTCTTTTTAAATTCCTCAACTTGTTTTTCAAGATTCTCTATCTCAATGTTTTTTAAATTCCTCAACTTGTTTTTCAAGATTCTCTATCTCAATGTCTTTTAAAAAACAATTATGATTTAAATCAGAAATCTTCCTTTCGAATTCAACATTGTTTGGTTTAGCTTCTTGAAGCTTTTTATTGAGAATATCAACATCCATTTGTCTTGCATTTGCCCGAAGCCATTCATTGGTCTTTTGAATTTCAAGATCTTGATTGGTCTTTTCAAGATCTTGAATGGTCTTTTCAAGATTTTGACATTGTCTTTCGAAGCCATTCATTGGTCTTTTGAATTTCAAGATCTTGATTGGTCTTTTCAAGATCTTGAATGGTCTTTTCTAGATTTTGACATTTTTGTAATAACTTAAAATCAGGAGAGACATTCAACTCACATTCTTTAACCAACATCTTTTCTTTGTAAGCTTGAAAATCTTGTTTAATAGCATCATATTCAAAAAGTAATTTTGAATGTTCTTCAAGAAGTTTTGTAAATTCACTTTTAGAAAATGAAATGCTATTTGTCAACTTTTTATTTTTGTTGGCTAAAGAATTGATATGAGTTGTTAAATTAGATAAAGCTAATCTACAAGACTCTTTGTCTTTAACCAAAGAAAAAGTAGAGTCGAGATTTACCTCATCATCTGGGTATTCATCATCAGTGCTTTCTGCTTCAAGGACTTTGTTTTTGGCCAATCTTGCCATATAGCAAACATTAGCGGAGAGATCTTGATCTTCATCATCAGTGCTTTCTGCTTCAAGGACTTTGTTTTTGGCCAATCTTGCCATATAGCAAACATTAGCGGAGAGATCTTGATCTTCATCATCAGTGCTTTCTGCTTCAAGGACTTTGTTTTTGGCCAATCTTGCCATATAGCAAACATTAGCGGAGAGATCTTGATCTTCATCATCAGTGAGCAACAGCCATTTGTCATCTTCAGCAAGCAATGCATGTCCTGCTTCAACTTGTTTGGCTAACAGCATCTTCTGCTTGTAGTACTCATAGTCCCGCTTTCGAGGTTGTTTGCAGTCAACGGCAAAATGTCCAGGAATACCACAATTGTAGCACTTTTTGTCTGATGCCTTACCCTTCTCAACAGTTGGTTTTTCATAGGCTTCCTTCTTTTCACCATACCTTGATCCATTAGCTTCACCTTGCTCATTGCTCCTTGGATGATAGTGTTCCTTCTTGGGAAATGCACTTGTAGAAGAAGTGCGGAGATTGTTGTTTGTTGGCCTCGCTTTGTAAAATTTCCTCTTGAAATGCTTTGTTACCGCGGCAAGAGCTTGATATAGTTCATCTGAAACACCATCTCTTGTAGCCATCAGATCATCTCCCTCCTCATCAGACGAAGAAACAACCACCATTTGCCTCTTAAGAGCTTCAGAAATCTTCTTCTCAACTATCAATGCCAAAGGATCAGAAGATACAACTTCTGGCATTTTGTTTGATGAAGCTTTGCTTAGTACTTGGTTTTCATTGAGTTTGAAGGATTCATAAAGAGTATGAATGGTGAACTTGGTCAGATTTTGATGTTGCTTGATCTGTGTTCCAAAATCTTCCCATTCTGGACCAAGAGCTTTGATGAATTTGATGTTTAGCTCAATCTCTGTTTTCTTGACATTGTTCTTCCTTAGCTCATTTATGACATTGCAGAATCTGTAGTAGACAGCTTCAAGAGATTCATTAGGCAATTTGGAGAAGTTGTCAAACTCAGTCAGAATATTTGTCAATCTTATGGTCGAAGTCACGTCAGCTCCCTCCATCTGTCTAGCCACCTCATCCCATATCTCCTTGGCTGTGTCATAAGAATCAACAGAACCATAGATTTCATCCGGTAGAGCTTTGTATAGGCATGACCTAGCTCTATTATCTGCAGCTGTTCGATCCTTTTGTTCAGCATTCAACAGATCAGGAGTTAGAATTATAGCATCAGTAGTGGGATGGCGATGAACGGCAAGTCCATTCAGGATGGAATCTTTCATCATATGACCATTTGTCTGACTTTCCACATAGTCCATAAATCTTTTCTTCCATAGTCCGTAGGAACCACGGTAGAGAACTGGAGGTCTTGTATCTGAACCCAATGCCAATGCTTCACGAGAAGCCATTAGAGATTGATTTGATTTGAAAAATTGAATTGAATTAAAAGTGGAAAATGAAACGATCTTGATAAGATCAGGAAATGAAACGATCTTGAGTTAACCAGGAAATGAAACGATCTTGATACAAACAGAAATTGAAACGATCTTGAGTTGAAATTTAGAAAATGAAATGCTATTTGTCAACTTTTTATTTTTGTTGGCTAAAGAATTGATATGAGTTGTTAAATTAGATAAAGCTAATCTACAAGACTCTTTGTCTTTAACCAAAGAAAAAGTAGAGTCGAGATTTACCTCATCATCTGGGTATTCATCATCAGTGCTTTCTGCTTCAAGGACTTTGTTTTCATTGAGTTTGAAGGATTCATAAAGAGTATGAATGGTGAACTTGGTCAGATTTTGATGTTGCTTGATCTGTGTTCCAAATCTTCCCATTCTGGACCAAGAGCTTTGATGAATTTGATGTTTAGCTCAATCTCTGTTTTCTTGACATTGTTCTTCCTTAGCTCATTTATGACATTGCAGAATCTGTAGTAGACAGCTTCAAGAGATTCATTAGGCAATTTGGAGAAGTTGTCAAACTCAGTCAGAATATTTGTCAATCTTATGGTCGAAGTCACGTCAGCTCCCTCCATCTGTCTAGCCACCTCATCCCATATCTCCTTGGCTGTGTCATAAGAATCAACAGAACCATAGATTTCATCCGGTAGAGCTTTGTATAGGCATGACCTAGCTCTATTATCTGCAGCTGTTCGATCCTTTTGTTCAGCATTCAACAGATCAGGAGTTAGAATTATAGCATCAGTAGTGGGATGGCGATGAACGGCAAGTCCATTCAGGATGGAATCTTTCATCATATGACCATTTGTCTGACTTTCCACATAGTCCATAAATCTTTTCTTCCATAGTCCGTAGGAACCACGGTAGAGAACTGGAGGTCTTGTATCTGAACCCAATGCCAATGCTTCACGAGAAGCCATTAGAGATTGATTTGATTTGAAAAATTGTATTGAATTAAAAGTGGAAAATGAAACGATCTTGATAAGATCAGGAAATGAAACGATCTTGAGTTAAACAGAAAGTGAAACGATCTTGATACAAACAGAAATTGAAACGATCTTGATACAAACAGAAATTGAAACGATCTTGAGTTGAACAGAAAGTGAAACGATCTTGACCAATTAGCTCTGGGTAAGATCGTCTAGAGCTAGATCGTTTTGAACAAAATCGTCCTAGGTGAAATCGTCCTAGGTGAGATCGTTTTGGAATCTTGATGAAATTTGGTTAAGTATTGAAAATGAAACGATCTTGAATTGAAACGGTCTTGAAGATGAAACGGTCTTGAAAATGAAATGATTTTGAATTGAAATGATTCAAGGAACTGGGACGATCTTGGTTTAAGATCGTCTTAAGTTCAGAGGGAATGAGACGATCTTGGTGAAGATCGTCTTGGGTTTCGAAGGTATGAAACGATCTATGTGAAGATCGTCTTGGGTTCTAAGAAATGAAACGATCTTGGTTTAAGATCGTTTTAGGTTTCTTTCCAAAACTTTCTAAGTATTTGAAATGACCAAACCAATCCTTTCGGATTAATTAGCCAGAATCAAACACTTTACAACTCACACTTGTTTAGAACGATCTTGTGAGGATCGTCTAACAAGTCACAAATCACAAGTAAGTGAAACAAGCTTTCAAAGACTAAGACGATCTTGATAAGATCAGGAAATGAAACGATCTTGAGTTAACCAGGAAATGAAACGATCTTGATACAAACAGAAATTGAAACGATCTTGATACAAACAGGAAATGAAACGATCTTGATACAAACAGAAATTGAAACGATCTTGATAACACAGAAATGAAACGATCTTGATACAAACAGAAATTGAAACGATCTTGAGTTGAACAGAAATGAAACGATCTTGATAAGATCAGGAAATGAAACGATCTTGATACAAACAGAAATTGAAACGATCTTGAGTAGAACAGAAAGTGAAACGATCTTGATACAAACAGGAAATGAAACGATCTTGATACAAACAGAAATGAAACGATCTTGATACAAACAGAAATGAAACGATCTTGATACAAGATCAGGAAATGAAACGATCTTGATACAAACAGAAATGAAACGATCTTGATACAAACAGAAATGAAACGATCTTGATACAACAGGAAATGAAACGATCTTGATACAAACAGAAATGAAACGATCTTGATACAAACAGAAATGAAACGATCTTGATACAAACAGAAATGAAACGATCTTGATACAAACGGAAATGAAACGATCTTGATACAAACAGAAATTGAAACGATCTTGAGTTGAACAGAAAGTGAAACGATCTTGATACAAACAGAAATTGAAACGATCTTGATAACAGGAAATGAAACGATCTTGATACAAACAGAAATGAAACGATCTTGATACAAACAGAAATTGAAACGATCTTGTGAAGATCAGGAAATGAAACGATCTTGAATTAATCAGGAAATGAAACGATCTTGATACAAACAGAAATTGAAACGATCTTGAGTTACACAGAAATGAAACGATCTTGATACAACCAGAAAATGAAACGATCTTGAGTTAAACAGAAAATGAAACGATCTTGAGTTAAACAGAAAGTGAAACGATCTTGATACAAACAGAAATTGAAACGATCTTGATGAACAGAAAGTGAAACGATCTTGATAAATTAGAAATGAAACGATCTTGAATTGAAACGGTCTTGAAGATGAAACGGTCTTGAAAATGAAATGATTTTGAATTGAAATGATTCAAGGAACTGGGACGATCTTGGTTTAAGATCGTCTTAAGTTCAGAGGGAATGAGACGATCTTGGTGAAGATCGTCTAGAGCTAGATCGTTTTGAACAAAATCGTCCTAGGTGAGATCGTTTTGGAATCTTGATGAAATTTGGTTAAGTATTGAAAATGAAACGATCTTGGTTTAAGATCGTCTTAAGTTCAGAGGGAATGAGACGATCTTGGTGAAGATCGTCTAGAGCTAGATCGTTTTGAACAAAATCGTCCTAGGTGAAATCGTCCTAGGTGAGATCGTCCTAGGTGAGATCGTCCTAGTGAGATCGTCCTAGGTGAAGATCGTCCTAGGTGAAGATCGTCCTAGGTGAAGATCGTCCTAGGTGAGATCGTCCTAGGTGAAGATCGTCCTAGGTGAAGATCGTCCTAGGTGAAGATCGTCCTAGGTGAGATCGTCCTAGGTGAAGATCGTCCTAGGTGAAGATCGTCCTAGGTGAAGATCGTCCTAGGTGAGATCGTCCTAGGTGAAGATCGTCCTAGGTGAAGATCGTCCTAGGTGAAGATCGTCCTAGGTGAGATCGTCCTAGGTGAAGATCGTCCTAGGTGAAGATCGTCCTAGGTGAAGATCGTCCTAGGTGAGATCGTCCTAGGTGAAGATCGTCCTAGGTGAAGATCGTCCTAGGTGAAGATCGTCCTAGGTGAGATCGTCCTAGGTGAAGATCGTCCTAGGTGAAGATCGTCCTAGGTGAAGATCGTCCTAGGTGAGATCGTCCTAGGTGAAGATCGTCCTAGGTGAAGATCGTCCTAGGTGAAATCGTCCTAGGTGAAATCGTCCTAGGTGAAATCGTCCTAGGTGAGATCGTTTTGGAATCTTGATGAAATTTGGTTAAGTATTGAAAATGAAACGATCTTGGTTTAAGATCGTCTTAAGTTCAGAGGGAATGAGACGATCTTGGTGAAGATCGTCTTGGGTTTCGAAGGTATGAAACGATCTATGTGAAGATCGTCTTAAGTTCAGAGGGAATGAGACGATCTTGGTGAAGATCGTCTAGAGCTAGATCGTTTTGAACAAAATCGTCCTAGGTGAAATCGTCCTAGGTGAAGATCGTCCTGGTGAATCGTCCTAGTGAAGATCGTCCTAGTGAAGATCGTCCTAGGTGAAGATCGTCCTAGGTGAAGATCGTCCTAGGTGAAGATCGTCCTAGGTGAGATCGTCCTAGGTGAAGATCGTCCTAGGTGAAGATCGTCCTAGGTGAAGATCGTCCTAGGTGAGATCGTCCTAGGTGAAGATCGTCCTAGGTGAAGATCGTCCTAGGTGAAGATCGTCCTAGGTGAGATCGTCCTAGGTGAAGATCGTCCTAGGTGAAGATCGTCCTAGGTGAAGATCGTCCTAGGTGAGATCGTCCTAGGTGAAGATCGTCCTAGGTGAAGATCGTCCTAGGTGAAGATCGTCCTAGGTGAGATCGTCCTAGGTGAAGATCGTCCTAGGTGAAGATCGTCCTAGGTGAAGATCGTCCTAGTGAGATCGTCCTAGGTGAAATCGTCCTAGGTGAAATCGTCCTAGGTGAGATCGTTTTGGAATGTTGATAGTTGGCTTATGTTGGATGAATGTTGATAATTGGCTTATGTTGGATGAATATTGATTGTTGGCACAGGTTCATCGTATATTGATTGATGGCACAGGTGCATCGTATATTGATTGTTGGTTCATGACGGATGCATTTACATTTGATTGTAAACATTGCATACATTATTGATAACCCTCGGCAGGGGATTGCCGACATCCTGGTGCATAGATGTATGCACCCATTTTGGATGTAGTGCCTGACTCCGAGTATATAGACATATATATCTCGATGATTTTGAGATACAGCCTTGTTCATTGCGATGACAGAAGGGTATCGTTGCATTGGTGACTGGCGTTCACGCATAAGATAGGCATGTTGACTTATTTATGCCTTTGGTACTTGCATTTGATATTCATGTCATTGAGCATTCATTTACACGCATTTACGTACTTATGAAATTTTGTTGATTGAATATTGTTGTGTTACTTAGAGGCTCACTGTAAGTCACGTCTAGCCTCTACTTGTACATTATGATTGTTGTTTATGGTTCCTTGGGGACCATTACTACGAACTCACCAACCTTGTGTTGACTATGCTTAGTACACTTTTCAGGTAATCAGGTTCTCCCAGGGCGTGGAGTTTAGTTGCTTCGCTTGCGGTTTAACCTGGACTTTGGACCTCATGGATCAAGGATTCATTGACCTGCCTTTTGCATTATACTTAGGATCGTTTGCCATCTTTGGATGTTATTATGTTAACTTTGATGGCTATTTGCTCCTGTTGTATTTGTTACTTGCTTCGTTATGTTTTGGATTCACCGAATCTTTAATTGCATTTAGTTTGTTCTATTGTAATTCCACCTGGTGCTATGTGTTTTCCGTGATATTCCGAGCCTCGGCTTGGGGTGTTACAGAATGGTGGCCCATGCGTGGTCGTAGAGAATTAGGCGGTTTGACCTAGACTACGGCTTAAGTTAAAACTCTTCATATAGCATGCATGGTTAGGAATTCGTGTGCAATGTGAATTATGTGAATCCCCGTGTGAGTTCGTAGTTAAGACCTATTGTATGATAGCTTGAATTCAATGTGATGAATGTGAATTGTAGTTGATATGGGTTGTTGTTGTAAATTGTTGGAATTAATGTGATGATTTAGGGCAAAATGATGGGATGCCATTAACTTAGTATAATATTGTGGCAACCCTAAAAGAACCCGATCAACTCTTTTATGGTTACCCGATATTATAACAAGTTCATGACATCGTGGATTGCGCACGTGTGGATTAAAGTATAATAAGGAACCGATATGCTTAATGGAAGTTGATTAGGTGGAAGGTTAGCCGTTGGTACACCTTGTATACATACCGGTCAATAACTAGAGAGCATATCGAATTCGGATTATACTTTGAATCATTCGTGTTAGTTGTTGATTGCATGACGTAATGAGCATGATTACTTGATGTTATGAAATGAGTATGTGGTATCGGTATGAGAGCATTGACTACTTGTGTGGCTAACATGTGAGCATTTGAGACTAACTCTCGGGTCAATGTGTCACTTGTTTTATAGAAATGGCGAGACCAAGGAGAGTCGGAACGAACTATAGGCCGAAGAGGAAGAACCGCAACCGGAAGCTCAACCGGAAGTGCAAGGAGGTAGGGGCCGTGGTAGGGGCCGTGGTAGAGGTCGTGGTAGGGGCCGTGGTAGGGGTCGTGGTGGAGCTCCTGAGCCAAACTTGGCTGAGGTAATCGCTCAAACGGTCGCCGGCATCATGCCAACCATCATTGCTCAAGTCACGGCAAGTCTTGGGCAAAATAATGTGGCTCAAAACAATGAAGCCCCAGAAAACGTAGATAATGAAAATGCTCAACCCCATGATGTAGAAAATGAAGAAGAGGGACCAGTGGGTGTTAATGTCGGAATGCCCATGAATAATCAATATGGGGGATACCGTCAAGGGTGCATATTTAAAGATTTTAAGAGTTGTGGGGCACCGGAGTTCGATGGGAAAGGGGGTCCCACGGAATGTATAAGATGGTTTGAGGTGATTGAAGCGGTGATTGAAAGGAGTCATTGCACCTATGATGACCGGATTTCCTATGCATCCGGCATGTTTAGGCATGACGCCCTGAGTTGGTGGAACCAGGAGATAACGTTGGGGCGGACTCAAAATTTGGAGTGGATTGACTTCAAAAACAAAGTAAAAGCAAAGTTTTGTCCTCCGTATGAACTACAAAACTTAACCATTGAATTTGCAAATCTCAACATGGAGGGAGCCGACTACAAGGGTTATGTGAGACGATTTCAAGAGTTGTCCACCCTCATTCCTCACTTGGTGGGTACCGAGTCACAGGCCATCCAGAAGTTCGTATTGGGCTTGAATCCTCAAGTCCGATCATATGTAAACTCTAACATGCCTACTTCTTTGGCTAATGCGGTTAACCAAGCCGGGAGTGTGACTGAAGATTTGTTGAGGAGTGGTGTTTTGAGCAAGTCCTCCACGAACAAGAGGAAAGAAGTGGGAGAGTCGAGTGGGGTAAAGAAGATGGGAAAGTTTGACCCTAGAAATGCTAATAGGGGTAGGGTGATGGCGGCGGTGGAACCGGCTAAGAAGGCTTATTTTGGGCCTCATCCTTTCTGTGGGAGATGTAACAGGCATCATCCCGCCAATAACCAATGTGGAGCATGCTTTAATTGCAATCAACTCGGGCACGAAGCTAGAAATTGTAGAGCTCCAAGGGCGGGTCCAATGAATGTGGCTCCCGTTCGGGCCGTTCCTCCTCAAGGTAACCAAAGAAGAGGCGAATGTTTTGAATGTGGTAGCCGTGACCACTACCGTAATAATTGTCCTCGATGGGTGGGACAACAAGTTCAAGTAGCCGTTCATCCCAATCAACTACAAATGGTCGGGCCTAATCAAAACCGGGGACAACAAGGCCACCAAGTGCAACCACGCGGTCGAGCCTTTGCGGCCAATGTAAATGAAGCTCGCAATGACCCCAACGTAGTAGCAGGTACTTTTCTCCTTAATGGTCTCTATGCAACCGTCCTATTTGATTCCGGGGCCGATTATAGCCTCGTGTCTTCTAACTTTGTTCATTTGATTGATGTGCATCCATGTGCTCTAAACTATGTGCTTGACATTGAAATGGTAAATGGGTCACTAACTAGAATTAGTCAAATACTTCGGGAATGTGTCTTGACTTTAGAAGATGTCGACTTCTTCATTGACCTTATGCCTCTTGACATTGGTAGTTTTGATATTATAGTGGGTATGGATTGGTTGACGGCGGTGAATGCAACCATTGATTGTGGTGAGAGAGTTGTTAAGATACCTTTGACTAACGGTAAAATCCTTAGAGTTCAAGGTGAAACCTCCGATTCTTCGACTTCTAAAGTCTTTAGTGCTACCATCTCAAAGGTAGAATTGAAGACCGTCCCTATCGTTTGTGATTTTCCCGATGTTTTTCCGGATGACTTACCGGGGTTACCTCCGCCCCGTGAACTTGATTTTCGTATTAATCTTATTCCCGAAGCCGCGCCCGTAGCAAAAGCTCCTTATAGACTAGCTCTAACCGAAATGCAAGAGCTACAAACTCAACTCAAAGAACTCCAAGAAAAGGGTTTCATTCGCCCTAGTCAATCTCCTTGGGGTGCTCCTGTTCTCTTCGTCAAGAAGAAAGATGGGTCCTTCAGAATGTGTATCGACTACCGAGAATTAAACAAGCTCACAGTGAAGAACCGGTATCCTCTCCCAAGAATTGATGACTTGTTTGATCAACTTCAAGGTGCTAAGCACTTTTCAAAAATCGATCTTCGCTCGGGTTATCATCAACTCCGGGTACATGAAGATGACATCCCCAAAACGGCTTTTCGCACAAGGTATGGTCATTTTGAATTCACCGTAATGCCTTTTGGGTTGACTAATGCACCGGCGGTGTTCATGGACTTGATGAACCGGGTGTGTCAACCATACTTAGACAAGTCTGTCATTGTATTCATTGATGACATACTTGTATACTCGAAGACGAAGGAGGAGCATGTCGAGCACTTGCGTGAAGTGCTTGAATTGCTAAGGAAGGAGAAATTGTATGCAAAATTTTCCAAGTGTGAGTTTTGGTTGGAAGAGGTCCACTTCCTTGGTCACGTAGTGAGCAAGGATGGTATTCATGTGGATCCAAACAAGATTGAAGCGGTCAAGAAATGGAGAAGACCCGAAACGCCATCCGAGATCCGTCAATTCCTTGGATTGGCGGGTTACTATAGAAGATTCATTGAAAACTTCTCCGTATTGCACAACCACTCACCCTCTTGACTCAAAAAGATAGAAACTTTGAATGGGGCGAAAAACAAGAAAACGCCTTCCACGCTCTTAAAGATATGTTATGTGACGCTCCTATTTTGACGCTACCGGATGGAATCGAAGATTTTGTTGTTTATTGTGATGCTTCGGGGCAAGGGTTGGGTTGTGTTCTTATGCAAAGGGGTAAAGTCATTGCTTATTCCTCTCGTCAATTGAAGGTGCATGAGAAGAACTACCCGACACATGATTTGGAATTGGGAGCGGTTGTGTTTGCTTTGAAGTGTTGGAGGCATTATCTCTATGGCACCAAATGTGTGATTTATACCGATCACAAGAGTCTCCAACACATCTTTAACCAAAGTGAATTGAATATGAGGCAAAGGCGTTGGTTAGAACTATTTAGTGATTATGATTGTGACATCCGTTATCACCCGGGCAAGGCAAATGTAGTAGCCGATGCCTTGAGCCGAAAGGAGAGAGTGAAGCCAAGACGGGCTAGAGCTATGAGCCTCACGGTAGGGCCAAATATTCGTGATCGGATCATTGAAGCCCAAGTTCAAGCCACCCTACCAGAAAACTTTGGAGACGAAAGCCTAGACGGTATGGAACAACTATTTGACCGAAAGAATGATAATGGACTATACATGGTTGAAAGACTTTGGGTTCCTATTTTCGGCGACTTAAGAACACTTATTATGAATGAAGCCCACCTATCGCCTTATTCGGTCCATCCCGGGTCGGATAAGATGTACTTTGACTTGAAGGAATTGTATTGGTGGCCGGGCATGAAGCGTGATGTGGCTAGGTATGTGAGTGGGTGTCTTACTTGCTTACAAGTCAAAGCCGATCACAAGAAGCCACCCGGATTGTTGGTACAACCGGTGATGCCCGATTGGAAGTGGGAGCATATTTCAATGGACTTCATTACTAAACTACCGAAGACAAAAGCGGCCGTGACACGATTTGGGTGATAGTAGATCGGTTAACGAAATCGGCTCACTTTTTAGCCATTCGTGAAACCGATAAATTTGACACTTTGGCTCGTTTGTACATTAAGGAAGTAATATCTAAGCATGGAGTGCCGATTTCTATCATTTCCGATAGAGATGCCCGTTTCAAATCAAAATTTTGGGAAGCCTTTCAAAAAGCCATGGGTACTCGACTTGACATGAGTACGGCGTTTCACCCTCAAACGGATGGGCAAACCGAGAGAACCATTCAAACACTTGAAGACATGTTGAGGGCATGTGCAATTGATTTCGGTGGAAGTTGGGAAGACCATTTGCCGCTAGTCGAGTTTTCATACAACAATAGTTACCATGCTACCATTCAGATGGCACCCTTTAAAGCATTGTATGGTAGGGTATGTCGTTCTCCTCTAGCTTGGGCGGAAATTGGGGAGAGTCAACTCATCGGGCCAGAAATTGTGATTGAAACGACTAAGGTAATATCTCAAATTAAGGAGAAGTTGCAGTTGGCCCGTGAACGTCAAAAGAAGTATGCCGATGTGAGGCGAAGACCGTTGGAGTTTGAAGTTGGTGATTATGTACTTTTGAAGGTATCGCCTTGGAAGGGTGTTGTACGTTTTGTGAAGCGGGGAAAACTTGCACCAAGGTATATTGGTCCTTTCAAGATTCTTGAACGGGTTGGGAAGGTTGCTTATCGGCTAGAATTGCCTCAAGAGCTTAGCGGTGTGCATGATGTGTTTCATATTTGTAACTTGCGCAAGTGTTTGGCGGATCCTACACATCATGTGCCTATGGACGAAATTAGGGTTGATTCGAATTTGAACTTTGTTGAAGAACCGGTAGAGATATTGGATCGACAAGAAAAGAAACTCAAGAGTAAACGCTACACGATTGTGAAGGTTAGATGGAATGCTAGACGTGGAGCCGAGTTCACTTGGGAGAGAGAAGACCATATGAAGTCTAAGTATCCGCATTTGTTTGATAATTAGGGTTTTGTTGAATTTCGGGACGAAATTCTTTCAACGGGGGAATAATGTAACATCCGTAAATTTTGACCCGTTGACTTTATGTGTAATTTGACTAACGAATTGAGTTAATGAATTAATTGGGTCGTTTTGTGAGTTAAATGGCAATGTGGTATATTCGGGTCGATAATATGTGTTGGTCGGTATTTAAATGTGTAGCTATTGTGTTGTGACTTGTGATGGGAGCGGGTCGGCCCGTGGGTAGTCCAAGACCCACCAGCCACCCAATGACCCATTTCCCCCCCCCCCCCCTTATCTCTTTTCCCCCTCTCATTTTCTTATCTATCTATCTTCCTCTCTTTCTCTCTAAGTAAAAAGGCAAGGAACCATCTCAATTCATTTCTTCACCCTCATTACATCAAATTAGTGTTTTGGAGCTACCATAGTGCAAGAATCATCATCATTGTTGCCTCATAATCTTCATTTAATCATAACTTGAAGTTTCTAGTTCAAGCTTTGCCCATTTTGACCTAAATTGGGTTCTAGCTCAAGGAGAAGTTTGTGTAAGTCTAATTCAACTCTCTTACTTCCATTTATGCTTGTTTTTATGTTTCTAGTCGTTTTGATGTGATTCCAAGACTTGTAAATGGTAAAAATGGAAATTAGGGTTAGGGCTAGGGTTTGAATGATTTGTGAGTGATTATGATGTTTTGGTCGAATTTGTGGGTTGGGTTATGTGTATTTATGGTTAATGATGTTTGATTATACTTCAAAATGGGTTAAAAGGCTTTACAAATCGTTTTGGATGTCTTATGGGTTGTTTTTGGGTTTGGTTCGGGCTGCTGCTGCTGCTTCTGGCCAGAACTGGGCCACTGCGGCGCAGTGGCTTAGGCCTAGACCACGTTAATAACTTTTGATCCGTAAGTCCAAATAAGTCGTTTGACCTGTCGTTGGAATCGTGTGAGAGTCTAGTTTCTAGTAGTAACACTCTTTTTGTATGAATCTTTTGTCATTTCTAAAAAGGTCGAGTCGAATGCGTTTTGTTCCTACTCGTTTAAGCTGTAAAGGCGTTTAGGGTTTGTGACTTGACCTAATTGTGCTAAATCAACTTGTTTATGATTGTAGAGTTGACATTACGGTATTATGATGTATAAATATAGGTTGTGGACGTGTGGACCCCATTACTTGTGTGTAATCTTATACTAGCTTCATTGCCAGACAAGGTGAGTTTTGTATCTCCCTACTCGCTTGAGATTCGGGCTGAAAAGTGTAAACTTGCGTGTTTACTTACGTTGCTGATTGATTGAATGACTTGGTTATGTTTGTTAAGTATTTCGTTAATATTAGGATTTGACGTGCATACATGATAGTCGGTTATGCCTTCATTGAGTTCTAGATGTGGTGGGAAGGCTGCGGGTGACCCTATATATAAGCATCTGGGACTTGAAGAAAGTAGAATCCTCTGAAGTATATGTACGTATAGTTGGTTTAAATGTTGATAATTGGCTTATGTTGGATGAATGTTGATAATTGGCTTATGTTGGATGAATATCGATTGTTGGCACAGGTTCATCGTATATTGATTGATGGCACAGGTGCATCGTATATTGATTGTTGGTTCATGACGGATGCATTTACATTTGATTGTAAACATTGCATACATTATTGATAACCCTCGGCAGGGGATTGCCGACATCCTGGTGCATAGATGTATGCACCCATTTTGGATGTAGTGCCTGACTCCGAGTATATAGACATATATATCTCGATGATTTTGAGATACAGCCTTGTTCATTGCGATGACAGAAGGGTATCGTTGCATTGGTGACTGGCGTTCACGCATAAGATAGGCATGTTGACTTATTTATGCATTTGGTACTTGCATTTGATATTCATATCATTGAGCATTCATTTACACGCATTTACGTACTTATGAAATTTTGTTGATTGAATATTGTTGTGTTACTTAGAGGCTCACTGTAAGTCACGTCTAGCCTCTACTTGTACATTATGATTGTTGTTTATGGTTCCTTGGGGACCATTACTACGAACTCACCAACCTTGTGTTGACTATGCTTAGTACACTTTTCAGGTAATCAGGTTCTCCCAGGGCGTGGAGTTTAGTTGCTTCGCTTGCGGTTTAACCCGGACTTTGGACCTCATGGATCAAGGATTCATTGACCTTCCTTTTGCATTATACTTAGGATCGTTTGCCATCTTTGGATGTTTTATGTTAACTTTGATGGCTATTTGCTCCTGTTGTATTTTGTTACTTGCTTCGTTATGTTTTGGATTCACCGAATCTTTAATTGCATTTAGTTTGTTCTATTGTAATTCCACCTGGTGCTATGTGTTTTCCGTGATATTCCGAGCCTCGGCTTGGGGTGTTACACATTGTGGCCTAAATCTATAGCACCCATTTCTATTCATTGTGATAGTGTTGCTACATTGGCAAAGGCTTATAGCCAGATGTACAATGGGAAGTCTAGACACCAATGTGTCAGACATAGCATGATTCGTGAACTTATCATGAATGGGGTGATTTCTATAGAGTTTGTAAGATCACAACAGAACATAGTTGATCACTTGACGAAGTGATTGACTAGAGACTTGTTTAATAAGTCTGCTAAAGGGATGGGATTAAAGTCCACCTAATTTTCTAATTATAAGATACCCAATTCCCTTCTGATATTAATCAGAAGCTGAATTCAATGTGGAAAGCTTATACTTAGAAATTGGAGCACATAAGTTTACATATCATCCCAAGGTATGTGCTTGGACCTGCTGATGGTTAGGTTGAAGTATAGCTTCTTAATAGTTCCTTTGAAAAAGTGCAATAGCAGGTGCATGAATAAAGTAGAACTACCTATATGAATGTGAAGTTTTGCCGCTTCATGAAAGCTTTGGACTTTTAGCTTTGGATACATTCATGAATGGATATGGACGCATGGCTTGTATAGCGTCAAGGCAGCTTTAAAGTATTTGAAAGCTTATGTGTATATTATTTTCAGGTATTCAAATGGGTTGAAGGGTTCAATTCTTAGAACACCCTGATTCTCGAATATTTGGAATGTGTAATATACTAAAGTGAAAATTCAATCCTCGGGACATTTTCATTTACGCATAAGTTTTGTTTTTGGTTATTTTCTCATGTATTTTTTTTTTTTTTTTTTTTTTTTTTTTTTTTTTTTTTTTTTTTTTTTTTTTTTTTTTTTTTTTTTTTTTTGTTTTTTGTTTTGGTTATTTTCTCATGTATAGGAATTACACTAAATTGGGGAGGATTGTTAGAAATTTAGTGTAATTGAGGGATATGGTTATTACACTTGGAAATGGGTTTGGAGGTACGGAGTGTACACCCATTAAGCGAATGACATCCCGGACCCAAAAGCAGTATTTATTTGATTCGTAAACGTTTAATAATGATGAATTATTTGACATAGTATATTATATATACTTTTGTCTCAACTCTATTTTGTAATATATAATTGAAAAGCAATATGAATCGGAAAAGTCTTTTTGCAATGCTTGAAAGCTAGTATTATAATAATAATAAAATGAAAGATGACATGCACTCTATATATATAGGTGTTTTCGTATTAGTATATATAGAATAAGAAAGAGAGTAGTTTAGATAGATATATATTACGGATCATTGAGAAAGCATAGTGATAAGAAAAGTTTTCTATTCTTTGCTGCTTGCTAACTATATATGCAATAATCAACAAGTTTAGTTGAGGTGCATATGTTTGGGTGTCTCTACATTATAGAGAAAAGATATATGAGAAAATACTCAAAACACAAAATACTCTTTAGCGAACGGGTTCTTGATTTCTGCCAAAATCTTGAACATTACTCTTTGTATTATCCCAAAACAAAATTCGTGTAACCCAGGCAGATAGGGTCGAATTGTTGTTTTCGGAAAGTGATATCACGATACAAAGAGATATCCAGTCATTGGTTTCTTACCCGTGTTACACGGCGATTTATTTCTAACCCTTGTTACAGGTTTCCTCTAAAGGATCACAGACACAAGAAGGAGAAATAGATCAAGATTCCCCAACAGTATATACCATTGTTGAGAAATGAAAGATTAGAGATTAACTATATGAAATTTTGAGATGGATTTTCGGTGGGTATTATCATTGTTATTCACTTTCTTTTTTAGTTTAAAACGATTATGAGTATTTGAGCAAAAGAGAATGGTCCACATCTTCGAAATTATGGGTTTATTTTGAGCGAGGCTTTGATTGCTCTTGCTATCCCTAGATCTTGAGTTATGGGTTTGAGTTACATATAGATAGATATATGTGATATATTGATAGATATATTAGAGTGTATGTATAAAATTGAAATGGAAAGAGATTTGGGGGAAAAAGTATTTTGGCATATATTAGAGTGTATGTATAAAATTGAAATGGAAAGAGATTTGGGGGAAAAAGTATTTTGGCATATATTAGAGTGTATGTATAAAATTGAAATGGAAAGAGATTTGGGGAAAAAAGTATTTTGGCATATATTAGAGTGTATGTATAAAATTGAAATGGAAAGAGATTTGGGGAAAAAAGTATTTTGGCATATATTAGAGTGTATGTATAAAATTGAAATGGAAAGAGATTTGGGGAAAAAAGTATTTTGGCATATATTAGAGTGTATGTATAAAATTGAAATGGAAAGAGATTTGGGGAAAAAAGTATTTTGGCATATATTAGAGTGTATGTATAAAATTGAAATGGAAAGAGATTTGGGGAAAAAAGTATTTTGGCATATATTAGAGTGTATGTATAAAATTGAAATGGAAAGAGATTTGGGGAAAAAAGTATTTTGGCATATATTAGAGTGTATGTATAAAATTGAAATGGAAAGAGATTTGGGGAAAAAAGTATTTTGGCATATATTAGAGTGTATGTATAAAATTGAAATGGAAAGAGATTTGGGGAAAAAAGTATTTTGGCATATATTAGAGTGTATGTATAAAATTGAAATGGAAAGAGATTTGGGGAAAAAAGTATTTTGGCATATATTAGAGTGTATGTATAAAATTGAAATGGAAAGAGATTTGGGGAAAAAAGTATTTTGGCATATATTAGAGTGTATGTATAAAATTGAAATGGAAAGAGATTTGGGGAAAAAAGTATTTTGGCATATATTAGAGTGTATGTATAAAATTGAAATGGAAAGAGATTTGGGGAAAAAAGTATTTTGGCATATATTAGAGTGTATGTATAAAATTGAAATGGAAAGAGATTTGGGGAAAAAAGTATTTTGGCATATATTAGAGTGTATGTATAAAATTGAAATGGAAAGAGATTTGGGGAAAAAAGTATTTTGGCATATATTAGAGTGTATGTATAAAATTGAAATGGAAAGAGATTTGGGGAAAAAAGTATTTTGGCATATATTAGAGTGTATGTATAAAATTGAAATGGAAAGAGATTTGGGGAAAAAAGTATTTTGGCATATATTAGAGTGTATGTATAAAATTGAAATGGAAAGAGATTTGGGGAAAAAAGTATTTTGGCATATATTAGAGTGTATGTATAAAATTGAAATGGAAAGAGATTTGGGGAAAAAAGTATTTTGGCATATATTAGAGTGTATGTATAAAATTGAAATGGAAAGAGATTTGGGGGAAAAAGTATTTTGGCATATATTAGAGTGTATGTATAAAATTGAAATGGAAAGAGATTTGGGGGAAAAAGTATTTTGGCATATATTAGAGTGTATGTATAAAATTGAAATGGAAAGAGATTTGGGGAAAAAAGTATTTTGGCATATATTAGAGTGTATGTATAAAATTGAAATGGAAAGAGATTTGGGGAAAAAAGTATTTTGGCATATATTAGAGTGTATGTATAAAATTGAAATGGAAAGAGATTTGGGGAAAAAAGTATTTTGGCATATATTAGAGTGTATGTATAAAATTGAAATGGAAAGAGATTTGGGGAAAAAAGTATTTTGGCATATATTAGAGTGTATGTATAAAATTGAAATGGAAAGAGATTTGTGACATTTTCTCTTTACTATATCTGCAAGTTTTTGTTGATTTCTTGCACATAAGTGATGATTTCCAGTTAGGGTTCATTCCTCTCAAGAACATATACTAATTTTAAAGAACAATGATTATATGAGGTTAGTGCCTCTATTTGGGGTTGTTATAACCGAAATTACACTCTCTACCCCTCAACGTTGGCTTGTTTTTCTCTTTTAGTCTAAACTAGCTACATGGTATTTCACTAGTTACTTATAATATCACTTAGTTGTTGATTAGTATTTTTAACTCAATAGAGTTAATAAAACTATATAATAATATCTTATAAAACTTTTGGGTGTTACACTTTAATACCGGTATTATAATAATAATTATTATTTTTCATAAAATCGACATGAAGCAACAATACTAGTCTCAACTAAATTAACTTCACATAACGTATTGCTGCCCATTAATTAATTTATTTATTTTTTTAGAACGGCAAATGTTAGATTTTAATTATTCGAACCTCAGTACTGAAATCCAAGGTGGGCAGTATGTTGGAAGCCTAGAAGTTGGAACTCACGCACTACTGCAGAACATGAATGATAACACGTAACCCCATATACTCAAAAGGTAAATACCTAAAATCACGAGGAATCAAAATTTGATCTCAAAGTCTCACGTAACCCCACACGCTCAAAAAAACTTAACTATTCAACAATGTCTACCTAAGTGATTAATAGTTTTTAATTAGTCAAAAAACTCAATAAATTTAACTGTATGAATCAATAATACAAGTAAAACAAGTATATTAATGTATTATAAGGTTAAAGCATTCACGTGGAATTGACTCGCCTAATTAAGTTCAAATAAATGCAAAAATCGTCCTTGTGACTCACCTAATTAAGTTCAAATGATTTATATATAAAATACATAACGATTTTCATGATACATGGTGATTTTTAACGAAAGGAAACCTATTATTTTATTTTTTTTACTTTAATATTTATTTTACTTTAACTAGAACCACTTCCACCTATGTCTAATTTTTCTTTAAATAGCATTTGTTACTTGTTATTAGTTAGTTTATTAAATTAGTAAGTTAATGTTAATGTCATGATTTGAATGGACCGAGTGACTTTATGAGAATCAAAACCTCTCATCTTCTATTTAAAACACTACATCAAAAGCTAATTGACTAATGATACTTTTATCCAGTGGCGGCTTAAGGTTTTTAGAGGCCTTAAGTGATGTCAGTTTTGGAGGCCGGCCTGGTTCATTAGCATATAATTTAAAGTAAACAAAAAAAAGTAGTTCGACTTATGTTATTGAACTACTACTAATGAAAAGATGCAGATGTTGATGCAAAAACCAATAAAAGTGTAACTACAATGCAAATTATATAATGCTACTTCGCCCAAAATCCAAACATTAAGTCTAGTATACAAAATATTGAGGCCTTACATTTTAAGGGGCTTAAAGCGATCGCCTAGTCCTATATTACTGTTGAGCCACCTATGCTTTTATCTAACAAACAATAAAGTGGTAATACAAAGGTGAAAAATAAATTAAAGTTATCTGTTATCATCCTAATCTTAAACTTACATGCAATTCAAAATCCGAATAATATATCCAAAAGAGTTACAGTTGTTTAATTACCCTGAACATTTTACAGTGTACGTTCTGATGCAACAAAATCTCATTTCATATCGTAATAAATCCAATACTTTATTAAATATTTGTTAGAACAAATTACTTTGACATTTAAATCTGTGATCACTGGTATATATGTTACAACTTGGTACCACGTCACCTTATCATTTAAGAATTTAAACTTTAAAGTCGTAGCATGTACAATTACTATTGAAGAAGCTACAACAGCCTTTTCCATATAGGTGGTCCAGAAACAGAAAGTTGATACCAAATTTAACACATGAGAATTACTCGTTCGTAGAGAAAATCTAGACACTTTTAGACAACTCACAATGGTTAGTGGAACATTTGTGTTTAATTGGCTCGTTTTTTTATGTGACTATGAAGGCTTGTGATCTGAGGATGGATGGGTTTGTGGTTGTAGTAATGACTAATGAGCAGATTTTTTTCTAAAGAAACATTATTATTAATTTATGCCGAACAAATATATATATTTATATAAACGTATATTGAAAAATGGTGGACACCAACCAGCTTCCACTTAGTTCATTTGGTAAACATGATAATACTCGTTATCAAAGGTCATGTGTTCAAGACTTCGAGGTTGGTATTCAAACGTAAATGGTGGACACCAGACCACTAAGGGGGGAGGGAGTGGAAGGCTCAACCCTCTCATCTCACTTCAACTATCCAATCAAATTACTCCACCTCATTTCAACCCTCCAACCCCTTTTTTCAACCTTTTTTTAGTGGTAACCATCACTCCCAACCTTTTCTTCACATTTTAATAATTCATCCTTAACATTTATAAACTTTACATAACTAACCATTTTTTAATTTATATGTTTTATTAATAACAAAACACATTACATAATACTTAAAACACATTACATATTAAAAGTAAAACATTACATAATTAAAAAAAAGTTTATATTATGCCAAAAAAAAAAGGTTGGAAAAAAAAAAAAACTTATGCTAAAAAAATTAAGAAGCTAAAAGGTTGGAGAAAAAAACAAAACAAAAAAAAACAATATAAATGTGCACAGCAGCTTAAAAAAAAGCAGTTTGGCAGACTTGTCACTTTACACCCCTAGCACGTCTAAGTTTACACTCCAGGTCCCCCAACGGTCAAATGACCGTTTGAAATAATTACACTTTGACCCCTTTCTTCTTCAACCCTTCGCGAGCTAAGTTCTCGCTCCCCCCAGCTCGGTGCGATCTCGCTCCCATGGCAGCCGAAACCTTCTCCAGCTCGCGAGCCCTCCTCCATCTCGCCCCCCATCTCGCCCTCCACTCCTTCCCCCCTAATTGATTTGAGTTGACGGTGTTATAAAGACTAGTGGTTAGTAGGATTTTTCTTAAGTAACACTGATCAATATTAGTGGTGCGTAAAACTGGTAATAATCACTATTTATTTTTTGATATAAACGTTAATAATATAACGCGTGCCAAAAAACTTTATTATTTATTATTTTAATATGTGACTTTCAAATAGAAAGAAACCTTTTATCATAAAAAGAAAACCTCTCCAACCATTTTTAGTGGCGACCATAAATTTTCAACCCTCCCAAATTATTATTTTTTTCTTTTTATAACTAAATTAAACAAGATTTAAATTAAATACATAACATTTTATTTAGAAAGGAAAACATGACATTACTTATAAAAATAACTACAATCTTACAAGTACAATACACATAAATTGAAAAAAAAATATGGGCAATATAATATTATAGATAATATGTATGGGTAGTTTTCGAAATATACATGAAATTTTTAAGTTTTAAATTGAAAATTTATAAACTATAATAAAATATGAAGTAATCACTACTCAGTTCTTGAGTTTTTTGTTGAAAAGAAATGAAAAGATTGCGAAGGATTTTAAAATTTTTGTTAAATTAATTAAGTTGTTCAAACTTCCTTCGGAAGAGTAATACATTTATTGTAACTATCAATTTATATAGTGTTTTGAAGAGTGAAACGTTAGGAATTATATAAAGTTTGGTCAGGGGCACGGAATTTTAAATGCATTTGATTTTTCAATACCTGTTTTCGTCCACGGTCCATTACCCTTTCTCGAATTTAGTGTATTTATGTAAGTATTCAGTTTAGGATTGAAATTATGATCATCAAATAACTGTCTCCATCAAAAGTTTCTTGCCCATATATAAGTTGAGTAATAGCATCAGCCAATCTATTTAAAACTTAGACAACAACAATACAGTAAAGGTACTGCAAAGTGCAAACATGTTTTATACAAATAGATCGGATAATCATTCTTGTATTTACTTTTCATGTATGATGGTTAGCTTGAGAATTAATAACACAACAAATAAAATGGTTGAAAACGTAAATACACATAATTAAAAAAAAATATGGGCAATATAATATTATAGATAATATGTATGGGTAGTTTTCGAAATATACATGAAATTTTTAAGTTTTAAATTGAAAATTTATAAACTATAATAAAATATGAAGTAATCACTACTCAGTTCTTGAGTTTTTTGTTGAAAAGAAATGAAAAGATTGCGAAGGATTTTAAAATTATTGTTGTATCTTTATATTTAACAAAAAAAAAAGATTTTCAGCTTTTAAAATTAAATTAATTAAGTTGTATCTTTATATTTAACAAAAAAAAAAGATTTTCAGCTTTTAAAATTAAATTAATTAAGTTGTATCTTTATATTTAACAAAAAAAAAAGATTTTCAGCTTTTAAAATTAAATTAATTAAGTTGTATCTTTATATTTAACAAAAAAAAAAGATTTTCAGCTTTTAAAATTAAATTAATTAAGTTGTTCAAATTTATTAAGAGAAAAAAGAGAAAAGAAAAAAAAAAGAATTGGAAGGAGAATACAATAGATATTGGGAAAAAAATTTATTTTCATTTTTATGATGATTTAAAAGAATGAAAAGTCTACTCTTTTCTTCCATTCATCTCTTTTCTTTTCTTTTTATTTATTAAAAGTTGAACACTAGAACTGAGTGTAAATATAGATGATTTTTGGTCATCTTCTTCCTTCCTGTACGCTACCATTGGCCGGATTTTTTTTTTGTCACATTTAATGGTAACATGACAGACTGTTCAAACCTCAACCCTCCAATAATTTTCTCGGGCTATGAAGCCGCTGGAAGCCTGGAACCCAACACGTTGAGAGCCCGCCTAGGCGGCGGTGGTGTGCTCCGGCGGGCTAGGCCAACCCGCTGCCATCCCTTAACTCCTTAAGAGTAGGTTGTTCAAACTAGATCTTACTATCGGGAGTTTTCTTTGTAAATAAAACATGGTTGTCTCATCCGTCAGTGAAAGCACGAATCATTGTCAAATGAATTATAAATAATGCGATGTCTTTTGACCACAAAAAAATTTGCTTTTCATACAAGATACTAATAATAAATAATATTGTTGGGACTTCAATAATTGTGTTTGAATTAATTGTTCTAATTACTGCTTATTTTTAGGCCTTGATAATTTATTTAAGTATACGTCTAACATAATTTTGAAGTCAATCTATTTTGTAACTTTCATTTTAAACAAGTATAACTATGCACTAATAGCGTTTACTGTCCTTGTATAGGAAATAATTATTTATTTGTAAATTAATAATTAAGTTGTTAAAATAAAATTAATTAAGTTGTATCTTTATATTTAACAAAAAAAAAAGATTTTCAGCTTTTAAAATTAAATTAATTAAGTTGTTCAAACTTCCTTCGGAAGAGTAATACATTTATTGTAACTATCAATTTATATAGTGTTTTGAAGAGTGAAACGTTAGGAATTATATAAAGTTTGGTCAGGGGCACGGAATTTTAAATGCATTTGATTTTTCAATACCTGTTTTCGTCCACGGTCCATTACCCTTTCTCGAATTTAGTGTCAAGAAATTTATGTAAGTATTAACATTTAACTTGTGTTATTTATGTAAGTATTCAGTTTAGGATTGAAATTATGATCATCAAATAACTGTCTCCATCAAAAGTTTCTTGCCCATATATAAGTTGAGTAATAGCATCAGCCAATCTATTTAAAACTTAGACAACAACAATACAGTAAAGGTACTGCAAAGTGCAAACATGTTTTATACAAATAGATCGGATAATCATTCTTGTATTTACTTTTCATGTATGATGGTTAGCTTGAGAATTAATAACACAACAAATAAAATGGTTGAAAACGTAAATACACATAATTAATCACTTGTCTACCATCCCCGCAAGCACTTGACCCCAGCATTGGCATCACATGACCGTTTCTGCCAACTTAAATAAAATGTCATTAGTGCTCTCATTGAAACTTACTTTTATATTGCTTTTTTTCTTTGTCGAGTTGCATAATTTATGGGAAGTGATACATTCACAACAAAAATTTACCATTTACAACAAGTACATGCATTTACTACACAGTGTATAACTGTTTGAAGCAGACAATCATTGTAGATGTCAAATTTGAGTTGTGAATATATCACTCCACATAATTTATTAGTTCATCTCCAACCGTTTACCCCTCCGAACTAGTTTTAAAGATGTATTTTCCGAACATTTTACCTCCAATCATTCACATCAAATCCCCATTACATCCATTAAGATAAAATAAAAAGTAAAAAAATCTCATACGCTGGACTAATCAACGTGAAGCCCTTCACCTTGTTCCTTCACCTTGCTTATCATGTCAACCTTGCAATGGTGTTCACGCTGGTGCCCGCCACAAAACTTCTTTCACCTCGGTATCGCCTTCACTGTTCGAGACGGTCTTATATATATTGATTGATCACATATTTTTATCTCTTGTAAGGTCTAGTGGTTATTTTAAAAAAATCAAGAAAATTAATCTGTAGGAGATATATAGAGATGTAGATTTCACAAATTGGATAAATGAACTAATGAACTACTCTCTCCGTCCCACTAGAAGTGTGAAGTGTCATGTTTTTAATTTTCAAAGTCTAACATTTGCAACTTTGACCTTAAATAATTTTATTTGTGTTAGATAATACTTGATGAAAGTTATATGAATTGATTGTGTTTTAGACGTGTTTTTTTATGGTATAACTTTTATCAAGTTTTATATAACACAAAAAAATATATTTAAGATCAAAGTTTAAAAATAAAGAATTTGAATATTCAAAATAGAACACTTCTAATGGGACGGATTTGTTTTAATGTCCAGGGTGTTCACTATTTGGATTTAATTGTTTGCTTTTTTTTAAATCGGATTTGATAAACACCAAACTAACACATGTTAAAAAAAATTAATTTGTTTTTGTTTCTATGATTATTCCAAAATGACTGAATTTTAATTTATCATTTATATATAGAGTAAAAGACATAAATCGTCCCTGTGGTTTACCCAAATAGTCACGTTTCATCCCTGTGGTTCAATAACGTCATGGATCGTCCTTTATACGAACAAAAGCTTCATGTTTAGTCCTTTGACTATTTGACTGTTAACCCACATCCGTTAACCCCTCACGTGCCTCCCACGTGAGGGTATTTTGGTACTTTCCAAATCTAAAGGATCATAATTTAACTGGTATTTTTGATGATGTGGAAATATACATATATATATATATATATATAAACACATAATCCCAAACACACACATCATCCCACATATCTATCTCTATGACTCTATCATATCCATCTATAATTTTCCCAGATGTAAAAAACAAACAACAATACACACACACATATATATATAGAAAAAAATCAATGAATCTATACACAAGATCTATTAGTGGAGTAGTGTTAGAAATAAATCAAGTGGCGGCTGGCTGAATGAATCATCACGATGTAAAGAAAAAAAAAGAAACAATAACAATCTGATCGACTACTTTTTGATAAACCAATTTAATGGACCACTTTTTTCATAAGCCAAACTGATCTCTTCCACCCACAACCGAAATCCCGAGCCGGAAACAATCCATGCCACCTACAGCTGGAAACAAACCACCGCAATCCACGAAACAAGGTCAACGAAAGGAAAACCCAATCGGGGTGGTGACGGTGGCCGGATCTGGGTGTTAGTGGTGGTGTGTGGCCGGATCTAGAAGGTGGTGGCCTTGTTTCCGATATGCAAAAGAAGGATGTAAATCGATATGCAAAAGAAGGATAGATGTAAGGAAATCAAAAAGGTTTCCAATCGGTTTTCCGGTCACTTTCCCTAGCCAACCGCTCGATTTTCCGACCAACTGTTCAAATTTCCGGCCACTGGTTCGGTTTTCCGACCAATGGAGCTTTCTTTCAGCCGTCTATTTGAACAAATTCGTTTATGCTTCATGATCAGAATCTGCTACAAACAAGATTGGATTGGAATCACCAACTATGGCGATGGCCGTGGCGCCTGGTGGTGAGAGCGCTCGCCGGCGACCGTTTTTGGTGGTGTGTGATTTATGTTTTGGATTTTGTATGATATAGAGATATAGATAAACATGGATATATGAATTGATTTGGTATTGTATAGGTATATAGATGGATGGATTGACTTTGTGATGGTGGTAATGTATAGATATACACATATATGTAGATGGTGGTAATGTATAGATATATGAATTTCAGATATATGGATTGATTTTCAGATCTGCAAATTTTTAAAATTATGTTTGAGATATATGTGTATGTATATAAAAAAGAAAAGAAATAGAGTACATGTGCGAAAAAGACTGGAATACCCCTCACGTGGGAGGCACGTGAGGGGGTTAACGGATGTGGGTTAACGGTCAAATAGTCAAAGGACGAAACGTGAAGCTTTTTTTCCAAATAAGGACGATCCATGAGGTTTTTGAATCACAGGGACGAAACGTGACTATTTGAGTAAACCACATGGACGATTTATGTCTTTTACTCTTTATATATATATATTCCTAACCTACCATGAGTAATGAGCTCATTAGTCAATATGACAATATACATTATAACATATGAATTTATTTGTTGAATAAACCCAATTGGATAATACGTTATACATATATGACAATGAAATTAATTAATTTAACTGATAGTCATCAGTCATGTGATTTTTATCCACAAGGCAAAGGTTTAAACCTTCATTGGGTCTTTGTCTACGGACTACGTAGCTAACACATGGCTAAGACATTCGTGTCTAGCTATCCTGTAACAGCTCTCACTTTTGTATTCTGTCCGGAAAGCATCGTTTAAAAAAAATGATATGCTATTTTAAATTTTGGTAAATTTTAATCCTTTGATTCACCACCAACTTACTTCTATACTTATAACAAACTTCGGTCTCTTTATAATGTTTTTGGTAATCACGACGTTATGTCCCTATGTTAATGACATTATTCTTTATAAGCCAAAACGTCAATAAAATAAATAAAAACGCGCAGAAACAAATAGTAAAAATCAAACAAATAAGGGAATTACATTGTTTATTATTGTAAAATTAGCTATATATTTACAATAAGCGTATCTTGATAATGTGCAGTGTCAAATGAATTTTATTAAAATTTTAAGTTTCAATGTAAAATACATTAAAAAATAAAATTCACAAACTTTAATTAGTATATGAATCAAAAGGTGTCCCTATCACCGTCCACTTGTTCCAGGTTAACTTGATTCAGCTGATCGTGCGAGTACGCAACCAGTCAGAGCATAGCGAATGAAAAAACCGTTCATTCTGGATTCTTTTCCTAAAAAAAAAAATGTCTATCAATTGATCCCCATTGAAAAGTTGGTCAAGAACTATTGACTGTAAACGTTAGTAATTACACTCACTCAAATAGATATGTTCGCTTTTGAATGAAGATGGATGAACGCACTTGAGCTTGGAACTTATGAAATTAGGGGAAAACAGGGGTTCAAGAATTAGTTTTCTTTTTATAAGGGCTAAAAATCACAGGATAAATTATCTTCGAAATTTATGTCGGAGTGTTTTTCATCCTGAGTTTTAAAAAGTTCTCAGATTGTGTTTTGTTTTCTTCAAAACATTCAGCCGGGATACGACATCATGCAAACCTCACCATATAATGGTGAAGCTTTGCATGTACCCTAGACAACAAGATGTTGACCAAGAGCCGTTAGAAGTATTCGGAGAGAAAAACTCCAAGGCTTGTTATCCCTGAATATCGAACTCAAGACCTTGGGTAAAACCAGAATCGCCTCTAACCAGCTGAGTTGACCATCATTGGCACGCACTTGTGGTTTAAATCAAAAATAAAACTATCGTTTTATACTCTAAAATAGAGGGTAATAAGTCAAATATTATTATTTACATAATTAAAACTTATAGGTCTAAATATAGATAGAAACAAAAACAAAAATATATAAAAAGATTAAAATTTAAAACTTAAATAACAAAAAAGAAGTTCGAATATCTTCTTTCAAAAAATATAATCGAGTTGATTAGACGTATAGTCAATAGTCTAAAATATATTCAAAGTTTTGTGAATTTAACGCATATTTGACTTTAGACTTTTTGGAGAGTAAAAAAAAAGTAGATTGTTTGCATTCTTATACAATACATCCCCTTCACTTGACTATAATTACACACACACACAAACACATATATTTTCTTACGCCCTTTTATCTTTTCATTACCAGCACCACCAACATTTCCATCACCACATCATCCGGTCTACTACTTCTTTTGTCTTCTCACATTCTCACATATATATATACATACAATATTATATAATATCATGCCATAGTCCCCTCTTATATTTCAATATATCAATGGAACCAAATAACAATAATAATGTATCACCGGCAAGTACCAGCAGCAGTAGTAACAGTAGTAGTGGAAGAAGAAGATGTAGCTATAGTATCAGTGCTGACGTCAGCAGCGAGTCTGAAGAGAGTTCAAGTGGTTGTTCGAAATCTTCTTCTTCTTCATTTGCTGTTTCGGGCAGTAGTGATTCTGTTTTTCAGATGCCCCTTTTTAGTTTTCCTTTAATTAATAATGATAATGACAATGAAGTTATAAAGTGTTGGGATAGTAGTGACAGCAAGAAACAGCCCTCTCAGCCTCTGAATAAGAATCATTTGAATGATTCTGACTTGCTAATGGGTTAGTTATTCACATTTTTAAGTCATATATATTTTGTTACATGTATTTGTGTATACTTCTCATTGTCAATTAATCTTTGTTGGAAGTTAAATAGAAAAAACGGATATGAATTGTATTAGGGCATGTATAAAGTCACACATTTATTCTAAAATTTAGCTATTTACATGCCCGCATAGGTTTATCATATATATATATATATATGATAGGTTTTGTAGTATATAAGAAAATGTGGATTGGTAGTACAAATGTGCTTTTGAATACTGAGGATATCGAAATAATGTGTGGAAATCTGCAGAAATTGATATGATGAAGGAGAAGTTTGCTAAGCTTCTGCTAGGGGAGGACATGTTGTGGGGGAAAGGTATGTACTGCCTTAGCAATTTCAAATGCTATAACAAATCTTTCTGGTTAGTCAAGTTTTCGTATTTTCATTATTTTTGTTAAATTCATTTCTGCGAACGTTCTTCAGTTTGTATGTATTTTTGTAATTTTATTTGGGATTTGTTTGTTATTGGATGATTGAAGCATCGGTATTTGGGGAGCTTTGGAGGTTGGAACCGTTAGCAACTCAAAAGAAGGCAATGTGGCAAAGGGAAATGGAATGGCTTTTATCAGTAAGCGATTCCATTGTGGATTTTGTGCCTTCAACACAACAATCTCCGTCTGGAGGTACTTATGAAGTAATGGCAACAAAACCACGGGCTGATTTGGCTCTAAATCTTCCAGCTCTAAAGAAGCTTGATTCGATGTTGATTAGTATGCTAGATGGGTTTTGTAAAACAGAGTTTTGGTATGTGGATCGTGGCATAGTTTTTGCAGAAGGTGACAATTGTGAAGCATTTCCGGCCCGTGTTTGTGGAGGGAGGCCGTCAATTAGGCAGGAGGAGAAATGGTGGTTACCATATCCAAAAGTACCTCCAAATGGGTTATCTGAGGATGCCAGAAAGAGATTGCAGCAATGCAGGGACTGCACAAACCAGATATTGAAGGCGGCCTTGGCAATAAATAGTAATGTGCTTGCTGAAATGGAGATCCCAAACGCTTACTTGGAGTCCTTACCTAAGGTATAGTTTATTGTAGTCGAAACGATCAAGTTTCTAAAATCATTTTTGCAGATGTTCTGTTTAGCAATAAGATACAACTGTTTGTATGATATCTATATATACAACAATGCTGATGTTCTCTTTATGAAAAACGTATGTAGTTACAACTGATATGGTATTTATGAACTGTGTGAAACAGTAGAATATTTTTGTCATACTAAATCATTTATCTCAACTGTGAGTCAATATTTTTTAATAACCAACATTTTCCACAGAATGGAAGAGCATGTTTAGGCGACATCATCTATCGCTACATAACTGCAGAAAAGTTCTCTCCAGATTATCTTCTTGATTGCTTAGACTTGTCATCAGAGCACCACACTCTGGAAGTTGCAAATCGGGTTGAGGGAGCAATTTATACGTGGAAACTGAAAGATTGCAAGAAAAATACAAATCATCCAAAAGCCAAGCATTTATCATGGAGTGGGAAAGTTAAGGGGCTAGTTGTTGATGGTAACAGGAATTCTCACTTAGTACAAAGAGCAGAAACCCTGCTTCATAGCTTGAGGTTACGATTTCCAGGCCTTCCTCAAACTTCATTGGATATGAGCAAAATTCAATATAACAAGGTACCGTCTTTCTTTTTATATAGTCTACTGACTCTTATGACAAATCACAATTTTTTTACGCATCATTATATGTTGAGGTGGCAAAATGGGCCAGTTGGGTTGAACCAATATGTATTTGGGTTAACATTGGTTTTTGGACTGGTATGAGCGAAAGCTGCCAGAGTCTGTTTAAACCAAAGCCATTTTGTATCCAAAATTTGAGTTGTATATGAACAACCATGCCAAATATTATTACAGAATCTGTATTACATAAGAATTTGATTCTTTCTGATGATACAGGTTTTTTTCATTTATCAAATTTACACATTGGGGAACCTACTTGACTTATCTTCTTTTCATTACTTTGACATGTTAGAAATAAAAATCAAATGGGTCAGCAATAAATAGCATCCAGATAAGATGAGTTCTGAGCTAAACTTTCCAGCTGATCATTCCCAGTTCTGTCTTTGGATTCAGTATTTCTCAATATTCAAAACAATAGTAAATTATTTTGTATATAATCCTGAAGTTATTTCTTAATGGTGACCTGTATGAAATTGAAGTGACAGCTTCTAATTATGTTACTTTTAGAGACGGCAATTTTATAACTTTCTAATAAAATTTCAGGATGTTGGGCAGTCGATTCTTGAAAGCTACTCAAGGGTAATGGAGAGCTTGGCATTTAACATAATGGCAAGAATTGATGACGTTATCTTTGTAGACGATGCTACAAAACGTTGCGTGGCTTCCGAATCTTTATCCACATTCGACCGAGGAGGTCTTGGAGGCCGTCCAATCCTAAAACGGATGTCACCAAGTCCCTTCTCAATCCAACACACGCCTTACGCCTCTCCATTTGCCACCCCAACATTCTGTATTTCCCCTACTTTGATCCGTAGCCCCGGTAGAGCACCTACACCTATCAATGGCGACACTGGTGCTAATGATAAGTTAGATATCCCAAAGCCTGCTGACCTGGACAAGCTTTGGACGTATGCCGGAAGTAATGTAACAGAGCGGGATTGAAGAGGTTAATCTAATTGGAGATTGTTAGTTATTCCTATTGTATATGTGTTTAGAAATGTAGGTTCAGGTTGTGAGGTGTTGAGTTGATGGTTTTAGTTAGCCATGGGATTCTTATGATGGAGATTGTTTCACAACTAGTTAATGATAGTAGGTATGAGATTATCAAGATATATTCTTCCGTTATTTTTGTTCCAAATTGGTAATAATCCAATTTGTGTTGGGTGTTTGGTTGGTAAAATAATAGATTCAGCTCCTTTTGGCTACTGAACTGATTTGTTCCAAATCAGTTAGAAATGTAGGTTAACAAATGCAACTATTCTCAGGAAGGTGATGGATAGTCATGATGATTTAAAAAATTTTAATGGTCAAAATGGTATAAACTATGAAAGTTTTTAATACTCACCGTCACATCACAAAAATTCTTAAAATCACTAATCTTACACAATACCCCCAATCCACAACTAATCAACCATTGGTCTAAGACTCATTTTTCTTTTTTATAGTCGTTAGCGTGTAAACAAAAAAACCTTAGGGCTCGTGACCATAACCATGAACCATCACCGTTAGTTTGACCGCGAGTCCCACACAATGATGTGGACTCGTGGTCAAGTCTACCACCGGTCCCATAACTAACCGTTACGATTGCTCTTAGACTAATATAGAATAAAACATAACCAAAAGTCAGTCTATTCATGGATGGTTTAATCAAAAGTTGGACATCAAACCTGAAGTATTTATACATCTTCATTAGCTGGTGTAAAAGAGCACATGGAGTCTATAAAAATATGGCATGCTAACGATTTAAGTTATACAGCAAATTTCTTAGCTGACATCCACATGAACATTTATAAGATTCAACTTCCCTCTTTATGAATCACTTATCAATCGTAAGTTTCTCTTGTTATAAAACCACATATTAAATCTGATGTTATTAGATATTTATCAACAAGTCATGGTAATAGCCAATGATGTTCAGCCAAACTATATGAGGCATTCCAAGTTTTACTCAAAGTCTTGAGTTCGATCATTAGGGATGACAAACCTTGGGGTTTTTCCCTCCGAATACTTGTAACGGCCCATGGTCAATATCTCGTTGTCTAGAGTACGTACAAGACTTCACCTTTATACAGTGAGGATTTTCCCTGATGTTGTATACCGATTGAATGTTCGGAAAAAAACAAGTCATGTTAATAAGTTTATAGGTTTTGCTAAACGAAACTCTAAGGGCTTTTATTAAATACTTGTACACATACCATACAATTCAGGCGTGAACTTTTGATATGAAAATGTACAATTTTTTTATGCACGTTAAGTGAATCCATAAGGGCTTCATTATTTTTAAATTTATATATAAAAGTAACAAAAACTGTATGATAAATTACTCGGTGAAGCGGGTCGGATTTTTAGAAAAATACGGAGTAGAATTATTTTATTAGGAGCATGCTAAAAGGACAAGATGGCATTATGACAGCAGTAATTTTGTTTCTCTTTTTTTGGTATCTTTGTGATGGGTGGAAACACTCAACAATGTTCAGAAATTATAATTCCACAGCAAACTTAAATTTTGTACCTAAACATATAAATGAGTTTAATGTTTTCTTTTACTTTTATAGTATATAGATTGATAGTCACATTTTTATAAATTATCTTTATATATACTAAAAGACAACTGACCTAATAGCTTATTAACCAATCATAGCTCTCGATTTTATCAAATTGGAAATTGATGATGTCATATTAATTTAATTATAAATTAAAAATCATAATAATCATTATCCAAATATATTAGTATATTATATTTATATTAATGTTTGTAGAAAAAATCTCACTAATTTACACTTTTTTGTTTTCCATCAATAATTTACACTTTTTACCCTCACTAAATACTTAATTTATAATTATTTTAATCTACACTTTTTTGTTTTCAATCACAAATTTACACTTTTTAACCATTAATTCTAATATAATAGATAATGAATAATAACTGATATATATCCAATAGAATAATAGCTAATATATAATCAATAGAATAATAGCTTATTATATATCTTAATTATACGTTCTATCATATAAATATAAAATTAATTATTAAAATAAAAATAAAATCTAACGTAAATATATTAAGATTTTAAAAGTAATTGTACTATTATCCTTTTTTTGAAGTATTGGTAGATGAACAGGTAATCCACTTCCATTAATATATTATTCATAACATGTATTTATCTTAAAAATTGACTGTAAATTTATTTATTAACAGGGCAAAAAGATATACTGCTCAATCATTATTCATTAATTCCGAACTTTAGGACATCTACTTGAAGAAGGAGCGTTCCGATTAATCTCAAACTTTCAAGTAAAATCCACCCACTCAATGTTTCTGCTAGCTAAACATGCATGTAAACTCAACTTTTTGGATGAAACATCTATCTTTATTTTAATTACGTTCTTAACATCTTTCAGAATTATTTTTTGGCTATTTTTCTTTTGAGTTAATAAGACTTTTTAGTTTGCATATAGTTAAACTTTGATAATAATTTAATCTTTATAACAATGTAAACCCGTGTATTTGACACGGGTCTAAAATTTAGTATTGCTAATAAATCAATGTTAAATCATTATTATGCATTAGTAACATGCATTTCTAAGAATATTGAGATGAAATCCACAAAAACTAAACAAACCTTCTACCAAACTCATGAAGAGGACTAAAAAGTTGTATTTTTTGTTCTCATCTCTCCCTTTGAATCACTAGATGAAAAACTCAACTCTAAAAAGACTCAAGAAAGTTGTTTTTTATTTGCTATCGGAAATGGGTATTGGTTGGTTTGAAGTAGAAATAGAAAATCTAATTGGCAGGAGTTTTCCACTATTTCATAGTCTTTGCATATGAAGACCCGTGATGAATCTAGATTAGGTAATTTGTTGATTTTTAAATTTATAGTTGTACTTTTTCTTTGATACTAGCATTTTGCTAGTGGCATTATTAATATACAAAACCGTAAAAGAAAAGTATACGATGATTGTGTGAAAAGTTGTTTGCTTAATAAATTAGAGTTGAGCTTCATCTATTAGTTTTAATAAAAAAAAATTCGTAAATTAAACTAGAAAATTAAAATTAAAGTAGAATTAAGTAGCTCTTAATGCTATCTTCCACAGATTTTGGGTTCCAATGCCATCTTCGACGGTGTATGGGGGTTGAGATGCAGACAGTCTTACCCTTACCAAAGGTAGAGAGACTGCTTTCAGGTTCTATCAAAGGTAGAAAAGGACCTGCCTTGCTGGGCATGAGGATCGAACCTTTGACATCTGTCTACAGAGGCAAATGATCATACCACTGATCCAAACTAGTTGGTTGAAAAAAGAAAAAAAAAAGTTAAGAGTAGAAAAGGCAATATAAGAGTTGGAGAGAGTGAGAAAGATGGGGATTGATATTTTTTGTTGTGAGTTGGTTTACTTAAGGGATGATTATTTGTAAATTTAAGTTGTAAACCACATAATTATAACGAAGGGATTCCTAAAACCCATAAATACAAATCCTACAATCGGGGCCCTAACTAATTAAAAAAACCAAATATATCCAGACGTGTAATTCTATGTATTTTAAACTGTTTTTTCTTTCTTTTTCTTATTTTGGCTTCTATTGTCTTGTTAGATGGCTTTTATATAAAAAATAATATTTTTTTTTTTTGAATATCGATCAAGTGGTCAACTAAGAAGTATATATGATCTAGGTGTTTGTGTTGAATCTAGATATGTTGTCATATTCATATATTTATACTTTACTTGTTATATTTTTGGGCATTTTAATACTTTGCTAGTGGCCTTAAATATACATTTGCTTGATGCAAAATATATATGAAAGAAAAATAAAAATAAATAAATAGATAAAAACCTTGATAGATCAGTAATATATATAAATAAATTACGTTCTCTAGTTATAATAGTATCTAGTTTCTTACAACAATGACACATCAGCCATTTGTTTAAGATAGAACAATGCTAAGTTTACAAATTAGGTACAAACTAGTTTTTTTACCCGCGCTTTGCTGCGGGTTTTGACATATTAGCAAAAAAAAATGAGATTATAGACGTTGATTTCGCGTTTAGATACCAAATTATAAGTTTTGATTATTTATTATTATATTCCGACATGTCAAACTCATTAGAAATACACCAATATATTAATATATATTACTTTTTAGAAACCTTAATTTTGACCCTGGGCGTTGCCCGGGATCGACGCTGCGTCATGCAAACATATATACATACAACATTACCTAAAAGTTTGGAAACTAAAAGTTTACTATAAGGGGTAGAAACTAAAAAAATAGGTGGCCAAAACCAAGAGTTTGATGGTAAAAAAACTACACTTAAGTTTGTATACAAAAAGTTAGACTAAAGTTAAAAAACCCAAAAGATAAGTGGTAAAAATAAGAAACTCTAAAAGTATACAATTAAAAATATAAAAAAAAAAGACAAAATTGCTGACGTCGTGATGACGTCAGCAAATGAATAGTAACCTTTGTGAGGGGAGCCAAACTTACTTTTTAGAATATATATAAATGTACAAATAAATTTTTACAAGAGAAAATAAAGAAATAGAAAATACTTTTACATGTAATTGATTTCACTTATTTCACCCAATTTGTAATATGATTTTGTAAAAAATTGGTTGTAGTTTTAAGTAAATAAAGATAATTATATTTTTTTTATATGTGCAGATCGAATATCACAACGGATGGTCTAAGTACTATGTTGTCTTAACCGGGTTCCACGCTAGAGACCCCTCACCCAATACCTAGTAGAAGGAAAATCCCCTAATAGTTCACCCAAAGGGACGATAACATATTATAAAAAAACTTTGCATTTTAAGACTTGAACTTGAGTCTCCCAAAAATCCCAAATACAAGCCCTCATAGAGAATTCCTTACTATGAAGCTATAACACTTACGAGACATTCCTCTTTCTATTGCCAAATAAGATTTTTCTCATGTCTTTTTTTCTTTTTTCTTTTTTTTCTTTCATGTTTTGTTGTTAATTTTTCCATTAGTGTTATCCCCACATACATATATATTTTTATTTTTTATTTTCGAAACGTAAAAGTAGCTAGCATCAAATCATAATATAAACTCTTACCTAAAGCTTGCCCATCTATCGAAAATTTGACAAGTGAAATATCATATACACTTCCACAGGCGTTCTTGCAAGTTAATATCAATAACTTGAATGCAAGTTTCATCAAAATCATTTCGTATCTCTCTAAATCGAATGTTTCGGCACCATTGTATAATTAATCTAGTGTTTGAATATTCCAAATAAAAATAAAAACTAAAAATTGAATGTTAACAACATTCTATTCGTTTTGTTTTGTTTTTTCTTTGAAAATAATAAAACCGTGTTTGTTAACACACACAAACAGAAAAAAGACCATAACATTACCCACAAACGGAAACACAAGACCATCGAAAGTATGAAAGCTAGGATTATTAAATAAACCATGCCCATTTCATATGTGTTTATATATATCTTTCCTATCTCTCTCTCTCTATATATATTAATTAATATATAAATATCATCTATAATATAAAAATCAGAAGCATGGTTCCAGTTCTCGACTGACTACCTTAATTTGCGTTTTGAAAAAGCTCTAAAAATTCCATTATCATTGTTGTCGTCGAAGCTGAAATTATCATCGAGTAATGATAAAATCAAGAACACAACGTCCTGATCCTACATCAAAGCTTTCAACAGCTTGCATCTATGAATCACGATTCATTCACATCAAAGACAGTTGCAGCAGATGTCCCCTTGGAGAATCCAGACTCCACATGCAACTGTCCAACATCAACGGGAAGAAACAAAATGGTAAAACATTAGCATCCTGATCACCACCATCGCCCAACAACATGTAACTTTACAATGATTCAGACTTCCATCATTCCTCATCATCGGGAAAATCTTCAAGTGAATCACCATATTCGTCATTACTAGCACTATTAAAGACCTGAATATCATTCTCGTTGGGATCTTCATGAGCATCACAAGTAAAATCATCCACCTCTGTCACAACCTCCCCATCCACCTCCATCATCACGTCGCCATCCACTTCCTCATCACCAACACCATCATCATCATCATCATCATCATCGTCGTCGTCGTCGTCATCATCATCATCATCATCATCATCATCATCATCATAATAATCATCATCGCCGTCTTCATCCTGGTAGTCTTCGTCTTCGCTATCGATAGAACTATCCTCATTATCATCATCAAAGTCGTTGGAGTAATACTCATCACCAGAGCCAACGTAAAAATTGGGAAGGAAAAGAAATCGACGAGCAAAAACCTTATCCAAAACAAATTGATAAAATAAATCAGGAAAGTCAATGATTCAGTCCTTATATAACCCTATTGTTGAAAGTTGAGAACGACAGATATTTTCAACTTCCTAACATGATTTTCTAAAGGAAATGGATTTAATTTCATATAAGAATTTATGGTTCCAGTCCAACCCCCCGATCTATTTCGACCAAAGTTAAAACTTTAACCGTTTTGATTAGTGCTCCAACCCGCCTGATCTGCCCATTATGCTACCTCTATCCTAAACTCTAAAACCTTTCCTTATTCCAATGTGATAATCTATTGATCAGAACTACAAATTTCTGTTTCATACTGACTATGCGGTCATCAGACTACAAGCAAATTATATAAAAAACAAATATAGAAGAGAAAAGAGCCCAAGTGAATTAACCAAAAAGAAGCTAAACAGTACACGGACAAGTGAAAAAGTAGAAAAGTAAATCCAGGCTTTGTTGGGACGCTGACACTTATAAAATGTAACAATATTTTGACGTGAACTAAAAGTTTATTTTCCGTAATGACAATGGATGCTCAGACCATATGCAAGTTATGAAACGAAAAGAAAGCTGCATTGAACCAACAAAAAGGAAGCTAAATGGTACACAGGCAAGATAATAAAGTAGAAGAGTAACTCCAGGTTTTGTTGGGAAGTTAACGGTTATAAAATCTGCTATGGACCCTGCACTCCTTCCCGCCGTGCTTCGAGTTGTTCCTAAAAGCATCAAATTTTATTCATTGGCTATATAAATCCTATTCACCCAAAAATTGTGAACATGTTCAGGTTTTACTTCAGACCAACTTATATGTTTTCTCAAGGGGATATGTTCACATCTGGGGTGGTTGACATTTTTGAGTTTTAAAGATCTTCTCATGCCTTCTATAGAGGGTATCTGCTCGTTTTTTTTTTTTGTTTTTTTTAATTTGAAAGGCAGAGATTTGTACAATAACAAACTAATATTTACATGTGATTGTGTCAGTCAAAAGAGAGACTTGAACTCACAACCTCTTGGCAAATGGGTTACCCTAATACTGCTAGGCCAATGCTAACATCGTTTAATCACATATTGCTGTTTACACTTTCTTCCTGGAAATCTGGAATAGGGAGTTTTCAGCCAATTAGTTCCTACTTGCCAACAAATTGCAGCATAGAAATGCTACAGCTGTTCCGATACTTGCATCATAAGATCCATTAGACTCGAACCCAAGTAGATTTTCCTAAAGGTCAAAGACCTTACCAATGGGCCACCAACCATTATAAATTTAGATCATCAGTTTCTTTAATAGTCAAAAGTACGATGTAAATCACTATTGAGATTTTGTCTAATAGTAAAATTGCAAAAATAAAAGACTTCATAATATGGAGATCTTTCAGAATAATGGCATCTTTATAATCTCAAGCGATCTTTTTTTATGGAGACCATATTCGGTAATTCTCAGGTCATAATTATGCATATTCTCACTGCAAAGCGTCTCCTCTTATCAAATCCAGTTATGTTATACTGCTCTGATGGTGATGTTAGTTGATGCCTTTAGAATTTCTAAGGGTTTCTGGGCTTCTATCTCTTGAATAAACAGCACAATGCACAACAGATACTAATTTTATCTAATGATTACTAGCATTTTATAACTGACATCATTCATCAAACCATTCAGTTTGGAGATATAATCAAGTGAAACATAAAAGGTAACAGTAAAGAACCATACCTTATGAATATCTGTTGGGAGAGTTACTTTGTCAACTTCACTCGGTGTCCAAATCTTAATATCACGCTCGAGCCCACTGCTGGCGAGCATAGCAGTATATGGATGTGATTCGATACAGTTCACCACTTGTTTATCTGCTTCTAGAACACGAATGAGCTCTGAATCACTTTTCCTCCAAATGAACATCCTGCCACAATCTGACCCACTAACAATATACTCACATTTGGGTCCAAAGAAGTTAACACCCTTCACTGTCATAGAATTTATGTGCCCCTTGTAGACACGGGGCCCGCATTTGTCATCAGTTTCTGTCTCTGAGTTGGAACTACAGGAGTCGTTATCTAGAATTAAATTTACATCATTACCCAAGCCCATGTCTTTTGAGAAAAGATAGATGAATTCGTCACAGTAGGACACAAGAAGTTCACTTTGATCCGAGTATGCCAATCCTGTTATACCCAAATTCTCATCACCAATTATATGCTTGGGACAAAAATAGTCGGCCGGTTGACCAAAATTATTTGAACCATCCCATTTATAACGACGGATATCATATAATCTAGTAAATTCATCCGAACCACCGATCACAAACAGATTAGGATTCCTAGGATCAATAGCTATGGAATTAAGGTTAACAACATGCATACTATAATTTCTATCGGGCAAGGATATGCAAGTAAAAAGTTGTGTGCCCACCCCTGTCCTTAGATCAAACTGAAAAAAACAAATAAAAATAAGCTTAGCTTTCAAATGCATATACACATTGAATTAAGCAAACTACACAACATACAAACACTTTTGGTATCCATCCCGTCCCGAAAAAGTGATAATGAACACACCATAAACATAAGCAGATGGATCATGACTTACATGTTGGACCAGTCCATCCTCGCCACATGTATAAAAGATGTGCGGACTGCCAGGTTCATTGGCTAGTTTATGAGCTCTACGTCGATGTTTTCCAAGCAATTTTGGTTCCACTTCTCCATGTTCTGGGATCAAAGCATGCCTCACCTAGGACAACCAACATTCTCTATGAATATTTTTCAGAAATGATGGTACTAGACATTATATCATATAGAGTTCAACGGTAACATACATAAGATATAAAAGAATGTCATCAAACAAGGAAAACATGTATAAACATACAATTATATAATTATATATATACATATATATTATGCATAAAAGATTTGTTTCATACTTTCATATAAATTCCCTATAAAAGGCTAGTAAATTTTTACTGTTTAAGATTATATAATATTTGAACAGCTTTTACTAGGTCGCTACAATGTGCTTGATGAAAATAGACACAAAGTCCACAGATAATTCTTTCTATCACTATTATGTAATCTATATCAACAAGAAAAAAGTTAAGGCCTATTATTCATTTTACCACTCGCAACAAAACCAAATATACCTGACCATCGGCGGCACAAGTAACAATGCTTCTATCATCAGTGCCGGGCATGATCTTTGCTTGAAAGACATTGTTAATGTGGCCTGAATGATATGAGAGTTTAACGCTTCCCATTTCCCAGTCCCAAAGTATAACTTTCCTATCATCTGAGCCAGAAACAAGAATATCTCCACTGTCATTGAATCCAACCGTGTTCACACATCCTCGGTGTCGATCCAACTTCCTCAAAAGACCAAGTCTTAAGACTATATCCTATCACAATAAACACATTTATGAAATTATCAAGATATCTGAATTGCAATACCATTGAAAATCTCTACTGCTGTATATCGTAAACCATTTAAGAAACCGTTGAAAACGTAAAAACTTAATTTTACATAAACATTTAACAATAAATCAAGTATTATTGCTTCGTATCATCATATCTACAAATCTTCAAAACTGTTCCCTTTCTTCTTTTTTTCCCCCAAAATCAACAAAAGTTCAAAACTTTATTGAATTGGTTAAAGTTTTATAATAATACGAGTAATTTTCTATAATTTGGTTAAATAGTTACCAACTTATTTACTATCCCTATCTACTAGAGCATCAAATATTGTAAGAAACGTCAAAAACTATCTGGCGAAACTGTGCGGATACTATTCTAGCAATGCACCAAAAAAAATTATAACTTTGTTTACTATCAATACAAGAACATAAAAACCTAAAGGTGCACTATGAGTGTTCTCTATAAAAAATTTCAAGAGAAACACTAAAACAAAAAACGGGTTCAGATGATATTTTTCAAGAAAATAAAGAAAAAAATCCTCATGCTTTCCACTAGATAACTATAACTAAATGCGAGTGTCAAAGTTTTCGGCTTTCTGGAGATAAAAAAAAAAAAACAAAAACCCTTCAACTTTCTTGAGAATTGAAAATGGAAAATTTTAGAAAAAAGTTTTCTATATCTAAGCAGCCAAAAACTGAAATAATAAATAAACCTCAGAAGCGGCAAGTCGTATGGCGAATTTACGGTTAGAAAGATGGCCGATTTCACGGCGGCAGATATCGAACACAGCGGTATCAAGGCTTGGGCGGTCTCTTTTCTTTGACATTGACATCCTATATATAGATATACAAACACAATTACACAAAGCGATATATATATATATTAATGAAAATTAAAAAGACTGAATTGATCAATTGGAATTGATTAGAAATTGAGTGTTGGTATATGAGGAAAACAACAGAATACCTGGTGGAACTAGAAGAAGAAGAAGGAATCATGGAGATTGTTCTTACGTCTTTTTTTTCTCTCTCTCTTTAATATCATTAATTAACAGCTTGCTTGCCTGCTGACGTGTATGTATCACTATGAAAGTTAGATATAGGTAGGGGTTCTGGTTAGAAATTTCAACGTGACTCATTACCTGTAAATCCGAACCCAACCCACCAATCTGAAAATAATCGGGTCAATCCGAACCCAACCCACCAATCTGAAAATAATCGGTTGACGGGTCAAATGTGTTGGTGAGTTGGCATTTCATGTCAAACAGGTCATATGGGTTGTGGGTTGGCGGATAGATTTCAGGTCAAATGGGTCATAGGTTGACGGGTTGGCGAGTCATATGGTTTGGTGGGTCGACCTATTAAAAAAGTTATATTAAATTTATATTATTTTCAGGTTGGAGTCGACCTGTTAACCCAAAGGGTCAACCCGAACCCAACATGAAAAAATCAAGTTAGTGGATTAGCGGGTTGACGGGTCGAGATTTCACAACTCTAACCTGTTTTTTTTCCGGGTTGGGTCGAGATTGACAACCCTATAGGTTATTGAGTATATTTTTTTAACATGTGCGGATCGAATATCACAACGAATAGTTTAAACTATGTTGTCTTAATTTGGTTCACTTTATAGAGTCCCCTCATCCAAAACCTAATAGAAGGAAAAGTTCAGTAATAATCCGTCTAAAAGCACGACAACATATTAGGGAAAAACCTTCCCCTCTTAGACTTGAACAGGAGTTTCTTAAAATCCAAGCAATGGAGTTGTAAAAATTCTTTTTAAGGGTTTAAATTACATGAATAATAACAACAGGTCTGATACACGTTTTGTATAGGCACTCACACTTAATTTACATAAACATCTATTATGTGAAGTCATATGTTCAACATGTCGAGCTCGTTGATGAATCTAGTAATCTAAAGACATACTCACCATCAGGGGGATAAAATGTAAACTTTTATTATTATGTGTGTCCCTTATGAAATGTGTAGCGGATATCAATGTGTTCAGTGTGTGAAACACAAGATTATTTAAGATAGTTGAAGCCATAATCAACAAGTTGACTCCTCCTCCATAAGGTCTATACACAACTGCTTGAAGTAGCTAGATGCTCTAGTTTGGTAGTGGTTGTGGGAACAGATTGTTTTTTCCATCTACTACACAAGCTTTCCACTTAGTAATTGATATGCACCGAAAATGATTATTCTATCTCACTTACAACCATTCAGCCAACAAAGTCGGAGTCCAAGTACCATTTAAAGATCGAATCGTTTCCGATACCAAAGTCCTAGTGTAAGAGTTCCTTTAGGTATCGAAAGATCCTTTTGACAGCCACAAGATGTGTCTCTTTAGGATGAGTTTGCTATCTAGGACCAAGACTTGTTGAAAACAAAGATGTCTAGCCTACTTGCTATAATATACATCAATGAGTTGATAATAATTCCTATATAGGTAGTGGAACTAGTTGACTTTTCAGATGGGTTAGTTTCTAATAAGTTTAGAGGAGGTGCTCGGGTTTTTTATGAAGAATCTTTTAGATCAAGTGTCTTTAATAAATCATTCATGTATTTTTCCAAGAAATTATTGAATTTCCAGCTTTAGGTTACTCATTTTGAAAGCATAGAAAGAATACGAGTTCTTTGCTCATCCTCATTTCAAATATTTTGATCATGAGCTTAGCAAATTATGTGTTAAGCTTTTCATTTGTGCAACCAAATATAATATTACTAACATATATTTAGACAAGCATAAAGTCACCCTTTTTAATTGTTAAAGTAAGAAGATGTTATCAACTATACCTCTCACATTGAGAAAAAGAAATTATGTAGTTTTAGGGGCTTGTTTTAGCCACTAAAATACCTTTTTAGCTTGAAGAAAGTTTGATTCACAAGTTCCACAAATCCTATTGGCACATGGACATACACTGTATTTTTGCATTTAATCTACAAGTTTTCACCTAACACCGCCATCACCACCGCCTTCATTATATCACCGCCACCACCGTTGCCGTCATTAGACCGCCGCATCGTGCGGACATAAGTCTAGTCAATTAGACTAAGAGGAGTGGAAGGTTAAGGGAATGCCCTTCCTCCACTCCTTGCATGACAAGTGTCCCTTACCAATCATGAGGGGCATTCCCCCCATTCCCTTGGGGTGGAGTAATGCCCATAGGGCATTCCTTTTATTACTCTTTTATATATATATATAGTTGGTTTAAAAAAAAAAAAAGTTTGCTTTTTACCTTCTACGAGGCAATATTCCCACAAAAGTCCAAACCTGCAGACCATGTGCAGGCAAAAAAACAAAAACCAAACGCCTGACCTTCGCGTTCAAAATCGGAAGGGCTCAATTTTGTGAAGGGCGTAACGCCCCCGGGACCGAGACCAGGCGTTACGGAGGCGTTCCGGATGAAATTTTCGAGAAGAGACGGGCTACTCCTCACAGTCTTAGTGTATAAAGCAAACTACCCCCCCCTTTAAGTAATTAAGATCTTTGAAATGACCATATTATCCCTCTTCTTTATTCACTAATTTAACATCTTCACCTATATACCTATAATACCCTTGATGAAATACTCTGTAACTTACAACATAGATCCTCCAACCCTTAAATAACCATATCAACCCGCTTACATCAATTAATTTACATTCACTACCACGCCACCACCACCGCTGCACATTGCCGCAACCACTGCCGTCGTCACCACACCGTCGTTGCTACCGCCATCGCTGCTGCATCGCGCGGGCATCCGTCTAATACGGTAGAAAAGAACATGCTTAAGTCGTGAATCTTAAATAATTGTGGAAAACAATATACTCCTATCTTTCTATCTTCCACGGTTCCACCACTCATTGTATTTCACATATGACGCTATACAAAAGTTATTGGTTTCAGTCACAAATTTTCTGCAACTCTCAACATGTACCAAAACACCACTACTATACTGAAAGTGAAGTAAAGATTAGATAGGAGGGGGGTGATGGCCTGCAATCATTTAAGAATTGTGAAACCACCGCCACCGCCACCATGGCCAATAACAATGACAACAACAAGAACATGTACAACAGCATTGAGCAAACACGGCGAGAGGTTTTTCACATCACTTGCCACCACCACTAGTGGTAATGATCCATCCAAATTAATTAAGAAATTCATTGCTTCATCTTCAAAATCAGTAGCTCTTGATGCAATTTCTCATCTCGTTTCTCCCAACACCCTGCCGCCGTTATCTCGCCGTCTATCTCCTCTTGCATTCCCTGTAAGTTGCTTTTTTCCACTTTTTGTCCTTTTCTTTTTTGTGTTTTCATAAACATACCCTGCTTAGATTTTTACACTATAGTTTAAAAAGATAGGGTTATTTTGGAGTATAAAATAGCGATGAACTTTGTATAAATTCATTGATTTTAAGTAAAGTATAAGAATTATCTAAAATTGAAAGCATCTTTTGATTTCTATGAATTACATAAATCAACCCGCAATGTTTTTTCCATATCTTGAACTGAAGACGTTGATATTGTGTTCATTAACTTCTAAACAAATTATATCAGGGAAATGTCCTTTTATAGAGTACTAAAAATAGAAAATGACTTGTTTTATTTATTTTTCAACGTCCAACAAAGATTAATCGCCGGCTACTCGGAGTTTCCCAATGGCGAAAGGCAACCTATATGCCCGCGAATGACAGACAGTGCTGAATAGCCAAAGCTCACCAATGGGACCGGTCCCCGGGAAAACCCGTTGCCCAAAGGCCTATGGTGGTAAAACCCTTCTTGAATTGGAATTGAACTTGAGACCTATGGTCTCAAATCCATTTCTTCATTTATAAAATGACTTGTTAACTTGTGGAGAATGTAGTCAGTTATGAGCTTAAACTGTCATCATGTTGGACATCAAGTCGGAAAGTTCAAAATGTTTAATACCTTATTGTGCGGTTTTCCCACATTATAACGTACTAAACTTATAACTGTTTGATTTGTATATATGTTATCTCTTTTGACTTGTAAACTTATGACATGGTGCTGTTAATTTGAAGTATGTTTTAAACCACAATACATACAACAATTTGTATCAAGTTCCATGCTTTAATTTGAAGTTTATTAAATTACAATATGTTAAATCATGAATAAGAAAATGCAATTCAAAATCCCTACTAAAATTAATTGCAACACCATATCAGTAAGAACATTTTTTGATTACATTATATTTTGGCAATAGAAGATTCATGGTGACATGTGAGCAAAGTTCTATCTTTGTTGAAGTAGTGCTAAGTCTACCTGATAATCACAATTATATCTTTTCTTATAGTTGCTATTTGTGTATATGCCTGCAGCTATACATTGAAATCAGTAAAATGGCATGGTTCAGTTGGAATGCTAAACTGATAGCAGATGTCATTGCTTCACTCTACAAGGATCAAAAATTTGATGAAGCGCAAACCTTACTTTCAGAAGTGGAAACAATACTAGCAAGTAAGCAGAGAGATCTTTGTAACTTTTATTGTAACCTAATGGATTCACATTCGAAACACCAAACAAAACAAGGGATATTCGACGCATATGAACGTATCAATCAGCTTTCTTCACTTGCATCGTCAATTTACCTTAAGAGACGCTCTTATGAATCAATCATCAGTAGTTTATCTGTAATTAATTTGCCCCATGAAGCTGAGAATTCTATGGTAAAAATGAAGAACCAAGGGATTAGACCGTCTGTATTTGAGTATCGGTCATTGAGTTATGCATATGGAAGATTAGGATTGTTTGAAGATATGAAGAGAGTGATAGGTTTAATGGAAGACGATGGCTTTAAATTAGATGTGGTTTCCTCAAATATGGTGCTTTCTTCATTAGGATCTCACAATGAGCTCATTGAAATGCTGGCATGGCTTAAAAGAATGAAAAACTCGAATATCCCATTTTCCATCAGAACCTATAATTCGGTTTTGAATCATTGTCCTAATCTCATCTCAATCTTAGAACCAAAAGGGATCAAACCAACGTCTTTAGAAACATTGTTTCAAAACTTGAACCAAGATGAATCTACTTTGATTCAGGAGTTGATTGAGCCATCGATTTTGGCCGAGTCAATGGAGTTGACTTCTTCAGAACTTAAGCTTGACTTGCATGGGATGCATTTAGGTACCGCATACCTGGTTTTATTACAATGGTTTCATGATATTCGAATGAGGTATGTGACAAAGAGTTGCAAGTTTCCAGACAATGTTACAGTTGTGTGTGGCTCAGGCAAACACAGTGCTGTGAGAGGTGAATCTCCGGTGAAAGGATTGGTCAAAGAGATGATGACACAAATGAAAAGCCCATTGAGGATTGATCGAAAGAATGTTGGGTGCTTTGTCGCCCATGGAAAACCTTTCATGAATTGGTTATGTGAAATTTCTTATACATAATTCAAGCACCAAGTCTTTTTACTTTTTGTTATATTCACAAATTAGCAGAACTATAAGATTATTAGATGGGGTAAAAAAAATAATGATTACATCTGCAAACTGGGTATAGGGCCTGATTCTTTGTTTATGTTAAATATAAACTGTCAATATTAACCACAGTCAAGGTGACCTTGTAATGAGACATATATCTTCCCAAGAGGTCTTCAATTTCAATCTTCATAAGTGTTTAAAAATAGTCGATAGAATTAATATTGAAATTATAATGATCATCAACACTAATATATGTATTAATTATGTACACGCTTCAATAATCAGCAAACGATAACATTGAATGTCAGTATCGAAATCATGATCATCTACGTTCTTAGAGATGGTGTTTGCATGAGGAAAATTAAAACTTTTAGAGTTTAGACGCATCAGAACTATAAAAAAGGTGCTACAATTAACATTTACATTTCCATATAAAACAAATGCTGAAGCTCTCGGCATAATCATTCATGTCAACAAAATGATCTCACAGCTTCTAAAATATGAAATTTATGCATCCCAGATTCTCTATAATAATCTGTGCATATTGGGAGCAATATCCTTTCCATGAAACACAACTAGAAAGATCACGCAGCTTCAAGCATTCCTGTTCTTATATCCTATAAAGACAATAATACAGAAAACTGTAAGTTTCAGGCTTGGATCTTCCTGATACCGTATTCAAATTCAACAACGTAAAAAAGATGCAAAGCATCACCAAGTGTCAAAGTGAGCAAAAAGTGTGAGTTAAGTAATTTATTAGTCAGCCAACTATTTTCGCATTGTATCCCAAGACATGACTTCCATTTCTGGCTTATTTGCAGGAAGAAACTGAAGACAGGGGATAAATTTAGGCAATGGGATGTTAGATGTTAGTGGTTCCACTAACTTAAACCTTCTATGTTATTCACTATGCAAAAATGGCCCTGACTCTCATGATCGGCTATGGGATTTGGACATTTGGTCAAACCATTAGTTGATATGCAAACGGTTTGACCGATGGGATGATATTCTGACCTGGCTGCTTAATTACGCAAATAAAAAGTCAACGAGGAGTATTTATTGGTCGTATTTTGCTTCCTACTGCTGCTTACTTTATATGGAAAGAAAGGAATGCTAGGCTCTTTACAACTAGTGCTAGATCAGTGCAACAACTTAGAGATGTTAATGTCTCCACGGTTAGATTGAAGCTGGTCACGGTGAATTTTAAATGATCTACAAAGGGGGTGAGTATACTTGAAGGCTGGAAGCTGCCTACAACATAGGCTACTTTAGCATTATTTTCATGTAATGGTTTCTTTGGTTGCTATTTAGCTTGTTTAACATATACATGGCATGCCGTGTATGTGAACTAGTGTGACACTGTCAAGTTGCTTGTAAAACGCTATTGGTTGTGTTGTTAATTGTTACAAAGTGAAACGTGGTATCCCTTTACCCAAAAATAGCAGCCAACTATTTTCCCAAATCATGGTTCATGATATTACACTGCGGTTCCACTTATGAGCTGGATTAAAAAAAGTACCCTAATCAGCAAAAAACTCTGGAACAACCAATATAGATTTTCACATAATAGAGAACTAGCCTCTCATTCCCGAAGTTCATATGGTTCTTCACTTATTGGTTAAGTGCGGGTGGTTTGGGGTTTAGGTAGATCCAGCTTATTTCACATACTTCAAATAAAAACATGAAATTTACAAAACAGTATCACCATGGTTTTCAGGTTTGTGTTTTGAAGTGAAGTCTGTTTATGCAGTCATTCAATTACCTTCTGCTAACATATTTGTTCTCACCATTAGAATGTTTCAGTTCCAGTAAAAAATGTAACCTTCTTATTCGCCGGAGGCTCGCTTCGTTACAAATTATTGACAGGAAACTGAAGAGATCAACTTTTAAAATTCTTAGATTAATAAGTCAGAAACAGCTACAAATGGTGTAAACTATAACAGAAACACATAGGTCAATGTACTTGAGATCTAGTTCATTTAGCATTTCAGCTTATATCAATATATTAACTTTGTTTAACCCAGGCAGGGTAAAATAGGTCAATGTACAAAATTTCAAAAATGGAAGTGTCATTATTTTTCATGGGATGGAGAACCATGTCAATAGACTTAGATCTGATTTGGTCCTGTGAGAAATTGAGTAGGGCTATAGATGTCAATGCATACCTGCGGGCTTGATAATTGGCATTAAAACCAAGGCATCCACCAGATATACATTTTCCCAAGGTTTTTATGTGAAACTGCTTCGGCAATTAAACGGCGAGCTTGCCCTTCCACAGCCAGAGGTAAAGATGGTGCTGCTCCAACACCCACAACGATACCTTGCAAGCGTGCTTCGATATTGCTTATGGCCCGCTGAAATTTCAAGTAAGGATCAGTACCTCATATATGCTACATTCTACAAGACTATTTCAATCTAATATGACTTGGCACTAATGGTTGTGAACACGTCATTACAATTTCAACAATATAAAACTATATTTAATATTCCAAAACAATAGCTAAAAGGGTGCACCCAAACTTTTGGTATAGCTACAAGAAGAGAATGAAACCTGAGCATGAGGGTTCTGAACTTCTACTCCACTGGATTTATGAGTTTTAGTCCACTCGACAAGAGGATCATGGATGAACGTCTCGAGAACACTCATCAAAGTTTCCCTATGTTCCCTTAGTACTGAAAGTGTAATCTCACAAACCTTTAAAAACGTGCCTTCATACCCTGTTATGCCCAACCCATCAATCATATTCTGCACAATCCATACCATAAGAAGGTTTCAGAAATGATCACAAACACTATCAATCATCTGCAATTAGTAAAAACAGAGAATTCTCTAATAATAATATATATCATCAATATATACAAGTACATAACTAAAAATCATCTTTTTTATAGATATAACGTGTTATGTTTCATTATTTAAAACCTATGCATATATTAATTTTTGAATTCATATTAAAAGAGAAAACTATATGCAAAAATTAAACCACTGTTGAACCCAAAATATATAGGTCAAACAGGTGTTGCTTACGAAGTACATACATACCTATGCAACATTCCATAAAATGCAGGAATCCACAGTTTCTTTCTATCATGTTATTAAATTATAAATAACATTTTATGCATGCATTATAATTAACATACTTTCTCACCTGTGTTAATCTGAAAGGTACAAGTTCTGGCTTTTCAAGCTGTAGGCCTCTGTCAAATAAGCAACTGAAATCAACATGAACACAATCACCAGTGGTTGAATCAAAAAGAATGTTTTCTCCATGACGGTCACCAAGACCAACAATATGCCCAACCATTGACCAAACAGCGGTAGTGTGTGCATAAGCAACACGGGCCC
>CM067170.1:67311829-67363902 GCA_034093135.1 Erigeron breviscapus
AAGAACTGAAAGAATTTCCTGTGTTATTCCACGGCGGGCGTCCTCGGTACCATGTAAGACAACATGTAATACCAAATATGGTAGCTGATAAGTTGCTGTTTGCACGTCACGGCGTACAATACCTCGACATGCATTAAAGATGCTAGCCCGCAAACCTGTTGCGTGGGCGGTAAGTTTTTTGACCCAGTTGAATATCCATCTGCGAAATGACAATGAAGGCTGATAGATAGGACCAAAAGATGCAGAATCAGCCATGTTTGGAAGGTGAAAGCTTGAGGTTAAACAAGGAGCTATTATCTCTTTAATATAATTAGAGAACCGATCCCACAACCTCTGACCCCTCCCATCCATCTTATTTGACTCATTGAGTTTTGAAATGTGAGAAGCTGAAACATCCTCCTCAAGCGATGCATTGCAACCAGCAATCTTCAGCAACTCCTGTATCGCCAAAGCAGCCATGTCTTGAACTGAGGTGTCAGGTACTTCCCTAAAAGCCCGTGCTAAATGTTTGTGGATTAACTCGAAGATTAAATCATCATCTGAACATGCAATTTTGAAGTTGATTTGAATAGCCTTTAACTTTGGCGGGATCAATGGCTCCAAGCAATCCAAGACAATCAGCACAAACCAGCTTTAACCGTTGTCCAACTATAGTTTTAGATTCTTCTGCGCAGCCTTTAAGTAAAGATGTAATTGAAGAGCTTAATACATCCATATCTGAATCCTCTTCACCGTCAACCATGAGTGCCACATCATCTCTTTTCAGTTTTAGCAATTTACTTAACTCACAAGCTACCATATATCTAACATTTAAGTTCTCATGGTTCAAACCAACAACAATATCTCGCAACTGATCCTTCAAGGTCATGGTCCCACGTGCTTCATCTATTACTTTGTTGACTTCTGCAAGGGCAGGAATGTTGGGTAGAGGAGGAAACTCATAGATATGTTGTTTCAGTACTGATTTATTCTCGAATACAAGTTCTTCCAAAATTTTCACAATTTGCATCATATGCAAGATAGAATGTCCCTTGTGTTTCTCAAGTAAGGGAATAATTGCAGCAAAAACTTGAGAGATCACATGTTTAGTACTAGAAGGGGATACCTTTGCCAATTGTCTAATGAAAAAATGTAAGGCTGCAAAAGCCCATCACTCTGCAGTGGTTCCTTATCGATTGCATGCATGAGAAAAACCATGAGTTTTGGTACATAAGTTCCAAGGTGGGAACCCGTCATGTTAATCAATATTTCTATACGTTTGGTGGCCTGAACTTGAAGTAACGTATCATCTGCGTAAAGCATTTTTCGGTTAATTCTGTCAAGAAGACCAACAAAATGGTGTCATAGAAAACCTGGAAGATCATCATTTTCTGTCTAGATTTTGCAACTTCCTTTATCATCTGAGGCACCCTCGATAGCCTGTAAAACAGAAAATGAAAGCTTAAGCAACTAAAACTTGTTATAAACAATACCTATAGAGAACTAACTAGGTAGAGTCTTCAAGATAAATAATCTCATACACACAAATAACTGGGTTTATTTTTTGAACCATAATAAAATGAGACATGCGATCAACTTCATGTATAGATAAGTGGAAGCTCAATTAAATATATTCTCCACAAAGTGCCAGATTCATTTTTAGCAGAAGACGTTTAATAGAATGCATTTGAGCAAGATTTATAAGAAAGATGCATAATCACTGGAATTTAAAATGAACTTCATTTTCTATTGTACTGGTCTGATAAGTAAATTTAGCAATACTGAGAAAAAAACTTCCAAAAGAAAAAGGCGGAGAGAAGCACAGAGTTGTTGTGCAATCATTGTCAGGTACATAGTGAAGAACAAACAATAAAAACATAGTGTCCATGTTGTTTTTTGTGTGTTATAGACGAAATACTTGTGCAACTAAGAACAGATAATAGCCTTTTCTGATCCACGTGTCTAATCTGTTAAAGATAAACTCAATTAAACTCGACCAATAAGTAGATGGGGTATTCTACCTTATGCTGGTATCAACTCAATCATCCACATCCTCAGAACAGACTAAATCATACAAAAGTTCGGGTACAGCAGCCTCCACCACTTCTTTTCTAGTCATGCCAGCTGGGCCACAATAAAACTGCAACGCACAGTCTAACTTTTGCCCATCTGCTTGATAAAGAGCCAAAGCAAGAACTTTTGGTAAACATTCGGTTGCAAGTTGCACCATATCTTTGTTCAAACATTTAGCCAGCACAAATAAGGTAACCTTTGCTTGGTCATTATCTTGCTGAGTAATCACAAGCTTTGGAACAACCACTGGGACCATTCTTTCAACAAGTTCTTCAGATTTAACATCTAGAAAACTTGCTGCAAATTCTGCAACCATTTTTGGGCTTTTACCAAGCCGCAATGATAAAAAATCATACACTTCATTGCGTATATGATGGAACTTAGCAAGAATTTTCTCCAGACCTCCTCTATGATGAAAGAAGCAAGATCTATGTATCAATTTAGATGCAGACATTCTCACAGTCACATAAGGATTGTCGAGCTGGTCAAGCAACATAATAAGAGATGCTAAAAACAATCGACCACTTATATCTGCTGCAACCATGATACCTGCAGTTGCTTCTAAAAGAGTCTCATAAACTTCTGGATCATTTGCCACTGCATACCCATTTCTAACTCTATCCAAAAACAACTGCTCATCTAAAAACAAATTAGTCAATATATGATTCTGAACAAAACACCTAATCTGTCTGCTGAATGCTTCTCTCACAGACTTTCTTCTGTGAAGCAGTAAGTAATCAATAGATTTTATCCACTCGATTTTCGTTTCATGTAGAGTGTTTAAATCCATATGAACAAGGATCCGTCCAACTGCTGAAACGCATGAAAGCTGAACCTCTTCAGATTCATCATATAGGAGAGTGAAAAAAAGGCGGACAAGACTTGTATAATCACAGTCTAACATGTTATGGAGATTCGGTGTAATTGATAATGATTCATGGCTGTGACGGACACTCTTGTCACATAAAGAGCACCAAAATCCTTGCAATAGCTGATCTCCTGTCCAACTGTGTATGTGCTTCTCCTCTTGTAAGAACAACATGCATTTGCTTTTAAATAAATTTGCAGTGCCATCAGAAGAACCATAGAGACATGCCAAATAACCAAGAAATATAGTGATGGATTTCTTGACTTTCTCGGTTTTCTCTTTCCACAGGAACCTGACAAAAACATATAACTGATAACTTCAGGCAAAGAAAGTGAGGAAAAGAAGTGGACTTATCTTTGTATAGTCCATTGAAAATTTTTACAGTATAGAATGAGGCTATTGGTGATATATTACAACCCTAAATTGGAGAGTATGTTTAAATTTAAAAGAGGTTAGTACTAGATCTCTTTCATTGTTGTGTGAGACATTTTGACGCTGCCCTGAATTATAGAAGACCAAAATGGATCAAACCAAGTCATTTTTGTTTGTTATCGGCATAGAACCAAATCACTTTACCCAATAGACTTACCCTAAAAAAATCTTCTAATTTTTTATTTAATACAGATTTCTCTGCAAGCAAAAATATATAGGCCCAATCAGTTGAATCCCACGTCAGTGATTGCTTTCATATTAAAAACTATACTATTTATGTTCAAAGGAAAGGCAAGGTCATAGAGCTTCAGTTCAATGAACATAAATAGATTTTTCTGCTTCTATTTGTTTCTTATTAATGGTGGCAAGGGTAGGACGGGAGGTTTTAGGTATCTGCTCTAATAGAATAACGTTTGGTAAAGGTTGAAGCAAGTAAGATGTACCCAATATCCCTTTTGTCCCAAATTTGTATTAAATATAAATAATTAGTGCGTTGCCTATGCTTGCAACAAAGATATTATATCAATTAACAAACAAATTGACCCGTTCTGCCATTCATAAGTATACTGATCATATTCACCACCTCATGTACTCATAATTGGGAAAATGCATATGCAAATTGACAATGAGTGCATAAGACTTAAAAAGTTTGCTTACTCCAATCTCTTAAAAATCTGTGCTAATGTACCAAATTCACATAGGACAATCAATGGCATAGCTATTGTGGCTTCATTTCTAACTTCATCTGCTTCATCCTGAAGACCCAAATCCAGAATACTTAAATCACCCCCACTTTGAGAAAACGTACCCATGATGGGAAGAATCTGAAGGCACAAACATTTTGTCTTCCACGACAGACAGGGTTCAGTTGTCATAAGAGAATGGTTCCATGGAGTCTTCAACACCAACTGCATAAGGTATACAGCATATTCATTTTCTCTGAAAAGATTATCCGTCTGAGGAAGAAATCCTAAAACAGCAAGAGGCACAATTTTAGATATCATATATATGGGAAAGTATCAACGTCATTAAGAAAGATACAACAATGTGCAAGTGTAGAATTAATAATTCCAGCAAACTAATAGAGTTTGTGAATCAGGTAGATTACTGAAACTGGTTTTAGCTTCGATGTATCTGATAACTGAAAGCAGGGTTTGATATAGGATTTGTATACTTCTATATATACCCCTTGCCTTTCTATTGGAATATACACAATCAATATATGAGTTTTCTAAGGTTCGAAGAAGGATAATGAGTAAAGATCTTCCCCAGCGGGTCTCCATTTCTGCTTTTGTAATATTTTTAAAGGAGCAAAATGGACAATTATATAAATTCAAACATTTACATTAGTTTACATTTCAAGAATCTAAATGGTCCTGCATTCAAGACACGGTTTCACATTTTCAGACCTTAAGCAATCTAAAATCAGACTCTTACTCTGTTTAAGCAGTAACCTGTGAAGTGCTTCAAGGTAGATAGGTAAATCCACTCCACCTAAACTTTCTTGGTTCACCTGCAAAATATATAGCCCTCATTTAGACCATAGACCATGGTAAAGCCAGTCTCATACTTTATAAGGACTCATACCTGTTTAAAAATCCAAGGAATCCATTCAAGCATCTGACGAGAAACTTGACGTATAAATTTATCCCGAGGACATTTGCACAAAGCAATGCAGAGGATGCTAAGAGCTGTTAGCGAAATTTCTGGTTCTAACAAGTTAGCATTGCCACCAGGAGCTTTCAAGGATTCAATGAGCGACATAAGTGTGGAGCCAACATGCTCAGTATATTCATTTCTTCCTTCACTTTCTAAATTGGACATGGAACCATTGGATAAGTCTAGTTTTTGCCGCTTAACGTTCAAAACATTGGAGAGTTGAATTGACCTCTTCTCTCCAACTCTTACTGATTCATAATCACTGGTTCTTATCAATGATGCATCCAAGGAATCTTCACCATTAGTTGTCTCTCCAACAAAATCAAGATCAAGCATAGATAGAGCCACTTGAAAGCACTCAACAAGCCCATGATAAGGTTTTGGAGAACGAAGGGTATTAAATAATGAGTCAGGCTTCCAGATATGAGGGGGGCATACTTTGGCTATTCGAACATATGCGCCACACAATGCAGTCTGGGAAAGATAGGGACGATAAAAGAAAAAAAGTGAACCACACATACATGTAGGCTTATATCTTGTAGTATAAATATAAACAATAATACCTTGAGCTCAGGACTTTTAGTCTTCTGCATTGACTTGGGAAAGACATTGACTACATCCGTGGCTGTCAACTTGATAACATCATCAGTGCAACTAGAGTATAGAGCTTGAAGGCATCCACCCAAGAAAGAATCATATGTTGTGTCTCTGAAAATAATGGTTATTACTGGTATTCTCATTCTAAGAAAAAATTATCTCTATTGAGGCTTATAATTTGTTTTTTCATTGTTCTAAATCAGTTAACAAAATGGTCAATGATTTAAAGTAAGCAAGAACATATGTCATGGACCAGTGGTGCTGTGGATTACTTTGCAAGTTGATTTCTTGCAGATGAAATCAGAATATTATTTAACATGACTTTGACCTCTAGACTCCCATATTTAAACGATCTCTTTATATGCTGTGAAATAGACATAACATATGATACCAAAAGATGCTTAACTAAATGGTAGAATACAAACTAAATAGATTCAGATGATTCACTAACAAACAGCAAAATCAATACCTGAACACGGGGCGTCCTTCCTCCTCTTCACTCAGTATGGCCGATATTGACAAGATCATGTTTTCACTAGGGATGATGCTAGGGATGATATCATCACTTACTACTTCTCCTAATATGCGCACCAAGTCAAAGCAAGCCTTCATGATGTTTGTTTATTAGAAACCAATACAATGCATAAGTAAATAGAAAGAAAAAACACTTATTATTAAGGTTAGGTTAACCAAAATTAATGTAGGATAACATTAAACAAAAGCGAAACTAACCATTTGCAAAGCAGCATCTCCATAGCAAAGTAACTTGCATGCAGCCAAAACAAATGGCACATTTATCAAACCTTCCACATATAGAGCTCCTTCAGTTAAGCATTTACAAGAAACTTTAATCATCCAGGTAGCGAATGGCTGCCACCTGGCAACTCCTGTGAGGTTGATCATGATACCAAAACCATCAATAGGTTTAATGCATGCTGGAAGTTCACTGAGAGCGGTAGAGTCAGTGGATATCACAGACAGGGATTCATGGAAACACCTCAGAGACACTTCCAACTCAGATTTGCATGTGTTGTTGGCTATTGTAGCTATAGTCAAGAGATCTATTTAAAAGTAGAAACAAAAGATACTAATTACTTAAACCAAAAATCAATAAAATACACTTAAAACGGGACACAATTCCTTAATTTTAGAGATACGTATAAATGAAACAATAACACAGAGTAGTTTAGTATGTGTTGTGTACCTTCAAACACCCCCATGACATCTTTAAAAAACAGACGATACGCATCTCGATCTCCTGAACGGAGCAAGGATAAAAGGGACCCCAAGGTTTCAAAAATAATTCCTTGGCGAGACCTGAAAGTAAAATGTTAGTTGCCCAACATCTAGATGAAAGCATGGGATCTCACAAGGATAAAGAAAATCTAAATAATCACAAAGCAGAAGATAAATCATGTAAATTTTACCAACCCCAAATGACACTGAAACAAGCTAGAGATCTCTAAAGAAAGATCAAGTAGAAAAAGCACAAAAGTTTTTCTTTTCTATACTCAAAGACGGGTCGTCTACTAAACAACAATGAACATAAAGCTGCTCTTCACATACTGCAACTTCAGCTTCTCATTTAATTATTTATATATGTTCAAACAGTGGTACTTAAATAAAATAACAATATAATTCCAAAACATAAAATTAAGAATCTTATATTTACTTTATAGATGTTGAGTTGAGGTATCAGTCACTTACGAGAAAGAGGGTTCAGCAAAAAACGGTAATATACGACAAATTGTTGGTAAAATTGCACTGGCCTTCCCATTATAGAAAATTGCAGGATAAATCTTGACTGTATGATTCAACAATTTGAGTGTAGCAATCACTTCCTTCTCGTTTGCTGCAGTACCAAAAACAATAATCTTTAGTCTTTACTTAAGTTAAAGACGATGCTCATGCCACAATTTGAGTGTAGCAATCACTCCCTTTTACATTCCGAAATGAAAACAAAACAAGATATGATTTACGGTCAGGACACCAGTTTTCAAACTAAAAATTACGTTCCATTTTCTAGTTTCTGTGTAATAAAGCCTCAAGCTTTATAACAGAACAACAAATGATATAAAATATGAATATTCGGTGTAATAGCTTTGACTAGTCAAAATGTATCTCTTACATTAGCACTAACTGTAAGCGAAAAATAATTGGCTCAAGATGAAAAAACATACAACAAGAATGTGGCAATATATCACTTTAACCACGGGGTATTTATATGTCATTGAAAGCGGGAAAAAATGCCACAACATTGACTCAAGATGAAAATAATGCCAAAATTTATTAAAAAAACTCATTTGTATAGTTTTCTATTCAAGAAATAGAAGTTCTTCCGTTTTTCGAGATAAAAAAACATCACAAAAGTTTTATACACCAGGCGTAAACCCTAAAAATGTGGTAACTAACTATGAAACAAAAACAAGTATTATTAATATTTAGTTTTCTAATAATATACAGATAGATATATAGATAATAGATTAACTATTAGAAGAAGTGAAAATGTAGAAGAGAAGAGAGAGTACCGGAAGAATTGGGGATGACGTAAGTTTGAAGAAGAATGGGAATAACTTGTCGAAAACGGAGAATTAAAGCGGGATCATCTGATGATGATGATGATTTGTTGTTTGGAGGGGTTAAAGAAGATGATGACGATGATGACGACGCTGCGATTCTTTCCCGGAGTTCATGAAATAAGCTAAACAAGTTTGCCATTGGAATCCCCCTTTTCCTTTTCCCTCCTATTTCGATTTTGTATATCCAATGGATCCGACTCGAAATTTTTCGTTTCTGAGGGAGTTGATTCGGACCCCACCCGAAAAACCAACTAGGTTTATTGGTTGGAGCTCTTGCCTTTGGAGACAGAGGTAATGGGTTCGATCTTTATGCCCAGCAAGACTGGAGGTCCTTTTCTACCTTTGGTAGGGGTAAGACTATTTACATCTCAACCTCCCCCACACACCGTCGAAGACGTATTTGGGACCCAAAAATCCGTGGAAGACGGCAATCAGAGTTACTTTTTTCTTTTTTTTTTGATTTGGAGCCCACCTGGGTCTAATTTGTAAACTTTTATCTTAGTTTACACTAAAAAGATATCCGCGCGAGTGACGATGGTGGTGATGGTAACTGGTCGTAGTGGCGTGCGGCCATAGCGGCGGCGGTGGCGATGTAATGACGCGGTTGCGGCTACGATTGGTAGTGGTGGCGGTGGTGGCATGGCGGCGATGGACGGTGATGATGGACGGTGGTAGTGTTGATATGTGTATGTATAGGGGGAAAACAGAGACGTGATTGTGTGAATGATGTGTATTTGATGTGTTAGGGTGACGAGTCATATGCTCGTGCAATGTGGCAGCAATGGTGGTAGCGGCGCAGGGTGGTGGCGGCGGCGGTAGCGTCGACAGGTGACGGTGGTGGTGTCGACATGTGATGGCGGTGGTGTCGGCAACAGTGGCGGTGACGGGTGGTGGGGGCAACAATTGTAAAAGTAACTGATGTTAAAATGAGTTAGTGTAGTTATTTTAAGGATTAGAGAATTTATGTTATAAAAAAATTCATTAAGGGTATAATATGCATGTTAGGTAAAGATTTTAGGGTATATCAGTTCATCTTTTGAGATTTTAGGGGAGGGGTTCCCCTTTTATAAGGTACGAGTCATATGTCCGCGCAATGCGACGGTGACGGTGGTAGCAGCGCTGGGTGGTGGTGGCGGCAGTGGGGGTGGCGGTGCAACGGTGGCGGTCGGGTGGTGGGGCAACAATTGTAAAAGTAACTGATGTTAAAATGAGTTAGTGTAGTTATTTTAAGGATTAGAGAATTTATGTTATAAAAAAATTCATTAAGGGTATAATATGCATGTTAGGTAAAGATTTTAGGGTATATCAGTTCATCTTTTGAGATTTTAGGGGAGGGGTTCCCCTTTTATAAGGTACGAGTCATATGTCCGCGCAATGCGACGGTGACGGTGGTAGCAGCGCTGGGTGGTGGTGGCGGCAGTGGGGGTGGCGGTGCAACGGTGGCGGTGTGGTGGGGCGGCAATGGTGGTAAATGTAAAAGTAATTGATGTTAAAAGAGTTAGTGTAGTTATTTTAAGGATTGAGAGATTTATTTGTAAATTATTTAATTAAGGGTTATATTAGGTCGAGACGTTTAAATTAATGAATAAAAAAAAGGGTATTTTGGGTATATCAATTCATCTTTTGAAATTTTGGGGGAGGGAGTTCCCCAAGGTATTATAGATATAGATATAGATTATAGATAGATTAGGGTATTTTGAAAATATTTAAGAAAATATTTAATTTGCCTAAAATGATTATTATATAGAATATAGATATAGATATAGATATAGATATAGATATAGATATAGATTATAGATATAAGGTGCTACTAGATTAATTCGGTGCGTTACAATAAAATCTTTCAACAAATCCGATTACAATCAACAATACATATAGTATTTTAATTTTAAATGAGATACACATTTACACATGAAAATGTTGTTTCTTTTTTTGAACCATTAACATCGAAAGTGATATTTTTTAATGATTTAAATCTTGTTACCTTGTAAAGATAAACAAAATCACGTATAAAAAAAAATTTGTTTAATAAATAAAGTAAGATAACAACAAAATCATGGAAAGATTAAGAAAAACACACAAACTAAACGAATCTAATCCATCTATATTATAACTAAAAGAGGAGGTTGGGGTACACTTGGCACCCCTAATCCCCTCTTTGAGCCTAATTCTCCCTCCTAATTAATCCTATATTTTTCTATATTTTTTTAATAATTTAAATTTTCTAGACCGACCTATTAATTAATAAAAAATAAAAAAACAAATCTTTTTATCCTTAAAACTCTATCAAAAATTATTATATATATACAACCTAGGAAAAAACTCCACGAATTCTCAACAACAAAAAAAACTTCGACTACCTCACGAATTCTCAACAAAAAAAAAAGTTCGACTACAAAAAGTGGTTTTTTGTATATATATATTTTGTTCATGTTTAATCATTATTATTTGACATTGAATTTTTGTGTTATTATTATTAGTCATCTCTTTTAATTTAGTTTGTTGTCCATTATAGGTTCATTATGACTTCTTTTTCAACCACAAAAAATAAGACCACGTTAGTTAATCTTGAAGATCTTAAGCCAACACATGTTAACCATCATCTACGACTTCGTGTTGTGCATGTATGGACTGTTTCGGATTGGAACAACCCGGAGAAATCAAAGCATTCGAGATGGTCTTTGTTGATAAATTGGTATGTATTTTTATAATTTTTTAAAAGTTTCTACTATATCTGCATATTTGTTTTTGGGTTTTTTTTCTAAACATGTTGCATATTTGTTTTTGGGCTTCTTTTCTTTCTTTGGACACACATATAAATATATAACCTAAAAAAAGGGGTAACAATTTGTATTTGGTTACAACTTCAGGAGATCGAACCTCTTTCATCATCTGACATTTTTCCTCCTTTCTTTCTTCAAACTGCAAATTTTTTATTTAACTAATTATTACAAATTAATAAACAAAAGTAACGAATTTGCCAATAAAAAAGAAGTTGAAAAAAGGGGTTAACTGGAATCGATATTGATATGGAGTTAATCTTCATATGTTTCGTTCTTTAATCTGTAAGTTTTTATTTATTCTTGATGCATTCCACACAATTTTCGTCCAATTTTCATGAGTGTTTCTTTTCAAATTCAGTTTTAGCATAAATTTGATTTAATTCTCTGTTAGGTTTTGTGAAAAATTGGCATTGAACTTTGGGATTGATTTAGATATAAGTACTACTTTTACAACTTCAAACCTGGCAATTACACTGTATGATTTTATATTTAAATAGTATATCTATACTTTACATATGCGTGTATAAGTAGTTTTTGTATTGATTAAGTTGTGATATTGGTCATAGGGATGAAATTAGTTAAAAAGTTTTGAACTTTGATGTGTGAAAGTTTTATCTATAATATAACTAAAAGAGGAGTTTGGGGTACACTTGGCACCCCTAATCCCCCTTTCTTAGGCCATTAATTCCTCCTAATTAATCTAGCTCTCTCTTTTTTTCTAGATTTTTTTTTTGCTTATTAAATAGATAATTATATTTAAAATCTATCATAAATCTTTTCCTATCAAAACAAAACTTTTTAAATTTTAAAGATATATACCATCCCTAAAACTCTCACAAGAAGTTATTATATATATAACCTAAATAAATTTTTATTAATCATTTTTCATCATTCCTCTCCTTTCTATCTTAAAAAAAAATCATGGTCATATAACTTCTCAACAAAAGAAACATACGTTTTTTTATATCACTTTAATTTAATTTTTAGTATTTTGTTCATGTTTGTTCATTATTTGATATTGAATTGTTATGTTATTGTTATTTTTTAACTCTTTTAATTTATTTTTTTCTCAATTGTACAAAAGGTTTTATTCTTTTAAATTTATTTTGCTCATTAATTTATTTTGCTCGCATTTACATCTTTCTTTTTTAAATTTAGAATATGACATATATTTTGTTATTTTTTGTTAGATGAAAAGAAGACAACGTTGGTTCATGTTGAAGATTTGAACCCAACACATGTTAATCATCATCTAACACATGTTATCATTTTGATTCCCTTTGATATATATATTTGAGACTATCCATCCATCGGATGGGACTGAAGACTAGTATAATATATAGCTATTGATGAATAAAAAGATAACAGTAAGACTAAATTTCTTTGTCATATTATATTATAACTATACTAAAAAGAGTGAATCGGGGTTTGTGCCCGGTCACTCTTTTATTGTATATTAAACTCTTGGCCCATTTGGAAGTAATTGGCCCATTTGAAAGTAAACTTAAAACGGGTGAACGACCCATATAATTGCGATTCACTAAAAGTCTAAAACGGTGAATTCGACTAATGCATTTTATTTGCAATTATAGTGTTTATTTTTACAACACATAGTATGTTTTATCATTTAATTAATTAAAAAAATTCAACACATAATATTGTTAAAAAAGTATTTCAAAAAGAAATACAATATATATGTGAATACAACCAGTAACATATCTACAATTGTGATTTAATTAATATTAAAATATAATAATTCTATTATTATCTTGAAAATGTAACACCCTTCATTTAAAAATATGGGTTTTCAAAAATTTTCGCCTAACGGCGTTAAAAGAAAGCGGAAGAAACATTAAAAGTCCAAACCAATTAAAATCTGTTTGGTTTCCTTATTCAATGGTGTTACTTAGTCATATCATCAAAACAAGTCCAAACCAATTAAAATCTGTTTGGTTTCCTTATTCAATGGTGTTACTTAGTCATATCATCAAAACAAGTCCAAACCAATTAAAATCTGTTTGGTTTCCTTATTCAATGGTGTTACTTAGTCATATCATCAAAACAAGTCCAAACCAATTAAAATCTGTTTGGTTTCCTTATTCAATGGTGTTACTTAGTCATATCATCAAAACAAGTCCAAACCAATTAAAATCTGTTTGGTTTCCTTATTCAATGGTGTTACTTAGTCATATCATCAAAACAAGTCCAAACCAATTAAAATCTGTTTGGTTTCCTTATTCAATGGTGTTACTTAGTCATATCATCAAAACAAGTCCAAACCAATTAAAATCTGTTTGGTTTCCTTATTCAATGGTGTTACTTAGTCATATCATCAAAACAAGTCCAAACCAATTAAAATCTGTTTGGTTTCCTTATTCAATGGTGTTACTTAGTCATATCATCAAAACAAGTCCAAACCAATTAAAATCTGTTTGGTTTCCTTATTCAATGGTGTTACTTAGTCATATCATCAAAACAAGTCCAAACCAATTAAAATCTGTTTGGTTTCCTTATTCAATGGTGTTACTTAGTCATATCATCAAAACAAGTCCAAACCAATTAAAATCTGTTTGGTTTCCTTATTCAATGGTGTTACTTAGTCATATCATCAAAACAAGTCCAAACCAATTAAAATCTGTTTGGTTTCCTTATTCAATGGTGTTACTTAGTCATATCATCAAAACAAGTCCAAACCAATTAAAATCTGTTTGGTTTCCTTATTCAATGGTGTTACTTAGTCATATCATCAAAACAAGTCCAAACCAATTAAAATCTGTTTGGTTTCCTTATTCAATGGTGTTACTTAGTCATATCATCAAAACAAGTCCAAACCAATTAAAATCTGTTTGGTTTCCTTATTCAATGGTGTTACTTAGTCATATCATCAAAACAAGTCCAAACCAATTAAAATCTGTTTGGTTTCCTTATTCAATGGTGTTACTTAGTCATATCATCAAAACAAGTCCAAATAAACCTGTTTCGTTTCCTTATTCAATGGTGTTACTTAGTCATATCATCAAAACAAGTCCAAACCAATTAAAATCTGTTTGGTTTCCTTATTCAATGGTGTTACTTAGTCATATCATCAAAACAAGTCCAAACCAATTAAAATCTGTTTGGTTTCCTTATTCAATGGTGTTACTTAGTCATATCATCAAAACAAGTCCAAACCAATTAAAATCTGTTTGGTTTCCTTATTCAATGGTGTTACTTAGTCATATCATCAAAACAAGTCCAAACCAATTAAAATCTGTTTGGTTTCCTTATTCAATGGTGTTACTTAGTCATATCATCAAAACAAGTCCAAACCAATTAAAATCTGTTTGGTTTCCTTATTCAATGGTGTTACTTAGTCATATCATCAAAACAAGTCTAAACCAATTAAAATCTCTACGTTTGGCTACTTTGTTACGTTTAACTGCATTACTACATTTTAACTGCATTAAAGTGTAACATATGTCACACCCGACTAGATGACAGCCTTACGGATGAACATCAAACGTCGTTAAGGAATGGCAAGCCAATCCCGGAGTAATCCGTATGTACAAGACAAATGGGGGCGGGTCAGACCTCCCGTATTACTCAACTGCATCTCAATGACCGTGTTGCAAGGAGCCACCCGAGCAACCTGCATCTACGCACTTAGCCAGGCTAGGGCAAGTACGGGTTAAGCTTAACACTTTCTGCATCTCATTTTAACGAGCTCGAACCTGCATCTCATTTAGTTTAGATGACTGCATTACCTAAACATTTACTACGTTAACTGCTTTTACGTTATGGGCCCTTAAACGTGCACGTGTCATGGCAACTTAACAAGTCTAGTGAACTAGATGAGCAAGCCATACATTCATGCACATACAACAATCAACAACATTTACTACATCTCAATGCATTGCAAGATACTACATAACACTTCATAACATAACACTACATTTTACTTCATTTCATAACATGCACTACATTACATATGATTTGGGACTCCATTTCAGGTCTCAAAAGTCAACTGCATACCCCGTGATACCCCCCGTGTAAACCCCACATACCCATAAGCAACATAAGGTACCAATTTGGGAAGTTATAATTATGAAACCCTCTTTTGTTGAACCCTCAGCGTGTCAAAGTAGTGTATCTTACCTCAAAGAAGCGCACGACAAATGATAACTACGTTACCGTGCAAAGCAAGTATTCCTGACCTCCTATAATCATTAAGCGATCATTAGACAAGTTAATACTCACATCATTAAGGTAATAAATCAGACCTAAACACCTATATACACGACCCATGACAATGCTTTATGCATTGGAGGTTTGATTAATACATTAGGACTCATAGAATCCGACGAAACTCGACCTTCACTCACTAATTCAACCTTTCAGGAACTTGACATCAATATCATCTTTTAAAAGCATTACCATTAGAAAATAGACTCTCTCACGATTCCGTGGATAGCTTATTTGTCAAAAACGGAGTTACGGTTCAAAAGTTATGGCCATTTGAAAATTCAGTCGCTGTTGCGCCGCAATGACTCATTGAGCCGCAACTTATCTCCCTGAAATCCAATTGCGCCGCAACTATGTAGTTGCGCCGCAACTGGCTACGAACCAGCACAACAATCATCTTTTAACCTCCAAAACTTAACCAAACTCAATCCAAACGACCCCAAACCTTATGAACAACCTTTGAACCTTAAAATCCACCATATTAAGACCATAATGATGTAATAAAAACTTTGATTAAATCCATACATGAATTGCATCATAAAACAATTGTTAATTCGACATCAATCAACCCTTTAATGACCTAGATCTGATTCCAAATGACTTAAATGATTGAAAAGATATAAAATTAATGTTAATATACCTTTCCTACCTGTAGATCACAAAGAATGTGCAAAAGACTTGATCAAACACACTCGAATCACACGTTTTGATGGATTTTCGCTTAGGAAATTGATGGGGATCATGGGGGCGGTTAGGGCTTGATACAAGGGAGAAGAAACTGATTGTGATAGTGATTAGGGTCTAATTAAACTCCTAATCCCGTTTTTAAGATTCACCCTACATCAAAACTAGTCCCTAGGCTTCCAAACGTCACATTATTAGCCCAAAACACCTATAGGGACTACATACAACTTATTAAACACTTCAAGCACCTCAAAAGGCATATAACTACACCTTAAACACATTACTACATCAATTATTAAGGCATTCAAGCCTCACACGTATAACACATTAACCACATCTAAGCATTAAATCTACCATAGACTTAACGGACACGTTATGTTGACTTAACGACTCAAGTCAACCGTTAATTAAAAAGTTTGGGATGTTACAATTACCTCCCCCTTAATAGGATTCCGTCCTCGGAATCACTTCAGCGTAAAATAGGTAAGGATAATTTCCGAATCTACTTTCACCATAAATATGATTCCGTCCCACTTGCACAAGCTCAATTAACTTCCTATGAAGCTTCTTTTACTTTTTGGCCAAGGATCTCAACCAGGCCAACTACAAACACTCCTTAACATCAATACTCATATCTCTCCACGGATTCACATTGGTTTCATATCAACATATACATCATATCATCGTATACTCACATCAACATAGACTTACCACTTAAACCTAACTTCATAACATATCTTGGCATATCACACATAAACTTGTCACACGTATTCATATTAGCACATGTAGAGTATTTACTCCTAATTGTGCCTATCAACGATTATATCACACATATCTACATATCTTACTTAGATCTCACGTCACACCGTAATCCCACATCTTAAATTACATGTACATCTTTCTTACATATTCTTATATCTTCAATCAATTTACATATTAAACACTAGCTTTACAACAAGCACGATTTCCCACGTCTTACGCACTAGCATTACATCTAGCACGATTTCCCACATCTTACGCACTAGCATTACATCTAGCACGATTTCCCACATCACATATTGCTTTAACATTAGGTACATTCATTACCTAATTAATCCCACATCTACTTTAACGTTTAATCCCACTAACGTGCACAACTCATAGTGATTCATACGTGTATCTAGTGAACTAGACATACCATACTTAAGTGCCACATATAAGTCATCACATAACAACATTAAGCCATAACATCGACATTATTAACAACACATATCTTACACATATCATAGCACCGTCATTATAAGAATCATACTTCATATGCACATATATACTTCTACTTTAAACATCATCATATCAACATAAGTCATTTCGACATTCATATCATTCAGCGAATACTATTCATTTGGCGGCTAAGCCTTCCAAGCACGTATCCTTACTAACTTGCTATCACAACTCACATAATTTATTTGAACAAAGGGTCGACTCGCCATACTTTCGATGCATAACATATCCCTCCATAGAGGCTTATGGTTAGACCATATTACCCACTTTGCTCATAATAAGCTTCCTTTGTTCACCACAAAACCTTTAGACCATTTTGAGCTAATCAAAACACTTTTTTAACAATTCCAACTTTATGAACTATTGTCTTTATGATCTTTGGCTCTGCACTTTTCCTTTCAATAACTTGTCGTATCATGAAATGACATTCAACACCTATGGCATAATCATTGTTGTATATGAACTCAACAATAGATCTCGAGGCACCATCACACAATCATATGGTTTTACCAAGTTTCTAACTCATTCATTCTCTTTCCCATCAATCTAAGAGTGATAGGCATCACTTGAGTTCACCATTTTCCTCATACTTTGACAAACATCTTTAAAAATTTTCACATAATGGTCGTCTCGATTCAAAACATTCAACCATTTACTTTCACACTTTAAGAGCACTTCTTGATCATACATCTTTTCTTTCATGTCCAAGGAAACGGTGCAATAGTTCACCATGGAATAAGCATTTTTGGACCACTTGACTACTAATTGCTCATGTCATATCATTACCTTTAACTTCCCACGCAACTTTGTCTCTTATTCCAAGGTGACGTGACCACTCACTTCCGTCAGAGGACCATTAAACCCTTTGTATTGCCACCAAACTTTCAGTGTCTAGTCTTGGCTTTTAACCCAATCACACGTCAACATATAAAATTTACTACACCTCGTATCATAATAGGTCGTATCACACTTCAGGCGGCATCCAAATGAGCATGTCACCACAGTTCATAAACTTCCTCAAGTACAACTTTTGGTCATTTCGTTCTCGGATACCGAAATCTTACTTTTAGACTTATAGTTCCACGCTGGTTATTTATGAATTTTCAGAATCCACTCACATAATACCAACATCTTCGTCTCTAGAAACATCACCTTTGACTGGCTCATTGTAGACAAGTGCTTACCATAACCTTATAGTCATGGAATTAAACATTAAATGGAACCTTGTTCCTTTCAATTCTACGCGTCAGCTTCTACTTTAACTTTTACTCACTTTGGGCGAATTTAGAATTAGGCCTCTACTTGTAGAAAATCGTAGTAACGTTCCTTACACAACATGATGTTCTTCATTATACTTAGAATAGATAATAATGTCATCACCGAACGTAATGACTGAACGGTCTAGAGAAACTTTAAACTTTATCCCTTAAGTTCACGACATGGTAAGGACCATTCGTTACCATGCAGGTACTTCAAGAAACTCAATAGGGTCATAATGAGCGTATGATTAACCTAAGCAGGACTTTCATCATCAACTTCATCATATGGTAGTACAATTCATAAATCTATCTTATAAAAAGAAATACATCCCACAATCGAAAACATTGACTTCTTCCTATAAGTGAGAACAAAACGAAAGGTATCTTTGAATAAAAGTAGCACTCGTCACACGTCAATAGAAGGTTCGGCCTCACGATCGCAACGAAACCGAGAACATTAATAGAACATCTCGAAACTACGGGTGGCCTCGACTCTTGAAGTATAATCTTTGCCTTACATAAGTAGATCACATAGGCGAGAAACATGATCAATTCGGAACTGAATGCTCCTGAAAAACTTCTACTTCTTGTGATTTAAGTATCCATAGTTAACTCCGTCATCCAACCTCTTAACTTTTCATAAGGGAAAACTCTTTATCTTGAGAAGCAGTCAGACATAGGATTTTGTACTCATATAGGATATCAACATCACCTTCATGTCACACTGGCGAAGGCAATATGCGATAGAACTGCTAGAAAGGTTCATGTGTTAGTTCTCCATACCTTCATGCAATATAAGGAAGAATCTCCACCTGTAGATACTTGTTCCAATCGTCATCTAACATCCCGTAACGAAACCTAAACTTAAACGAGTCATAAATCCAAAACAGACCAAAATATGCGTCGCATGGATGGTGCATGCGCCTCCTAAATTGAACATTTCTGAACAGTAACTTCCATGTGTTTGCACATGCCCTGCATAAACTTAAAAACTCAGAATATGCGCTACATACCATCTATGACCAGGAAAGATAATTTCAAACAAAATCTAAGCGTCTTCCTTACACCCAAGCACAACTTTAAGACTTCGCAGCTCGAAGAAAATCTCACATCATAACATGGTGTTCAGAGAATGGAAGAGCTTCATGGTTAAAAGGTTCATTCATCCATAGCGTTATCTTTTTTACTTGCTTCAGCTTCATCATTCTTTAACCCATAGATACACGTCTACTCTTCACGTGGTTAGTTATGCCACCAACCAGTGATTCCATCATTCCCATCTTCACTCCATTCAGATCAGCACAGACACAGTCTCACAAACACACACATGTCGTGATACATTTACAATTACGTTCGCGACCGGAATTGTAACTGTATCCTTCCATACATGTGCCCGGTAACCCTTCTATACGTCACCTACTTATAACCTTCAAAAATCCAGCATCAACTCCACTCATCAACTTCAAGTCCATGTCCTTTAAACTAGTAGACTTAACAACATTGACTACTAATCATTTCACTCCTCACTTATCTCAAAACTTCATTTAACTTCATGTACAACATAATCCTCATAAACATTTAATACGGCTATCACTTTCCATCGATCTTCTCACATTTCAACACACTTGAGGCATCAACATCATTATAGTTGTAACACGGTGTTTACTCTCGACACATAAAGATTCACTACATAGAAATCTCTCCAACTTCATTACTTTGTACACCGGTCAACACAAGCATGGCCATACAAATACGCTCACGTCGTGATACACTTGCAATTATGTTCCGGACCATAATTGTAGTTGTATCCTTTCACATGCGTGTTCGTTACCACCATTGTGTATCACCTTCTTTTCACCAATTCCATTCATCTAATCCTCCAACTTTTGTCCATCTCAACAACTTCTCACATAATATAAGGCAAAAGTTTATCAAATTCAGTTAGAGGAATAGAAGATCACCTCGAGGACCGTCTATCGTAACAATAGAATAACTTAGCGACGGAGAAGCGAGAAACGAAAGAATAAAGGCTAAAACACATATTCACATATCAATAAACAATCATCATATAGCCTTATTCCTACACTCTCACTCATCCCAACCCGTCCTAAGGCATTTCATCTCAAAGGCTAAGCATACCTACTTAAGCCTAACCTGATCTCTATCGGTTTAAGTCCAATTCCTATGGCATACCTATAGTCATTGGTTCACTTAAACCATTTCTCTGATACCAACTTGTAACACCCTTTATTTAAAAATATGGGTTTCCAAAAATTTTCGCCTAACGGCGTTAAAAGAAAGCGGAAGAAACTTTAAAAGTCCAAACCAATTAAAATCTATTTGGTTTCCTTATTCAATGGTGTTACTTAGTCATATCATCAAAACAAGTCCAAATGGAAACCCGTCGGCTGCCCAACACAAAACAACCGACTACAAAACATGCGAACTTCATAAATGTCTAAACATAAACAAAAGTCTAGAAATATGTAGCAACTATGGGTAGCTATGGTCTTCATCAAGCAATCTACCCACTTCCTCACTCTTCATTCAACGTCTACCTCGGCTAAGCTAAACCTGAAGGAGCAACACATTTCAAAAGACAAGTGTTAGCTAACGAATTAGCTAAGTAAGATAACACTTAAATTATAAACCATTTGTCCATTTCAAATATTATGGATTTATAATACGTCATTAAGGCACCACACTCATCAAACATATCATAACATCAATACTACATAATAGGATGTAATACCCTAAGTGTGCCTATCCTTCATTCTGCATTTCACACATATAACCATATGACTGCTTTCTCTACGTTTTGGCTACTTTGTTACGTTTAACTGCATTACTACATTTTAAATGCATTAAAGTGTAACATATGTCACACCCGACTAGATGACAGCCTTACGGATGAACATCAAACGTCGTTAAGGAATGGCAAGCCAATCCCGGAGTAATCCGTATGTACAAGACAAATGGGGGCGGGTCAGACCTCCCGTATTACTCAACTGCATCTCAATGACCGTGTTGCAAGGAGCCACCCGAGCAACCTGCATCTACGCACTTAGCCGGGCTAGGGCAAGTACGGGTTAAGCTTAACACTTTCTGCATCTTAATTTAACGAGCTCGAACCTGCATCTCATTTAGTTTAGATGACTGCATTACCTAAACATTTACTACGTTAACTGCTTTTACGATCTGGGCCCTTAAACGTGCACGTGTCATGGCAACTTAACAAGTCTAATGAACTAGATGCGCAAGCCATACATTCATGCACATACAACAATCAACAACATTTACTACATCTCAATGCATTGCAAGATACTACATAACACTTCATAATATAACACTACATTTTACTTCATTTCATAACATGCACTACATTACATATGATTTGGGACTCCATTTCAGGTCTCAAAAGTCAACTGCATACCCCGTGATACCCCCCGTGTAAACCCCACATACCCATAAGCAACATAAGGTACCAATTTGGGAAGTTATAATTATGAAACCCTCTTTTGTTGAACCCTCAGCGTGTCAAAGTAGTGTATATTACCTCAAAGAAGCGCACGACAAATGATAACTACGTTACCGTGCAAAGCAAGTATTCCTGACCTCCTATAATCATTAAGCGATCATTAGACAAGCTAATACTCACATCATTAAGGTCATAACTCAGACCTAAACACCTATAAACACGACCCATGACAATGCTTTATGCATTGGAGGTTTGATTAATACATTAGGACTCATAGAATCCGACAAAACTCGACCTTCACTCACTAATTCAACCTTTCAGGAACTTGACATCAAGATCATCTTTTAAAAGCATTACCATTAGAAAATAGACTCTTTCACGATTCCGTGGATAGCTTATTTATCAAAAACGGAGTTACGGTTCAAAAGTTATGGCCATTTGAAAATTCAGTCGCTGTTGCGCCGCAATGACTCATTGAGCCGCAACTTATCTCCCTGAAATCCAATTGCGCCGCAACTATGTAGTTGCGCCGCAACTGGCTACGAACCAGCACAACAATCATCTTTTAACCTCCAAAACTTAACCAAACTTGTGAGTCCCAAACTCTCTAGATAGTTAACCCAGAATGTAAAATACAACAAGTCTAATAAGCACTAGATTGGACTAGTATTACTTGAATATAAATGCAAGTATATAAACAAAGTAATACAAGACTAAAAGCAATAAAATAAAAGTGGAACACAATGTAATTTTTTCAAGTGTATTTTATTTATGATGTTAAATAAAATACAAGGTTGTGCGGAATCAAGATAATACAAATATGTAAGTATCCTAACAACCTATGAATTACAAATGATCTATATTTGTCAAATAACTCTTTTAGATCGAGATACTTAAAGTTGTGAATTATCCCTGTTTAAGATCGAGAGTATTTAGACAAATTCACCTTTAATGCTAAAAGTAATTTTAACAAGGAAATGACTTTGTATTTATAGGCAAACAAATTCACCAGTGAATTTGTGCCGTACAAATATGGTTGCATGCATTTAATGAACCGACAAGGTCATTAAATGCATTGGTTAAGGTACAAGGATAAAGTCACATCAATATGACTTTATTCTTTTAACCAACCACCTTCACACACGTAGGTACTTTAGTAAAGAACAAGTGGAACGTTCTTTGGAAAGTGTGTAAAGGCAAAAGTCAAACCTTGTAGTCAGTGTTCAGACTTGTAAGGTCTAGAACACTGACAAACCTCCAGATGTTCAGATCTGGTAAGACTTCCAGTGGACTCCGCCATTTGTCAGTCTTCTTTATTCTAACTTTAGTCTTTGACTTCAGTGAGAATGTCTTCAGTAGAATAGATCTGGACTGGGGTGAAGTCCAGTGAGCTAATCTGGAATACTCCAGATTTCCTATACAAGTATTTGCTCACTGGTCTTCCATTATTTCTGAACAAATCTTCAGAGGGACTCCAGTTTCCAAGTCTGGAGTAGGTCCAGTAAATCTGGACCTAACAAATTCCCCCTATTTGTTTAGAAATAATGCAAGGTTTTTCAAGCTTATATCTATACAACTTTGTATGCTTGAAAAACACTTGTTTTGACTTAGTCTAAAAAAAATTTAAGTTACTGGAAAACACTTTATAGATCATCAGTGTTTTCAGTTTCATCTTTTAGTTCTAACTTAGACTAAATCTGATCATTTACTTTATGAATCATTTACTTAATGAATCATTTGCTCCAGTGGCTAGACTTGAAGCGATCAGAATATTTTTAGCATTCGCTGCTCATCATCAGTTCAAGGTCTACCAAATGGACGTGAAAAGTGCATTTTTGAATGGAAAACTTGAAGAAGAAGTTTATGTCAGACAACCACCAGGTTTTGTTGATGAAAAGCATCCACATTGGGTATATCATCTGGACAAAGCGCTTTATGGCCTCAGACAAGCCCCACGTGCCTGGTATGATACTCTGACTAAACATTTATTGAAAAATGGTTTCAAAAGAGGTGCAATTGACAATACCTTATTTATTCTTCATGAAAAGGTAATCTGTTAATGGTACAAATTTATGTTGATGATATTATTTTTGGCTCTACTGATGATAAAATGTGCAAGAAATTTTCAAAAATAATGTCAACTGAATATGAAATGAGTTTGATGGGTGAATTAACGTATTTCTTGGACTCCAGATTAAACAGACCAGAGATGGTATTTTTATTAATCAGGAAAAATATGTTAGAGATCTTTTAAAGAAATATGATATGAACTCTTCACCATCTAAACCCACTCCAATTTCTGCACCATTAACACTGGACTTAGATCCAGATGGTAAACCAGTGAAGACCACTGTCTATAGAGGCATGGTTGGTTCACTGATGTATTTAACTGCCAGTAGACCAGATATTATGTTTTCAACATGTTTATGTGCCAGATATCAGTCTAATCCAAAAGACTCTCATATGCTTGTTGTAAAGCGCATACTGAAGTACCTTAAAGGTGTCCCCAGTTTGGGTCTTTGGTATCCCAAAGGCTCAGGCATGGATCTAATGGGTTATTCAGATTCAGATCATGCAAGTTGTAAGATAGACAGGAAATCCACTACTGGTGGATGTCATTTCCTTGGTGGCAAACTGGTCAGCTGGACCAGTAAAAAGCAAACTTCAGTTTCATTGTCCACTGCTGAAGCTGAATACGTGTCTGCAGCCAGTTGTTGTGCTCAGATACTCTGGATGAAGAACCAGTTGCTTGATTATGGTAATAAGTATTCAAAGACCCCAATCTTCTGTGATAATACTAGTGCCATTGCTATCTCGAACAATCCAGTCATGCGCTCAAAGACGAAGCACATTGATCTCAGGTATCACTTCATTCGTGATAATATTGTGAAAGACAACATTGAACTCCATTTTATTCCCACTGACAAACAACTCGCTGACATTTTTACCAAACCGCTGGATGTTAAAACTTTTGAATATCTTGTTGGTGAGTTGGGAATGTTAAACCCTTAAATCTGGAACCTTGGTGTTGAACGCCTATGTGTACTATCAGGGATCTTTGATTTAAAGATTTATAAATTTATGACTGCTTAGATATTGAACGTCGTTGTGTACTATCTTTGTATTAATAGATTTCTGGATCAACATTCCAAGGGGAAGACTGAAAGATATATTTTTTCTTAAAATGTTTTAATTTCAGGGGGAATTTATTAATTTATTTTCTCATTGGACAAAATTTTCCAGAAAATATTACTGGTACCTTGTAAATGTGTCCCTCTCACTGGTAATTAGATAGGTTGAAGTGCATATTTGAGGTGATGTTTGTCTCCTTGTAAATGTCTCCCTCTCAATTGTTTGTATTAGTTGACGTGCATGTTTGAGGTTACCAATCTCTTTCAAATGGTTTTCACTGGTACTTTGCTGGAGTGTCCCTCCAGTGTACCATCAGTGCATGCTTCACTGGCCTAATCCACCAGTGATACTGGAGTGTCCAGTCAACCTACAGATGTACTGATATGTCAGTCATAATACTTTTTATACTTGGTCATTGTGCGTGCCACGTATGCAAAATCTTTGAAAAGATATTTATCTTATTATCCTACGTGGCATGTAAATTTTTTCAAAGAAATGATGGTATTTTTACCTTGGGAAGACAAAAAGTGCAACTTGATACTGTTTGTGGGCTGTAAACCGTCACACATTTATGTGTGATGTGATATATTTAATGCGGATCTCAGAACCCGATCAAAATTATATTTGATAATTTCAAAATTAACCGTTTGAGTTCCACATTCTCTCTCCTATATAATACCCACTTTCACTTTCCTTTGCATTTACTTCGAACATATTTACTCCCAAATTCTTCAAATTCCTTCATTTATTTCCTTCATTCAATTTCCAATCATAAATCACTCCCATATTTAATTCTTCAAATCTTCATCAAAACCCCAATCTTTCAATTTCATCTTCATATATCTATCATATTCAATGGCACCAAGACAATCTAATTCACCTAAAAATCTGCTCGCCGCCGAATATGCTCATGTTCCAAATATTGTTAAGGCACCCCATATTACTCTTGAGGCAAAGGCCATAAGGATTAATATGAACAATTGGTTGGCTAGACTCACTAGCACCACTCATGCTCCCACCTCTCTCATCGGACGACTGAATGCTTTTTCCTCAGTTGTCCACTCTATGGTGCTCTCACACGTAATCGGGTAAAATGTATCATGATTATTTGTGTGAAATTTGGTATTCTGCTGTGTATGTTGAAAACACTAAAACCATCAACTACACATTGCAACAAGGCGCCAGGTCTTTCACTCTCACTGTCGACTCTCTCAGAGATGTTCTTCATTTAAATTATTTGGCTGAAAATAAGATGGAAATTCTTCTCCCTACTGGTATCAATTTCAGGGATGTGTGCAGATTGATGGGGCACACTGAAATATTGGATGAACATGGCCAGTTATTAAGGAAAGGCACAATCTACATGAGCAAGCTGACTGACTCATGGAGATACTTTTTCACTCACCTTGTTGAGTGTTTAGGTGGCAGTTCTGGAGGGTTGGACCAGATTAATCAAATGCAACTCCAGATTGCCTACTGTCTTTGGTTTGGGTACAGGGTTGATTTCGCTCAGATCTTCTTTGATGATCTGGTTGACCGTCTGAAGGTGAAAGGTAGAAAACCACATATTCCTTATATTTGTTTTCTTTCACTGGTATTTTTAAGAGCTTTGGGTCCTGAGTATGATTATGAAACAAATCATTTCTCTATGTGTGAATATCTGAGGGAGTTGAGTTCCCTAAAATCAAGAGCTGGTGAGGTTGAAATTCCTGTAAATATGTTGAATAATTTTGGAAATGATGCACCTGATGAGCAAGAAGAGGCTCCAGGTAGGGGTCAGATTGTTGTAAGACCCACTGGAGTCATCGATGTTGAAAATGTGCAACCAGTGACCCAGGTGGCTCCTGAAGGTCAACAACCAGAAAATGTTGACCCTCATAGACGACCAAGATCAAATAGACGCCTTATGAGGGCTGGAGTTCAGGTGAATCCAGATAGAGCCGATGCAACCCATTCTGGTGATATTATGAATTTAGATGGGTTTCCAATTTTTGAGGAAGAAAATGTTGTACAGAATGTTGAGCATGTAGAAACTGTACAAGTTGTTGAGCAGGTGACTGATTGTAACATCCCAAAACTAATCGTTCATGTTGACTAACGTCGTTAGGTCAAATTATAAGTCCGTGATACGTTTGTGTGGAAATATGTGTTTATATGTTTATGTGACCTATATGTGAGATTTAATTATCTTTAATGAGTGACAATAAAGTAGATTTAATGATGTGTAAAAGGCCTTTGTAGTGTGTGAAAGTGCTTTAGTGTGTTATATGTATCCCCAATAAGTGTTTTTAAGCGAAATAAAGTCGATATGAAGTCCAGGGACCAATTTTGCCAATGTTGGAAAGTTAAAAACGGGTTAAGTGATTAGGGAAACCTAATCTCTCATTAGTTGCAGCCATTAATCATAATTAAGTCAAGAAAACAAGTTCCTTCAATCCTTCTTGAATTTCTTAAGCAAATCTTCAAGTTTTGGGTCAATCGATCGTGTGTTTTGGCATTGGATTGGATCGGTCATTGTATTATCAGGTAACTAATGATTCATCGATGTATTTACAGATTTAAAGGTCATAAATTGATGTTTCAGATCTGATTTTAAAAGGGTTTTTGTTAATTAGGGTTCATGTTGTGTCTTTGGCTAATTAATGATCTAAATGGTGTCAAACGAGTTTGTAATCGATATGAATGATCAAAATATGTTTAACAATGTCAAAATCATGTTTTGGGTGAAGCCCAAGTCGTTTGTTTCTGGAAAAATCGAAGAACAAGTCGTTTTATGAATTCTGGTCGAAATTGAGTCTTAAATTCGTTTTTCTGATGTCAACAGCTTCCGAACGAACTTAAAGTTCGTTCTAAGCTTCCTAAGTTCGTTTGGAACACTCTAAATTCATTTGAAGATGAGCCTAAGTTCGTTTGAACCCAAACTAAGTTCGTTTGAAGCCTTCAAAAATCGTTTGAACCCTAAGGTGTCTAAATTCGTTTAAAGTGAATGTCTAAGTGGTTTTGAGACTTAAATTCGTTTGAGTTAAACCCTAACTTCGTTCAACAAACGAAGTTAAACTTCGTTTATGGTCTTCTAAGTTCGTTTGGGCATTGCTAAGTTCGTTCAGTATGTCCTAAATTCGTTTGAAGGCAACTAAGTTTGTTCAGTGAGTCTAAGTTCGTAAGAACAAACCTAAGTTCGTTTTAAAGTTCGTTTGGGTCCCAAATGACTTATATTTTGTATATTAATGTATCTTAGGTGTCGGGGATTATTGTTAAGCACTTTTAGCCTTTCATTACGCGCGCACACTCCCAACAGGTAAGATACACTACTTTTGTCACGCTGAGGGTGCAACGAAAATGGTTCGTAAACTATAACCTCCATAACAGTAATGTATAACTCATAGGTGGTTGGGTTGATATGGGAGGTACTCGGGGATTAATGATGACGATGTTTATGCCTAAAATGCTTCCCCGTACATGTGGTTACGATATGATATGTTATGATGAACGGTGGTTAATGATATGTTGTAATGTTGTTATGTGCATGTATATGTGGCTTGTTCATCTAGAACACTAGACCTTTTTAGGTTGCCATGACACGTGCACGTTTTAAGGGCCCTAACGTGAAAAGATGATAGTATGGATTAGTTTAGGTTAAAGGTGGAAATCTAAACTAAATATGATAAATGCTCGAGCTAATTAGATGTTAAGTGTTATGCATAACATGTGCCTTACGGTGGTAATAGGTACATCGTGCCTTACAGTGGTAATAGGTACGTATAAATGGTGCCTGACGGTGGTAATAGGTACGTCATGCCTGACGGTGGTTATAGGTACGTTAAAATGGTTGCTCGGGTGGCTCCTTGCAACAAGTCATATGTGGCGAGTAGTTTCGGGTGGCCTGATGACCCACCTAATGTCATGAACATAGCGTGCTACTCATGGATCGACATTGTCTTTCCTTAAAAACGGTAACTTCGGTTACAACTTAACGAGGTGAATCAAAGTGATCAAATTGATTAGGCACGCTTAGGGTCATGTACTCTATGCTTATATGTGATGTGGATATGTTTATACGGTGGTATGAATGCCTAATTAAAATGACGTAATGCTTTAAAGTGACGATTTAAATGGATGAAATGTTTTGCTTAAACCTGGTGTTATCTTACTTAGCTTTATAGCTAACACTTGTTTCTTTTAATGTGTTGACACCCTCAGGTTAGGCAGTGAGATGACGTGTGAAGCTTTGGCGAGAGATGGGTAGATGATCAAGCTGGCTTTAGTTTACCCATAGCTTCGCATAGACCTTATGTTATTGATTTCCTTTATGGAACTTATGTAATGACTATGTTATGATTGCTTTATGTTGGGCAATCTTATGGATTTCTTTTATTACAGATTTGATGCTATTAGTAACACCACCAATGTTTTCTCAACTGTTTTCCTTAGTTGAGTATTTTCCTAAATCGTTTCCGCATGATTTAACGCCGTTAGGCGAAATTTTGGAAATCCATATTTTTACGAAACGGGTGTTACACTGATGAGCAAGATGCTCAGTTTGATTTGAATGTCGAAGTTGGTGATCAGACTGGTGATCAGACTATTGATGAAACGTTTGTTTGGAATGAGGCTGATTCTCCCATGTCAGAAGGTAACATTTTTGATACTGACATGAGCTTTTTGGGTGAAGAAGTAGAAAATGTGGTTTCTTCTGTTATTACTTCAGTCACCCAACCTCTTACTGAAATGCCACCACCACCAGAATCCATTTTTGCACCACCTCCACCAGAATCAAATGTTCCACCACCAGAATCCACTATGCCACCACCTCCACCACCTTCAATTCCACAATCCACTCCTTATTTCACTCCTCCCACAATTCAAATTTCACAAACTCAGCCACCACCAATTGAAACTCCCATTGACTTATCTGAACACCGTGTGCTGGACTCAACAGTTGTAAATGCTGAAACTTCTTCTGAAGAGGTCTGGGCACAAGTACCTTTAATGACCAGAATGACTTCAACTCTTGATCCTCCCAGTGGTCCCTCCTCTTCTTCTTCAGCCGAGGTCCAAGGCCTTTTAAGTAAGGTGGCGGACCTGGAGAGATCACTCCAGTCTTTTTCACAGGTTATTTCTGACTTCAAATCTCTTTTATCGAATAATCTTTCATCAGAAATGAATCTGTTTGCTGGTAATGAGAAGCTGGTGTTCGAGAAGTTAAATGAGCTGGTACTGGCCACAAATAACAATTCTGAAAATATCAAAGTGGCAGTCCAGGGCTTAGAAGCAAAATTTGTACAATCTGTTCAGACTGCAGTGAAAGATGAAGTTGTTCAATCACTGGCAGGTCTGACAGATGAAGTTCAGAAGTTGACGACCAGGATAAGTAGTTTGGAGAGTAGGCCAACCCTTGATCAGAATGTTGTTGTTAGTTCAATCAGTGATGAGGTTGCTAAGAAGTTCAGACATGGAATGTTAAAAGAAATTTCTGAAGAGATTTCTGGGTCTGTTCTTAGAACAATTCAAGATGGGTTTATGCCACAGGTGGTGAAAATGATTGAAGTTGAAATGCCCAAGCACTTGCCTCAGGAACTTGAAATTGTTAAGAAGGAAGTGATGGCTCTGAGGAAGACTGTGAATATAACAACTCCAGTGGCTGGAAGAACATTTGGTGCTCTAGACAGACATATGCTTGAATAGTTGTGGAAAGATCTCAAGTCAAGAACTGGTGATCATTCCAAGGGGGAAAAATCGTCTGTTGCCACTGAGTCTGTTCAAGAAGGTTTGGTAAGGAAAAAGAAAGAAGTTGTTGCCAGTGCTATTGAAAAAGCCTTTGCTACTGAAAGCATCATGCAACAAGAACAAGTGACTGGTACTGATGCCAGTGCACAAGAAGCACAGAGGGCACTTGGCACTGAAGCCATTATGCAGGTTGAAGAGGCTGCTGGTACTGATGCTAGTGAGCCCCAGTTTGAGTCTTTCCCAGATATACCAACAACTCTGAAGTTTGTAAAAGGAAAGGAACATATGGTATCTGGAGAAGAAAGTGAAATTGCTGAAGGTTCATCAGAGTTTCCTACTGCTGATGATGACACCTCGAAGAGACTGGAGCAAGAATGCATTTTGATAGAAATATTCAAGAAAAATCAAAAGGATGAACTGCTGGCCCACCAAAGGGAGATGGAAAATATGGGGACTCTTGATTCATATAATGCTGGCAGGTTGGGCATAAATATTGATGTTTACAAAAAGATGAAGGAAGACCCCAGAGTTCATCAATGTCTGAATGCATTGGATGATGTACACATTCGCTCCAGGTACTCTGAAGAAGAACAAGTTTATGATGCAGTTACGTATGGTGTCAGTGTAGTGGAACTGATCAGACAAAGGACGGAGGAACTAGTGAACCTCCAGAGAAAGATTAGAAAGAATGCTGGTGCTCTGGAGATAGAGTACAGGAAGAAGATTAAAGGCTTGCCTAAACTCACTGCCAAACAGCTCAAAGCAATTAAAGATGCAGATCTGAGCACTTTCATTCCCTTGGATACTTCACTCAAAATAAATCGTGAAGAAATCCAGACTGCCTTGGAACAAGTGAAGGTATCCAAGGAAACTGAAGCAATGATCCAGACAGCCAAATTGAAAGACAAATATAATGAACGATGATGTTCAGGGCTGATGTCAGAAGGATCATAGGTGCAGAAATCAAATTAGCTGGAACAATGAAGGCATGACCAGGTTTGTAGTAAAGTTGACCAGAGAGGGTAACTTTACCGATGAAAGGAAAAATGTTAAAGTCCAAGCTTTTGGATGGACTGAACTGAAAGAGATAGGCTTGACTTTCAGGAGGAAAACTGATTTGTCCTCTGATGTCAAAGCTTTCATGAAGAGGATTGAGAAAGTCTGGAAAAGAATACAACAAATGGAAGCTGCTCTAGGTATGCGACCACCTGTTTCAGTACCATCCTCTCCATCACCCAAGATAATACAAGGTTGTGCGGAATCAAGATAATACAAATATGTAAGTATCCTAACAACCTATGAATTACAAATGATCTATATTTGTCAAATAACTCTTTTAGATCGAGATACTTAAAGTTGTGAAGTATCCCTGTTTAAGATCGAGAGTATTTAGACAAATTCACCTTTAATGCTAAAAGTAATTTTAACAAGGAAATGACTTTGTATTTATAGGCAAACAAATTCACCAGTGAATTTGTGCCGTACAAATATGGTTGCATGCATTTAATGAACGACAAGGTCATTAAATGCATTGGTTAAGGTACAAGGATAAAGTCACATCAATATGACTTTATTCTTTTAACCAACCACCTTCACACACGTAGGTACTTTAGTAAAGAACAAGTGGAACGTTCTTTGGAAAGTGTGTAAAGGCAAAAGTCAAACCTCGTAGTCAGTGTTCAGACTTGTAAGGTCTAGAACACTGACAAACCTCCAGTGTCAGTGTTCAGATCTGGTAAGACTTCCAGTGGACTCCGCCATTTGTCAGTCTTCTTTATTCTAACTTCAGTCTTTGACTTCAGTGAGAATGTCTTCAGTAGAATAGATTTGGACTGGGGTGAAGTCCAGTGAGCTAATCTAGAATACTCCAGATTTCCTATACAAGTATTTGCTCACTGGTCTTCCATTATTTCTGAACAAATCTTCAGAGGGACTCCAGTTTCCAAGTCTGGAGTAGGTCCAGTAAATCTGGACCTAACAAAACTCAACCCAAATGACCCCAAACCTTATGAACAACCTTTGAACCTTAAAATCCACCATATTAAGACCATAATGATGTAATAAAATCTTTGATTAAATCCATACATGAATTGCATCATAAAACAATTGTTAATTCGACATCAATCAACCCTTTAATGACCTAGATCTGATTCCAAATGACTTAAATGATTGAAAAGATATAAAATTAATGTTAATATACCTTTCCTACCTGTAGATCACAAAGAGGATGCAAAAGACTTGATCAAACACACTCGAATCACACGTTTTGATGGATTTTCGCTTAGGAAATTGATGGGGATCATGGGGGGCGGTTAGGGCTTGATACAAGGGAGAAGAAACTGATTGTGATAGTGATTAGGGTCTAATTAAACTCCTAATCCCGTTTTTAAGATTCACTCTACATCAAAACTAGTCCCTAGGCTTCCAAACGTCACATTATTAGCCCAAAACACCTATAGGGACTACATACAACTTATTAAACACTTCAAGCACCTCAAAAGGCATATAACTACACCTTAAACACATTACTACATCAATCATTAAGGCATTCAAGCTCACACGTATAACACATTGACCACATCTAAGCATTAAATCTACCATAGACTTAACGGACACGTTATGTTGACTTAACAACTCAAGTCAACCGTTATACGTACAATGTATATTTTGATAAGGAAACTTATATTTATATTAATATTAACAATCTTTAACTGGTTATACGTACAATGTATATTTTGATAAGGAAACTTTAGATTGTCGACAATTGTAATAATATAAGCTTACATTTATCAACTCCTTAAAAAAGCTACCACCAAACAATCTTCTTCTATATTACGATTCATATATTTTTTTCAATTTGTCAAACTTAAATTTACATCCACACTTACACAAACTCATTAACAATATGAACAACAATTCAAGAAATCTTAATGGGAAACAGAAACCCAAAAAACAAAAAATTAATTAGCATATAGCATATGTAACCCAGAAAATGGTTCATCATTATATGAAGTCCCAATCAATTATATGATAAAAAAAGGAATATTGAGAGGTACACATCTAAATTATTTTACTATTAAATACAAATTACATTATCGTAATGTTTGTATGTAACAAAATACATTGACTTGGACGACCCAACTTATATTTGTAACTCATGTCATAAGCTCCGTGTCCAGTATTGGACACGGGTCTAAAATCTAGTAACTATACTAAAAAGAGTGAATCGGGGTTTGTGCCCGGTCACTCTTTTATATGTATATTTAAACTCATTGGCCCATTTGGAAGTAAATTGGCCCATTTGAAAGTAAACTTAAAACGGGTGAACGACCCATATAATTGCGATTCACTAAAAGTCTAAAACGGTGAATTCGACTAATGCATTTTATTTGCAATTATAGTGTTTATTTTTACAACACATAGTATGTTAGTTTTAGGATCAAACTATTTAAAGATAATGCTCCACTTAGCACGGGGGATATAGCTCAGTCGGTAGAGCTATGTTCTTGCAATTTGATTGTTGATATAATATATTAGTTATCTCATACTCTAAATTTGGTTGATTACATTTTTATTTGTATCAATAATGCAGAGTCATTTATTTACAAAATTTTACTCCTTGCTTTTCTCACGGTACAATCCTTTTCCCGCTGATCCCCCTTTTTACTCGGTCCACAGAGACCAAATGTAGGATTGGCTTCAATAATTCATTACGGAAAAAAGGACTCACTAAGCCGGGATCACTAACTAACGTGTTTAACGGGAGTTACAAAAACTACTACAAATCAGGTCTTTTTCTTAACAGGGAGTTACGTGTTTTTCTTTAACGGGTCTTAACAATCGTTAAATGCTATTTGAGTTTCTAAATTGATAGATTGATTTGTGTTACACTTTTATAACTATCATCAAACATTACTTATAACTTAACAAAGTCTACTTACAATATGTCCGACCTGCACCGAAGTGCTGCGTGAATTGAATTTCGTGCCAACATTTTTTTTATTTTTTATTTTATCTTCCCATTTGTTTTATTTCATTCTTATATCTTTTTTATCTATTTATTTTTTTGGTTATGTCTTCTTCTCTTTTTCTTTTATTTCTTTTTTAATAACGACCATCTTCTACCAATTAACTTACGTATCTATATGTCGATATAAATTATTGATACAAGTATGAATTTGCGTATATGTACTCCATGTTATTTACCTTTTTCGTATACATGTTTTTAAAGAATAAATAAAGTCGAATATATTATTTTGGGGTTTTAACTTTTACGTACTATGTTTTTAGTTTTTGGGTTTTCTAACCGAGTTCTTCCCCTTTTATGTTGTATGACACCTACAATTAAATGACAAATCACTAGTATTTTATAATCCAAATGATGTATAAAATGATCCTGAAAACACGTTATAAATTTTACATATTATCGCACATCTAAAAAATCCTATAAATTTTATATGCTACTATATACATAAACGTAATGTCTCCCGGCTCAACGCCCGGATGACATGTCTCGTTAAACTAAAAGGAGATGTTGTTCATGTTCGCTCTTACTACGAGAATAGATCAAAATATCATCAAGAAACACGATAATAAATTTGTCTAGATACGGATGACACACCCGATTCATCATATCCATGAATACAGCTGGAGTATTTGTCAAACCAAAAGGCATGATTAAGAATTCACAATGACCATAACGAGTCCTAAAAACAGTCTTTGGGATATCATCAGTATGTTCGCGAAGCTGATGATACCCAAAACGTTAATCAATATATTTAAATTTTAAAAAGATTTGTTTTGATAGAAAAAAGATTTATGATAGAGTTTTAAATATAATTATCTATTTAATAAGCAAATAAAAAATAAAAAATCTAGAAAAAAGAGAGAGCTCTAAAGTAATTAGGAGAGAGTTTTATGCCTAAAAAAAGCTTTAAAGGGTGTCAAGTGTACCCTCAACCTTCTCTTTTAGTTATATTATAGATAGATATTTCTGTTATATTTTGTTGATAAAGTATCCTTATATATATAAAAGTTGAGTCATGAATCAACTCTAAAACTAAATAATCTTTCTTCATAATTATTGTTATAGCTCTAATTGCATAGTTTACAAATGAATATAGCATGTGTATTAAATTTTTGATTTTGTTATGTGATTTATTAGTGAGTATATGCATTAATAACTGATGATCCATGTAAGCGTCATTTAATGAAAGTTTTGGAATTCCATTATTGAGGATGATTCGGAAGCTGAAAGATTGTAATGTGAAAGAGACTAACTAATTCACAATTGTTTAGATAGTATCATTGTATGAGCTTAGGTATAAATAAATGGTTAATGACAATTTATTGAGATGGGGTTATAAAGTTCCTTGCGTTGCATGATTTATTTTCATATGGTTTCTATTGGTTTCTTTGGTTACATAGTCATAGGATGTGATTTGTATATATATATATATATATATACAGGAGTGGGTTAAATTAGGGAACAAGCAATCAAAAGGGAACAAGGGGATCAATCTGGACTGTCGGATCTGGAGATCGGATGGAAAGAAAAGACACATCTCCGGCGACATCTCCGGCCATCTTCATCGGATCTAATCACCACTGATCATTTCCGGCGACATCTCCGGTCATCTTCATCTCCGGCGGCGGCGACATCTCCGGCAATCATCAGTTTCGTTTTCCGGTGGATACGGTACGAGCGTTGCCCTCATCCGTTCTAAAGGGGTTGTCACCAGACGCATATGAGAATAGTATGGATTTGATGGACGACGATCCAAGAGATGGTGGCGGTTTGATACGGTACGGGCGTAGCCCTTGTTACCGGCGCCGACGTCGTGGCTGGGGTGGTCGGAGATGATGGTGGTGGCGGTGGTTGTCTCGCCGGAGAAAAAGATGGTGGCGACGGCTGTTGTCTCGCCGGAGAAGGAGGAAGAGGTGGTGGCTGCGGTTGTCTCAAGGAGTAGGAGGAAGATTGATCTGAGCCATCAAAATGCTTGATCGGACGGCTGAGAGGAGTCCTGGTACTTTTTTTTACCCCATCCTCAAATTATCTTTCCCCTATATATATATATATATATATAGGAAAAGATAAAATGAGTATTATTATATCTTATATATATTATATATATATATATAATATATATATATATATATATATTATACGATACATGTTTTATATGATGACATTATGATTAGATTAGTATGATTGTATGAAATTTGTTATAAATGAATGGTTAATGACAATTTATTGAGGTGGGGTAATAGAATTCCTTTGGTTGCATGATGAGATGCTATATGTATGAGGAACTCATCCTTCACTTCCCATCAGTTTTCGTTCTTTTCTTTTCAAAAGTTTTGGTTTTTGAAATGAAAGTCACATAAATAACAATCACAGACTTTAACCCTATTCACTTTCAAATAAGTCTAAATCACGCAACCAATTCAATTTCATCCCGGCCGTGCAACGCACAAGTCTTAAGACCTCGTATATATAATATGTGTGTTTTAATACACTTTCATATTTATTATACTTGTGCATTTATTGTTACACATTACTTCATTTTTATTATATTTAATAATTCAATTAATAATAATAATAATTGCTATTAAGAAAATAAAGCTATTATACTATTATTATAACATTAACCTTTTAAAAATATATGAGGAAATTTGATTACAATAATCCAATAAACATTTATAACGATCATTATAATACATATTATAAATACCTAAAGTATACCAAGTATGGAGGTAATAAAAAGTAATATATTAAAATTTGAGTTCTTAGTGTCTTCCCAAAAATTTTAGTCAAACAATGGATAAAAAGATTGTTTGTTTTCTCTTCAGTTACGTATTATTGCAAATTCTATGAATTGTCGTGCTGATATGAAAGACGAATGCAACGCAATTGGTAAATTTTTTGTTGGATTTCTTTCCCTTTTAACTTGTTAATTATCATTTCATAGGTTTAAACAAAATCTTTTGTGTCTTTTAAATTGTATAACAACTAACCCTTTTAGAAAAACCAAACTCAGTCTGTGTTCACTTTTCATTGGCTACCATATGATGAAATTAAGCTAAACACAAAGATAATATAGTCTCATGTATGGAATATGATTAATTTGTCAAGGATGTAAACAATCTTTAATACGCATAATAATTTTAGAGCATCGTTATGTAGAATCTTTACAAAGCCTTTTTATACCCCGCATTAGCTTTTCACTTTCTTTATTGTATCAAAATACTATAAATATCTAAAATCCAAAGCCTTTTCAAAGGCGAATGCAAGGCAATAGGTAATACTTTTTTTTTAAAACATTAGGTAATACTTTTATTGAATTTCATTTTCTTTAGGGTAATTACACAAATGATACCTGAGGTTTGTTCGAAACTACATTGGTCATACCTATAATTTAAAAATTACGCGAGACATACCCATCGTTGTCAAAAACTTACACTGACCATACCTATCGCTGACGGTCGTCTATTGGGCCGTTAAGTCAAGTCACGTGCCGTGCATGTGAGGTATCAAAACCGTAATTTCGTGTAAACTTCAGGTATCATCCGTGTAATTTACCCTAATAATTTTTTTAAGATATTTATATTTATATTTCATTTATTAAAATGGGTAGATATTCTATATTAAAATTCACATATATATATATTTATTTTTAAAAAAAACCTATTTCTAAAATAAAAAAATAAAAAATTTATGAAAAAACGTGATCAAATGATACAGGTTAAGGCTTAGAAATTCTAAGCTCAGACTAACGACTAACCCTGGAACTTCAAATCCAAAATGCTACAGATTGCTAATCTGAGGTGAAATTATATTCTAAAACCGTGACGAGTCTTCGACTTTGCTTTACCCCTCTAATCTGAGGGGGATGTCATCAAACCATACGAAAAAATTATATTGTTTTTTTAATTATTTTTTTTGTATTTTTTTAAATAGGTTTCTATTAACAAGAATAAATTATTAAATAAATAAAATAAAATAAAATAAAATAATAAAAATAATAATAAATAATAATTAAAGTAAAAATTATAGTGGTTTTCATGGTTCTAATCCTTGTTTAATTCACTATACACATATAACAAAATAATAATAATATATATTATTATAAATGCATTCTTGTATCAACCATTTTTCTTGATATAATTTTCATTGAAAAAAAGAAAACTATTTTCTCATAATAAATTTCATATCTATCCAACTTAATAACTCAAGTATAAATAAAACTTTAAATTGTTAATAATTATTTTTAGGGTGAATTACAAGAATAATACCTGAAGTATGCACGAAATTACGGTTTTGATACCTCACATGCACGACACGTGACTTGAATTAACGGCCAAATAGACGACCGTCAGCGATATGTATGGTCAATGTAAGTTTTTGACAACGATGGGTATGTCTCGCGTAATTTTTAAATTGTAGGTATGACCAGTGTAGTTTCGAACAAACCTCAGGTATCATTTGTGTAATTTACCCTTTTCTTTATTCATTGTGTGAATTGTCATTTCATGGGTTTAAAGAAGCCCTATTGAGTCCATTGAACAATAACTAACCCTCATAAAAAACCAACTTTGTAAACAAGGCCTCCTCTGTACAATAAACATAATTTTGGATTAATTTTTTAAGAAAAAAAATACAATACTACTTGCTAATGGCTAGAAAATCAACTTGTAATACAATTCGAAGAATCAATTATTTGACTATTACTCTTCATTTTATATTTAAATTTAAAGAATTGTTTTTTTATTTTTCAGGAGATGGTTGTGTCCTTATACTCTAGATTTTGCACCAGACAAATGCACACAGAAGACCATTGTGCTGAAGCTTGCATACATATTGTACCTTTAGAAGCACCCATTGTATATTCAGGGTGTCGTGACACCATTTGCCTTTGCTGTGGTAAACAAAAAATATGCATGTGAAATTTGTGTAGCTTTTTATAATAAAATGATAATTTGATAAAGTAGTATCAACTTATGCTGATCGATTGATTCAAAAGGTAGAGTCATATTATATATATATATATAAAGAACTTTAACACACGTGTGATGCAAGGTTTAATTAATTGTTATTCGATTGTTTATAAAATGTAATTTTAAATGAAATGTGATTTAAGATTATATAATGAACCACGAATAAAATGTAAATAAAATATTTTAACATAGAATGCAACACAACACCACATAAAAAAAGGACCAATGAGTGATTAGCTAGCATCATGATAGGTTTCACATTTTCAACACAAGCAAATTCCTTCAACTTACACGCACACACACTTATACACGCATACATATACATACATCTTTCTCTCTCACACACACATACTCTTTCTCTCTCTCTATATATATATATATATAGTTATTAGAGAGCGCTCTCTCTTGGCCCGTGTCAGCAATTTCTTACGTGGCGTCACCAGAACGATCCAAGTGACAAGTCATCAGCCACGTAAGCCACTAATCTGCTGATTTGTAGTGTCTACTTAAGCAAATGTAAACCATAAATAAATCACCTATTGATAAAAAAATAAAATAAAATAAAGAGGTAGGATCCAATCTGTTGCCAAATTCAAATCCAATCTGTTGCCAAAGTCATCTGTTTGTTTACCCTTTGGTAGGATCCAATCTGTTGCCAAAGTCATCCGTTTGTTTACCTTTTGACCAGTAAGAGATAATCCAATCTGTTTTAAAATTCAAATCTCTTATTCAAATCTAAAAGAACTCTCTCAAATCCCTAATTTACAGGATTTCAGTTTATAATTAATATGACACTTACAACCCTATCTACAGACAATTCGAATTTTTTTTCCTTTCGATAATAGCTATTTTTATTTATTGGGCTAATTACTTGAAAAGTCACTCAACTTGTCACTGAAACCTTTTCTGGGGCTCGAACAAAAAAAAGTTCTATTCGGGGGAAGAAAACCGGTTAAAACTACTATAGTAGGACCGTGACCACTTTTTTGCTGACGTGTACAGTAGCTAGCCGGTTTTATCCTTATTTTTAAGGGCTAATTACTTGAAAAGTCACTCAACTTGTCACTGAAACCTTTTCTGGGGCTCCAACAAAAAAAAGTTCAATTTAGCCACTTCTTTATATTCCCTTGTATCATATCAGCATCTAGCCACTTCCATTTCAAAACCACCGCTACCGACGTCGGAAACTTCATTGGATACGAAGTTACTAAAATCTGAACAATGGTTTCACTGGATCGGCAAAACCCATCTACCAATTTCACAAACACACACAACTATCAAAAAATACCACTACACACCTTCGATTTCCCTGCCATCCCAATTGTCCCTTGTTCCGCCTCTCCGACAGCGACCACCGGTAGCTTCGCTACCCTTTGATTCCAGATCTAATTTTGGCTTCCTCACAAGTCACAACTGATTAGGTTTCTCGTGAAAAAACTGTTTTGGGTGAAAAACAAATAAGATTGATTAACTTAAAAGTTTCAGATTTGGGTATTAAGGTTCGTTGTCGGAATAGTAGCGGTGTTTATGGTGGCGGCTATGGAGACTTCACGGTGGTGTTAAGTAAAAATTTCACATCTTTAACTTGGGTTGGTTAATAAAAGTTAAACATGAGAATGGTCAGATGGGGACAAAGATACAATCAGGACTATTCAAATTGTTTCATGAGTTTCGTGGGTGGATCTTTGTGGTGGTGGTATTGGGGTGGTCGGAAAAATTGTATGTTGTTTTTGATTTTCCGGTGGGTGGCCAGAAATATATATATTATATTTGGTGTTTTGTATAGAGATATGACTTGTAATTTCCATGTAATCCATAAATGAAATAAAATAAAAGAGAAATTACATTCAAAATTTTTTTTTGACCGGCTACTTACACGAGACCCAACAAAAATAGTTTTAGCCGTTTTCATACCCTCAAATAGAACTTTTTTTTGTTGGAGCCCCAGAAAAGATTTCAGTGACAAGTTATGGGACTTTTCAAGTAATTAGCCCTATTTTTAACTGGCTACTTGTACGGAACCCCATAAAAGAGATTTTAGCCGGTTTTCTTCCCCCGAATAGAACTTTTTTTTGTTCGAGCCCCATAAAAGGTTTCAGTGACAAGTTGAAGGACTTTCCAAGTAATTAGCCCTTATTTTTTTCTGCGTTAAATGTTTAAGGTGAAAATCCCATTGTTGAAGCTTAATCAATAGTTCTCTAAAGATTATTATGAATTGTTTATACATCTTTATCTCTATATTATCAAATATCAATTGCTTTAATTGTTGTTATTGTGCTTCTTTGTTTGGTACTTGACTGATTTGTTTCTCGGTTGTTATTTAAGGGTTTTCAATTTTTAGTCATGATGTCTTTCACATTCAATCCTTGCATGGCATAAAAGGTGTAAATTGTTATTAGTAATTGTAAGTCCAAACTAAAAATGTGATACTACTGAAGATACCTCTATGTCGATGGTAAGTTCTTTACAATATGTTCACCAGACTCAACTGAAGCCAGTACCAGTAAACGATATACCAAGTTACTGGTAGGTGTACTTATTAGGTGTATTATACAAGTAAACAAATGACAATGCAATATTAAAGACAATAAAGTAAACTGGTGTGACCAATATGTAATTTTTCAACGTATTTTATTTATTGATGTTAAATAAATTATAAGGTTATTGCGGAACCAAGATAATATAAAATGTAAATATCTTAACAACCTAAAAATACAATTGATCTACACTTGAAAATTCTCTTAAAATTTGAAACACTTAAAGTTGTGAAATGTTCCTTTTTGCGATTGAGAGAATATTGCACAAGTTCACCAAGAAAGCAAAGTCGGGTTTGCAAAGATGAATTATTGTTTGTGCAAAGACTTCTATTTATAGCCAAAGGAAGATATGAGATATCAACTTTACCGTACAAATATGGTTGGCAACATTTAAGGAATTGCTTTTAATTCCTTAACATTGTTTAAAGTAATTTAGAAGTGACATGTCTTACTTTAAACCAACCAACTTTACCCATTTTTGTACTTTAATCACAGACAAAAGGTATTTTCCGGATAAAAGAATGTAAAGATAAAAAGTTTTCCTTGTAATCAGTGTAAAGCTTTGTAAGTACTTTATACTGGTGAAGCTCCAGTCTTCGATCTGGGTAAAACATCAACTAGGCTTCGGTGCCATGAATGTTTTCTTTCTTCCACTTGTTATCTTCAACTTCAACTAGAAGGTCTTCAGTTCTTGTTAGATCTCGACTGGAGTGAAGTTCCAGTGACATTAACTGGTCACTGGACTTCGTATTATGTAACACCCCGCCTTACCACAACACAATATTGTCCGCTTTTCCCGCAGGCTCACGGCTTTGTTTCTGGTTGCTCGGGCAAACTTCCCAGAAGGGTCACCCATTTGGCATTGCTGCCACCCGAGCACGCTTAACTGTGGAGTTCTCCTCTCATTCACAGACCACAGCCAATACGTCCAAAACGTGTTGTGTTATGTAAGACCAATGATATTACTTATAGCCAGGATCCCCCTTGTATGTCAGCGATGTATGCTTTCACACCCCCTTAACACAACTTAACGTCCTTGTTTACTCTGATACTAATTGTAACACCCTGCCTTATCACAACACAATATTGTCCGCTTTGCCCGTAGGCTCACAATTTTGTTTTTGGTTGCTCGGGTAAACTTCCCAAGAGGGTCACCCATTTGGCATTGCTGCCACCCGAGCACGCTTAACTGTGGAGTTCTCCTCTCATCCACAACCAATATGCCCAAAACGCGTTGTGTTATGTAAGACGAATGATATTACTTATAGTTAGGATCCCCTTGTATGTTAGCGATGTATGCTTGTGTGTATGTTAGCGATGTATGCTTTCACAAGCATACATCGCTAACATACAAGAGGATCCTGACTATTGTTGAAATTGTGTGAACTTTCGTAGACCCGATTAACCGTATGTCTTCAGATTCTTTGAGCCCGTAGGGTCATACACAATAGAACATCTATAATGTTTAACCATAAAGCTACGGAATGATATTTGATCATTTACGCATTTAATTAAATAAGTATTTAATTAAATTATCCGTTTATAAATTAACGTGAGTTAATTAACGATAAACGGATTAACTGACAAATGTTATTTATAGTAGTCGATTAAAGTTAGTTTTAATTGATTGATAAATAACTTCTTAATTAAAAAGTGTTTTAATTAATTAAATGGGTTAACGGGTTGGATAATTAATAGTTAAAAGTCCATAATTAATTAATAGTTAATTAATTAAAATAAGGAAAGCCCGGTCCGTCCCACAAGAGTCCAAGGTCGGTTCTAGGACCTTCCTTGGAGGTCTTGGACGTGATTTAGGAGAGGGGAAAGAGGGTTTTTAGTTTCCTAATCTTTCTAATCTAATTAGGAAACTATGCCTATATAAACCCGTTGAAAACCCTTACACACACATAAAGGTGAAGCTCTCTTCTTCTTTATGTATGGGTCAAAATCACCTAATCAAAGAAACCAAAATCCCGAATTGTTTTAGGTTTAATTATTTAGGGTTTTAGTTAAACCCTAAATTAATTTCAACAAAAGGTTTCTCACCTTTTGTGTTGATTTGGGTCGAATTCAAGAAACCCTAAAAGGGATCTTCGAATTCGATCTTCTTCTTTGAAGAAGAGTCGAATTCGACTTTAGGGTTCATCAAAGGTTTTCGTTCGGTTGCGGTCGTAAGCTTAAAGGTGTCTAGCAGATCCTTGGTTAAGACATTGTTCGTGTACGCACTTACGGAGGGTTTCTACTTTGGAATCTTGTTTCCGGAATCTTCTACGTCATGGAGGAACTCGTCTATCGCAACGTGGTTAGTTTTCTTGTATTTACTTTAAGTTACTTATATTGCATTGCATGGAGATTCTGACCGGACGTTAGATTTATTAAATGTTTCTCACTTAATGATACCACGCTTTTAATAAAGATGCTAACGGTTCATTAACATGCTTCTGCTGCTTACTATGAATTTTGATTTGTCACTAAACCGGGTCGGTCACCCGACCCATTTTTTGTTATTCGGTTGATGAAATTCCAACAGTGGTATCAGAGCGGTCCATGCATGGTATAAGTACTTACCTTGATTTTTAGTCTTGAATAAAGTCGCTTACGTTTAATTTCGTATATGTATTATATATGTATATATATATATATATATATATATATATATATATATATATATATATATATATTTATATATGATTTTAAATAAGGAAATTATATATAGTTATATACTTAAGTGATTTTATTGATAAGAGAAATCAAGAAGGTTATTATAAATGGAAAGTTCACTAGTTCATAAATATGGATATATTTCTATTTTGATAAAATGTTTTATAAAACGATATCCATATAATATGAATAAGTGATGGGTTCATTTATATATTTTAATTAGAACTAGCCGTTAATTATTTAGTTGAAATAATTAGATCTTTGAATAAATACAAATATATGAGATATGGATATATATATGTTTTATATATATAAATTTTCAAAAATTATATATGTATGTCCATATAAATATTTTGTATTTGTTTAAAGATCAATTAGTTTCCTTGTATGCGATAAGTAGGTTTATATATATTTGTTTATATATATTGCATGCGGATTTAATTGTTAGATTACATAAACTACTTGTTGTACGTATTTTGGTTTTATATATATTTGCATTAGGATTTAATGCGTGTCTCTAAAATATATATTTGAAAATTAAAATACGAGAAAAAGGAAAGAGTTTTGTTTTTAATAAAACTCATTGAGGTTTTAAAATCGGATTTTTAAAAGTAACTCAAAATGATTATATTTTACGAAAATTAAAAGTGCTTTTAATTGATTAAGGACATGCATTAAGTTTTAATTAGGACATTAGTCTTGCCTTGTTAGATGCCTTAGCCGTTTAACGAATTAGGACATTAGTCTTGCCTTGTTAGATGCCTTAGCCGTTTAACGAATTAGAACATTAATTGCATGTGCCTTTACGTAAAATAGAAAGTTAGAGACTTGTTAGTGGAAATCTAGATAATTGAATAACTCGGTTATTGGATGAATTTAATATTAAAGGTTTCTAAAGTTAGATTAGAATTTCGATATTAAATAATATGCCCTAATTATCTAGATGAACACTATTTTTCGACTAAGTTAAAAGTGGTTTAGCGAAATGTTAATCTATTAACATTTCTAAGTTGAAAATAAACTGTCTATTAAATAGTTTAAAACACGAATAGAAATGCTAGTAATTTCAGTCCATTCATTTATTGATGTTGATAGAGTTATTAGCGCATTATTTGAATTATCAAATAATTATATACCCACTTAAGTAGTCTTGCCATCCTGTAAGTCGAAGCACCTACATGCTACACTCCCTGTTGCACTGGACGGTCCTAAGCCATAGTGTTTAGCCGTAGGGTGATGTTTTAGTATCTGCCCATCCCAGTTACCGGAGAACGAACGATCACACGCCTCCTTGTAGGACGACTAAGCTAGGTCGTCCGGACGGTCCGCCGGATACTAGCTGGCTAAGATGAGATTAAATATACCTATAAGTGGAGAACTCCCCATCTCCCATGAATCTCATAAAGATCTAAGAGCCTTAATTGGTAGAGACCCGTTCTCACTCATTTATGACTATACTAATTCCCTGTAGTCGCGAGCCCCGCACCGGATATATATGTCGTTGGGTCTAGATGAGTCTTAGCCTTAATTCATTAATATGTTTTGATTTTATGATTGAAACGTGGGTAGTTAATGATTAGGGATAAATGTCGATGATATTAATTGTGTTTTCGTGGTTTTGTAGTTTGTTCTTTTAAATGATATTATTGAGCCAGATATTGCTGAATGGTAAAAGAATACCTTGATGCAAAAGAAGCTAATACCGGGATGTTTTGCAACTTGGTATGAAGCGTTGAAAAACTACCTTATGTACAAGGGACTTTTCAACCAACTCACAAAGGATCGTTTCGTGGTTGTTGAAGATATTGATGAGCTTGGTAAGCTTCCTGAAAAGGCTTACGCAAGTTACCTTGCTAATTATGATGCACTAGGTGCAGTTGTTAGTTCCATTGATGATAGCTATGCTAGCGACATTCATTTTAGCAATGTTTATCGTCTATTTGAAATGATGGTTAGAGAGAATCAACGTGCTGTGAATGTCATTGCGAGTCGAACTCTTAAAGAAGCAAGAGAATACCTTAAGGAAAGGGAAAAATCGATATCGGATCACTTGAAGATTATGAGAGGATACATCGATGAGTTGGCAGCTTTTAGGAAGCCGTTTACTCATGATGAGCAAGTTCTCTTGATACTTAACTCACTCAGTCAACACTTTGTGCATTTCGCCATGAATTATTTTATGACTTGCAAGCACAAGTCGCTAGATGATCTTGAAAGAATGTTGGTTAGTGTTGAAATGAATTTACCGGAAAAGGCACTCATTCAGAGGCCCTACCACAAAAATTCATTGTGCACATTCTGCAAAAGTAATTCACACAACGCTCGTAGTTGTGAGAAGATTGAAGAATAACTTCGTGAGACTTATCCTTCGTGGGGCGGACGAGGAAGAAAGAATAAAGAAAAATTTGGAAGGAGAAAGATAGTCTTAAAATAAATGCTTCGACATTCATTTTGGAATTATCTTTTTTATTTGATGTTTTAGTTGAAAATATTATTACCCTTTTAGTTTTATTCTTGAGATAATGTATAAATTTTGAATATTTTATGTTTGGAATCTATTGGGTTTTATCTATATTCTTCCTTGGTTAAATTGGTTGTTTTGATTGAATGTTTTATTTTATATATCTTGCATGTAATTATAGTAATTATAGCTTAAGGTTAAGTTCTCAAAATAATTTGTGAATTAATGAAACATTTGGAAATTTCACGAATTAATTTGTGAAATAAAAAGTCGTACATAAAGTGATTTACAAAAGGAAATCCAAAAGATAAACTTTTAGTTTTTCTAAAGGTTTTTGTTGTGTTTATTATTTGTCTTAAATATAAGAATCATTGTCTTCAACAAGTGTTACCACTTGAGATGCTTAATTCGATAAGCTAAATGAAGCAAGATTCATGATATTAAAGGGCAAATAGAGAGTTAAAATCTCCACCAAGTATCACTACTTGAAATACTCGATTCAAAGAGTAAGTGGGAGAGAAATAGACCCGGGATTAAATTTTCTATCAAGTGTGTTATACTTGAAAGATATGGTTCTATGAATCAGTGGGAGAATTTTGATAACAACAAAATACAACATCTTTTACTAGTATGTTGGTGCATGTTTCTCGGTGACAAAAACATTCTAGATGTGTCATGTATTTTATATTCAAGTCTTGTAATTTATCTTGTTAAATTACCGTTTGTCAATGAAATTACCTTGGCATATATTGTTGATCATATTGGGATCCTTTTATATATGTTTATATGTTTGTTTATTATTTATGTTTTGCATGTACATGACATGAATGTAGACATTACATGTAAAGAGTAATTAAGTTAATATTGTTTCTGCGTTTAACAACAGTAGAAATATTAACTTAATGTACTTCCAAAGGGAAGTTAAGTTAATGTTGTTTCTGCGTTTAACAGCAGGAGAAACATTAACTAACTTAATGTTGTTTCTGCGTTTAACAGCAGTAGAAACATTGGCTGAGTCAATGTTGTTTCTGCGTTTAACAGCAGTAGAAACATTGGCTGAGTTAATGTTGTTTCTGCGTTTAACAGCAGTAGAAACATTAACTCAAATATTCCTAAGTGTCATTTGAGAGTTCTTGGGAAAAAGCAAAAGTTTGCTTGTTCAGAAGAACACTCAAATGGTTTGAGAGTGTGACACCCGCAAAATTTCAGGTTAGCTAAACTTAGAAAGTTTACTATTCATATACTATTTATAAAAAGTTGAATTTAAATATGTGATATTTAAATTCCTATGTGTCAACATGATCAAACGTTGTTATGCAATAACGATGCCGACACACATTCATCGGGTTGATGAAACGGTCAAGTAAGACCTCAATGATATGCATTTTTGTGATATATGATTTTATGTGAGTAATATGTCTAGATGAGATGCCTATACTTTGAGAAAGTTCCTATATGAAATATATGTTGATATATATTTCCTAAGTACTAAAAGAACACACTTATGCAGTCAAAGATATTTGACATAATTTATAAATATTATAAATATATAAATTATAAATCATGACATATAATTTTTAGCTTCCTAACTAAAAATTTATACAAAATAATATATGTATTATTTATAAAAACATATGGACTAAGTAGACAATCTAATTAAAAGGGCTAGATATAATTGCTAGTGAAAATAACACTTTCAACCCATGTAATTTTCGGATTTATAAGCCCAGCCCACAACTTATGACCCAAGCTACCTATCTAGCCTATAAAAAGATAGTGAAGTTCTTGCCTTTTTCTTTTTGCAAAACCCACGTGACATACACACATAATATTAGAAAAACACACAAACAAACAAAACAAGAAAATTACACAGATCTTCTTCTCCCTTACACCCCAACCGCCGGCCACCATACTCCAGCCGCTCCACCACCGCCTGCCACCTCCCTCACGCCGGAAAACAGATCCGGCAGCCACCACAATCAACCCTCTAGGGTTGTCTTCAACCCTAAACACCCAAACACCTCCTCACCACCGCTGCTCCGCCGCTGCTGCTGCTTCTCCGACTTCCAGCCACCACCGTTCAACTCCATTCTCGTCCAGGAAGGTAAGGAACTCGATTAAGAACCTCCTGAAAGAAAACCCATTTCTTTTCTTTTTAAAAACCCTAATGTTTCTCTTTCTTCTTTTCCTTTTTCTTTCCCGTCGCAGCCACACACCACCGCGACACCACCACTCCACGACGGTCCAGAAGGGAAGAGGGACGTCCAGACATCAAAACAGGTCATTACAGATCTGTCCATGCTTAGTTATAGTGCCATAAATCTCAAAAACGTTTTTCTTACTTATTCTTCTTTCTCGCAGCCACAAACCGCCGCGAACAGCCACCTCCAGCCACCGTTACAGATCTGTTTAACCTCCAAAACAGGTTGATAAACTTTCCTTAAGGCTCTCATGTTGTTATCATACGACTATGCAAAGCTTTGGTTGTTTTTCTTTATATTTTGGGTGGAAACCGCCATAAACCACCATCTTTTACCACCTTTTATCACCACCATTAACCACCATTGTTTTGTTACTATTTTTGGTGACTGAAATGTCGGCCTTTATGCTGCTCCAAAACTGCAATCCTTTTTCCTTTTGGCCATGAACTGGTCGAAGTTGAAAAACCGAAAAACAAAAGTGACTTTTAAACTTCTATATTTTGCAATACAATCCAAAAGCAGCCGACATGCATAGTATTGTTTTGAAAATATGATTTGTTATTGGAAAACTAACAGATTATTTATTGTTTGGTTTAATTGAATTGATTTAATTTGGGTAATAATCATTATATGCATTTAATGATTGTATAGTTCCTAGGTGGATGTTCCCTCTTCCAAGTAATACCTCTATGACATAAATCCAACATGCATACTGATTAACCTTTTTCTTGGAAATATGCAAGCATGCTCTAAGTATAATCATTAGTGTGATAATCTATGTTGGTGAAGTTTGGAAAACGTGCTAGTTAAATGCCCATTAAATAACTATGTATATATATATATATATATATATATATATATTTATATTTATATATTAACCCACCATGCCCATCTTCTATTTAGAATGTTGGTGCAAAGTGTGCGGTGACGCATTTATATTTATACATTTATAATTCGTGGTTATTCCAACTCACAACCATACTTAATTGACAATTGCCCAACTCCTATTATGGAAACCGGTGCACTCGTATAGGTTGTGAGGGAGAATGATCGCGAATGCCATGTTATGATTTATTTCAACATACAACCATACTTCTTTGCCATTTCACGTGTATAGGTTGTGTGGGAGAATAGTCATAATATTGCTATTATTATTATATATATATTATTATATATAAACCTATGAAAGACCAACTCCAACTAGCACGTGGACAACCCTAACTATTATCACATAAGAAAACATTTTTAAGAAAATGTATTATAACAATATTATTTGGAAGAATGAGGGAAATTCATTAGGAACATAATAGCATAGATTGTTAAGACAAGTTTATATTTTATTTCTATAGGTTAACACATTCAAGAAGATTCTCTAATTGCTAATTGTTGCTACTTGAAACTAAGGTGAGTTCATAGCCCACACTTTCTTACTATTTTGGGTGAGATGCATGCTCTATATTTTATATGTGGAACACAAGTACCAAACTATGTATATGATGATTGTCTAAGTTGCTTGATCCCATTAAAGTCCTCCCATAATGAATTGTTAGTTATGGATTTAAACGAGATATGATGAATAGTACTATTTGGGTTGACACCCCCATTTGGGTTGGTCGCACCAACTTGACCGGTGATGGTCGAACGAATGCATGCATATTTGGATTCCCAAGTATTATGGATCAAATACTTGCCGAGGCACAATGTTACTTATTACCGTCGAGTTTCAATTCATGAGCTTAGTACAATATATACATTATGTTTCCTAGCATTGTTTTTGAGCAATGGCTACACGACATTGCGGGTTAGCAATGGTCACACTTAATTAAATCTTGTGGTTCCATGCAAAAGTTTATTTACTTACATCTATGGATTCACCAACATTATTGTTGACCCGTTTTAGCATGCATTCTCAGGTACTAGATGATCGCTTTATATTTGGATTGCTTGTCGTTACATGCTACATCAAGAACCTTGACCCAACCATCATGCCTTAGGAATGTTTCGTCAATTTGCTAAAGACATGCTTCTAATTATGTTATCCTAATGATAATTTAAAGTTTTTGACAAACGATTTCATATCATATGTTGTTTCTAAATTTCTAAACAACGTTATCTTTCAATATATATTTTAAAATGACACGTTAAGTGGTTGTTATTTCTCAAGTACAATTTCCTTCCAAATACTTCGTCTCAACTTATCAAATAACGCTATTTTATAAATGTATTTTCAAACGACACCATTTAATGGTCGTTCATTATGAACTTGTGTTGTGATCTCATGAAGGTCGCGCCCCGTACCTTTCCGCATTTTTCGGGGTGTGACAGATTGGTATCAGAGCCAAGGTTATAGTGAACTAGGTTGCAAATTGATGAGCCTAGACTATAACCATACAAAGACCCCTACTTTTGTGCATCACCCTAGTTACCCAATCACCCATATACTTACACATGAGTTACATGTCTACCTTTGTATAATGAACGCATG
>CM067170.1:67364902-67469902 GCA_034093135.1 Erigeron breviscapus
AAACCTAAATAAGGTTCGTGTTCTTGTATAGTACTTCTGCGTGTTCTTGAAGTACTCTACTTTGTGTGTTTGGATACATCCCAGATCTGCGTGTTATTCAAACTGGTTTGCGTGATCTAGTTTGAGTGTTCTTCAATTTGAGGGGTTTCAGTTTTGAGTGTTCTTGCTTTTGCGTGTTTCTACACTTTTGCGTGTTTCATTTGAGTGTTCCCAGAATTTGCGTGTTTTTATGGTTTGCGTGTTTCTTGGCTGAATCACATACACAATGGCATCAAATTATCTTAACCAATTAATAATAATGGATCATGAGACCGGTAAGGGTAATTCACCACCTAAGCTGATGATCATTGACCAATACTTTTCTTGGAAAGGTCGATTCGAATCCTTTATGCAGTTCACGGATATTAGAATGTGGACTTGTATGACAGAAGGATATAGTGCCCCAACATATGAGGATAGTGGTGTTAACAAAGTATATGCTTACCAAGATATGACTGAATCTAATAAAAATTGTATGAGGCAGAGAAAAAGGCACTATCATGTTTAAAAATGTCATTGCCACAAGAAATATTACATTTATTTAATGGATTCAATACATCAAAAGAACTTTGGATAGCATTAAAGAATCATTGTGAAGGGGATGAAACACTTAAAAAGAATCATAGCGACCTTTTAAAGCATCATTATAATGTATTTAATGGGTTAAGAAGTGAAAACATAGATCAACTTATTACAAGCTATTATCATCTGTTAGCGGAGTTGCAAGCATTTGAGGTTACCTACTCCGAGGAGGAAAAAGTCAAGAAATTTTTGAGCTCCTTGCCGGAAAAGTGGAGTAACTACATTACCACTTTGCAGGAGAAAGTAGATTTCTCTGACATGTCCTTGACTCAGATAGTTGCTAAGTTTCAAGGACAATAAATGAAACTAAAAAGGAGGGAAACAGGATATAATAATGCTCAGATTCCCGAGCTTTATTACGGTAGGCCTATGATCAATGTGGGTCAAGATTCTCCTAGCGGAAGCACAAGTGCCTTCCTAAGTGAAGATGTTGACTTGCAGAAAATCTCGTTTGACTCTGAGGGGAACATATGTCTTGTTTCAAGTCAGAGCGACAATCTAGCCAACCGTGGATATCCTACCTCCAGTGCTAGTTCCACTGTGCCTATAAGTGTCAAATGTGCGAAAAGTCACTTATCCGTTCTTGCGTCATTCGTGACATCGTATGAACAGTTTATCCAAGGAAAGGTTCAAGATCCTAGTCTTATAGATGAAGACTACGAACAAATTGATCCTTTGGACTTAGAAGAGATTGACTTACAAAGCCAAATGGCCATGTTGACTCTTCGAACTAAACGGTTCTTAACAAGAACAGGGCAAAAGGTTGTAGGTTCCAAGCTTGTCTTTGATAAGTCAAAGGTAAAGTGTTACAATTGCGAGGGATTCAGACACTTTGCTAGGGAATGCCAGATACCTAAGAAGGATGATAAGTCTATTGTGACTCGTGAGAACTTCAACCAAGGTGGAATAGTACCTTCATCTTCAAACACCTCCAGACAAAGGTCATATAATGATGGGTCTAATGGAAATCAAGGCTCAGTAGATCAGAGTAATTCAAGAGCTTTGATAATCCAACAACAAGACGGATCATATGACTGGAGTTCTAAGGTCAGTGAAGAAGACAATGCATATCTTGCTGAAATTTACTCAGATAGTGCCATAGCAGATGATCTAGATGATTCTTATCAAGATGATGAGTATGATGACAATGTTGACTATTCAATGATGAATGAAGATGATGAACTCCGTGAGGAAGATTACACTATGACAATCGAAATTGATCAAGATCATCAAGAAGATAATGAGGAAGATATGAGTGCCATTGAATATACACTGTTATCTGAAGATTCAAATGTTCCTGTTCGACATGAGCAAGATTATCCTACAGAGACAGAACAAGACAAGGAGAAAATCTTTGGCACAAGTATTCTTTCAGAGGATGATGAGATATTGGAATAAGATGAAGACAAATGTTGTCAAAAGGTGAAAATTCCTCAAAGACTCAGTACAGAGGAACTTTTTATTTCTAATTTAGATGTACCTGAACAATCAGTGGATCTTTCACTACATTCATTGGTGAAAATTTGTACGTTCAACAAAATGTTATCCTTCGAAGTCAGTAATCTTCAGAATGTTGCAAGAGACACAAAGGCATTACTTGATAATTCAGTCAACGATAGATCATTTATCAGACAACAAGTTGCTATGTTGACTCAAAAGGAAGGAGAGTTAAAGAGACAAGTTAAAGCAGATCAAGGAAGATTAACCGCTATGAAAGAAGAACTCATAGGAAGTAATTCTTAGAAAAGAGTTATGCCAAGAAAATTCTGGAAAGATATCTAAGAAACTTATTGAGAAACAAATTGAATTGATGGATGCTAAAGTTGAAATAACTCATCTAAATGGGAAACTCAACAAAATGAGAGATATGAGATGTATGATAAATTACCTGTCTAAATCTAAAAGTACTAGCAATCATCAAGACCTTGAGCACACATATGAAGATATGACTCAAGAAAAAGGAACATCATCCTTGATCACAGAATCAGCTAAGCAATTTGAAGAAAAGGAGTCATATCCAATTCATACAGAGGAAGTGCTAAATCCTAAGTTGATATCAAGAAAAAGGGTTGTTCCTCTTATACTAACTCCTGAACAAGAGAACATAGTTAAAAGGACACACTTTGAAAGTACAAGCGGTACAGCAGTTCAGAGATCAAAGAAGTCCATTAACAGAATCTCTTGCTTCATTTGCAGAGAAAAGGGACATGTGGCAAGTAAGTGTTCGCAGAAGGGTAAATCCAGCAGATCAAGGCAGTCTAATGACTCAAGTGACAGAGATGTTGAAGATATGGATGTTCGGTTGAGAAAGAACAAGGGTAAACATGTTGAAGAAAGGTCAACAAGTGTTTCACCTAAAAGAATTTCTCAAAGGAACGCACCCGCACGGAGTGGTTCACCTAGAAATTCCTCGAGTTATATTGCTAAGGAGCATGGAAAGCCAAGAAGTGTATCTCCAAAGAAACCTTCAAATGGTGGCCAAGCTCGGAGCAAGACTCCAAAGAGGAATCCCACTCCAAAACAAGAAGTCTTTAATCATATTGGTGATGACGATACATGTTTTTATGATCGCTTCACATGAACGGTTAAGACTGGTCGTTCTTCTTTGTTTCAGAAGCATAGTCCCAGGAGAAAGATTGAATTATCTCCTGAGAGGGTGCCAAGAAACAACATACATACTTCAAAATCCAGGACTCCCACTGAGAGTGATGGATATTGGACGAATGTCTCAGTGAAAGATAAGGACGGTAAATTCAAGTCTACTGAGGCTTGGGTGCCGTTTCGCAACTAGGCGCTTATCTTTCGTGCGGAGGACACAGTCAAGGAGGACCATGTATTTCGGTGATCGGTGACTGAGTCCTAGGCACATTTTAAGTAGATAACATAGTGGTTTATCGAACTTTTGTTGTATTTCCTTCATTGTAAATCATGGTGCTAGTCCCACGTATGTTATTTATAATTTGTTTGTAAAGGAAAGTATTTGGGAAAAACGAGTATATATATGGTGTTTATGTTGATCACTTCTGATCACATGTCAGGTGAAATCTTTCCTTGTGTAGTTAAGATGTAATCTGAAATACTTTATTTTATGCTTGTTAATAAATCATTTGTGTAGCATTATTATTTATTTAATGGTTGTTATCCTATGATAAATATGCAAGCTGATTTATTTATGATTTTTACACTAAGGCCTTTGATCGATCACGTTTTGAGTTGCTAGTCCAATTGACTGGAATGAGAAACCCTTAGCTTCTATCTCTCAAGAACCAACATATCAGAAAATGCAACACAAAAATAGAATAATGGTTTAAGGGGGAGTCGTTACGGCAAGAGACATGACGAAAACATGTGGCATTTAAGTTTACTCATTTGCTACATCCGATCTCTTCTGTAGTAATTAGTCCTTCTAACACCTATTCAATATACAGTATTAAGCATGACTATTATAAGATTTGTTAGAGTAAATCTTGATTTTAAAAATTACTGTGATCGATTTTATAACTTTATGCTCCGTCATGTATATTGTGAATAAAAGGGTTCTATTGCATGAGAGATAATGCTAAATCGGGTATCTGGTTTCCAAGGGAACTCAACTGCGTTCTTTTTTGAACACTGAATAAGCGTGTGTCATGATAAGGATGTAGTGTAGTTCAAGACATTAATTTGAGTGTGTTTAGTACACCTTGAATTAGGTCTTGCATGTAAATTGCACGAAAGATTAAGTTTAATACTTAAGGTTTCGGTCAAAATAGGTCAAACTGAGTCAATTAGTTGATATATTTGACAGATATTTTGATTTGCAATTTACTTTGAATTTTTGAATAGAAAATGCTTATTGTATGAGTTAACATGATAATTGCTTAGATTCTAATCTTAATTGGGAGAATATATTGTTTGTTATCTATTATATTTCTATTTAAGTGTTTTCAGGTTCAATTATTCAATTGAGATGAATACATGTGTTGTATGGATCTCATGAGTTTGTTTGTGTGTGCAGAATTATTTATCTTAACTGGATGTGTGTCAACCGTTAAGATAAAGGATCTCCTAAGTGTATGAAAATTGAGTCTATCCAGTCCGGAATGGAGAAAACTCAAGCTTGTTGGTCGAGCAGAGTACACTTACACACCGACAACTCACCAAAATTCAAACGGAGACGAAGATAAAGATGGAGAGATTGTTTATTGTGTTATTCAATCTTATTTCTGTATTTTTGTTGTATTTGAATTTGTTAAAACGGCATTGTTATGTCCAATGTCTGTTATTGTCAAATACTTAACAATGGTACTTTGTAATTCATTAATTAGTGACATATCGGGTCTTAATTTAATGATTTTACACTGTAAATTTGTTTAAGTAGTGACAACTATCAAGAATTTCTTTATCGCGAAAAATACGTATAACAGTGATACAAAATAGGTTTTTGTATCAGTCTTATCGTGTTCTCTAAAAGAATTCTTTTTGTTAATCATACCGGGTTCGAGAAAATTCTTTGTGAATTTTCAAAGTGTTAATCAAGTTCGTGAAGGTTGACTTTTGGAAAAGTCAAGGTTCACTAGAATCGAAATTTAAGCTAAGTGTTATATGCGTGTTAAAGCAAAATGGGCTGGATATGCGTGTTTCACTTTGGGCTTAAATTTGCGTGTTCTGGCATAATGGACCAGATATGCGTGTTCTGGCATATTGGGCCAGATTTGCGTGTTTCTGAACAGTGCTAGGGTTTGCATGTTTGTGTGAGTATATAAGGAAGATAAAACACACTTTTAATGACATTTTCAAATCATTTGCGTGTTCTTCCAAATACCCTCCATATTTGCGCGTTCTCATTTGCGTGTTCTTACATAATACCTCCGATTCACTAGAACTTGATCCCTTCGTGTTTAAAGACACAAGAAACATGTATATTAACACCATTCGAACAAAGGTAAATGATTAACAAGTTTTCTGGATCCAGATTTCATGTTTAATGACCAAATATTTAGGGTTTTATTTTTGGTTAATAAAATCATTAAATGGGACTAAAAATGTGATATGGATGGAGAAATGGAACCTAAAACTGATAAATCGGAGATATACGAATATATTCGTACCAATTTAAGAGTTTTTAGTGTTCAAATTGACTGGATAAGATTTGGGGGATGACGATCTGCATTTGCGTGTTCTTGAGAAATATGCGTGTTCTTCGAACCCAGATGCACATCTTCAAACTTTCCAAATTTTGCGTGTTTGTGATGACATCATCACAAATAAACACGCATTTGACTGATATGTGTGTTCCTGTGCCACAAGACACAATTTTGCGTGTTTGTCACCATTTGCGTGTTGTGACACTTTGCGTGTTTCATGACTTAGAAAATTTTTAAATAGAAAAATTTAATAAGTAAAATATGAAACATAACATGTATTGACCAGTCAAACCCGACACCATATGGATGTAGTGTCACCATATGTGTGTGTATAAGGAATTTGCCGATTCTAGGACTTCAAAAATTTTCAACAAGGGAAATTTTTTAAAATGAGTCAAATTAGAAAGGACAATTGCCTTATAATATTGGACTTTAGAAAATATACGAAAAACAAATGGTTTTGGTTAAATTTAGTAAAGTTGAATTTGTTGTTTATTAAAACTAAAAATGTTTTGGAGGATTATGAAACAAATGGTTTCACTATCTTGGAAAACATTAACAGTTTTAATTTCGACGCGTTGATTCGATAAAATTGGTGACATTTTGGAGGGTTATGAAACAAAGGCTTTCGCTATCCTGGAAAAGGTTAAGAATTTTATCGTTCAACCTAATTTGCCGATGGTTAAAGTTGATAACATTTCCAGAGCCTGTGAAACTAAGAGTTTCAGGGGTTTTGAAAATGTTAGGAGCTTTAAAATTCGACTTTATTGGTTGTTGCTAACCTTTTGTTTGTTGTTGTTTGTATCATTTTGCAGATGGCCGAGAGACACTTCCACAAGAATCATAACTACTTGATTGACATGGACGTGAATCAAGGCAATGCGGGGAGATTTGTCAGGATTCTTGAGTTTCTGCAGCAATCAAGGATCAGACATGTTCTCATTGCTGACCCAATTATCTATCTGACTTTCTTAAGTCAATTCTGGGAATCTGCACGATTGTTGCCTGGTGCTGTCCCAAACATTTAAGCGAGGGTGAACAATCAGACCTTCCAGTTCACCGCCTTAGACTTTATTGGTATTCTTGACTTGGGAACTGAAGACCAAGAGGGAGGCGTGAATTGTCCAACCACATATCCCCAAGAGCTTAGATTGGGAGCATACAGAAGAATGGGGTATGTCGGTCCTGCAAATCGGAACACATTCCAGAAGAATTGTTTGATGGGCAGGTGGAAATTCTTTTCACATGTGATTCTGGTTGCTTTGAGCAATAAGAAGTCGGGTTACGACTCATTGAATGTCGAAACCCAATCACAAGTGATATCTTTGGTGCTGAACAAGGCTTATAGCTTCTCTCGTTATATCTTTAATGAGATGTGCAGGCAGATAAGGGCGAGGGATGACGAGAGGTTTTTGATGTATCCGAGGTTCGTGATGCTGATCATTAATGCTCGATTACACAATCTTGTTCCGGAGGGTCCTACTGAATCGATGACGACTATGCCTAATCGTATCTTTAACGATAGTTATAGATACCGTGGAAATCTTCCTCCACATGCTAGACCGAAGGACAGAAACCTCTTTGGGGCGATTGTTAATCCCGCTTATGTTGCTCCAGAACATAATGGATTTGCGCATGTGGATTCTGATGTACAAGGTGATGTTGTTGCTGCTCCACAGCCAGTCCCTCCACAACCTCCTGTTGCACGAGTGATACAACCACAACAGCAACAACAACAACAACAACAACAACAACAACAACAACAACAACAACAACAACAACAACAACAACAACAACAACAACAACAACAACAACAACAACAACAACAACAACAACAACAACAACAACAACAACAACAACAACAACAACAACAACAACAACAACAACAACAACAACAACAACAACAACAACAACAACAACAACAACAACAACAACAACAACAACAACAACAACAACAACAACAACAACAACAACAACAACAACAACAACAACAACAACAACAACAACAACAACAACAACAACAACAACAACAACAACAACAACAACAACAACAACAACAACAACAACAACAACAACAACAACAACAACAACAACAACAACAACAACAACAACAACAACAACAACAACAACAACAACAACAACAACAACAACAACAACAACAACAACAACAACAACAACAACAACAACAACAACAACAACAACAACAACAACAACAACAACAACAACAACAACAACAACAACAACAACAACAACAACAACAACAACAACAACAACAACAACAACAACAACAACAACAACAACAACAACAACAACAACAACAACAACAACAACAACAACAACAACAACAACAACAACAACAACAACAACAACAACAACAACAACAACAACAACAACAACAACAACAACAACAACAACAACAACAACAACAACAACAACAACAACAACAACAACAACAACAACAACAACAACAACAACAACAACAACAACAACAACAACAACAACAACAACAACAACAACAACAACAACAACAACAACAACAACAACAACAACAACAACAACAACAACAACAACAACAACAACAACAACAACAACAACAACAACAACAACAACAACAACAACAACAACAACAACAACAACAACAACAACAACAACAACAACAACAACAACAACAACAACAACAACAACAACAACAACAACAACAACAACAACAACAACAACAACAACAACAACAACAACAACAACAACAACAACAACAACAACAACAACAACAACAACAACAACAACAACAACAACAACAACAACAACAACAACAACAACAACAACAACAACAACAACAACAACAACAACAACAACAACAACAACAACAACAACAACAACAACAACAACAACAACAACAACAACAACAACAACAACAACAACAACAACAACAACAACAACAACAACAACAACAACAACAACAACAACAACAACAACAACAACAACAACAACAACAACAACAACAACAACAACAACAACAACAACAACAACAACAACAACAACAACAACAACAACAACAACAACAACAACAACAACAACAACAACAACAACAACAACAACAACAACAACAACAACAACAACAACAACAACAACAACAACAACAACAACAACAACAACAACAACAACAACAACAACAACAACAACAACAACAACAACAACAACAACAACAACAACAACAACAACAACAACAACAACAACAACAACCGGTCGGCGAAGTCTCAGTTGAAAGAGACAACGTCAGGACGAAGGGGTGTCTAATGCAAATGAGTCTCTGGGGCTCATTGCGGAGACATATTTTTCTGAGGTGGAAAAGACAAGACAAGATTTGGACAAGCCAGAACCAAGCATTAAAGAGCCTGCGCAGAACTTAAGTGAAGAATTGACCGAAGGGCCTCTCCATTATGAGGATAGAGGTAAAGGATTGATGGGTGCACCTTCCTCGAGTTCAGCAACACCATCAACTCCTCAAGTTCATGTCAATCCGCTTGTCATCAAACCAGCTGTAGTATCACTGGTTAGTGCTGAAGATGACCAGTCACCTCCAAAGGTAATCAGACTTTTGGGAATCAAGATTGGAGATAGACCAGTCTTGATGACTGCAAGGCCTCACAGCTCTACAATCATACCAATCATGTCTTCTTCGACGACTCCACCGTCTACAACAAGACCATCAATGACTTCTTCACATCAAGGAGCTACTCAGACTAACAAGGAACGTGTATCCAAGTTAGCTGATGACATCCAGCGGATGAGAGCTCTAGTTGTCGGCTTGTCTAACAAGCTTAAAGGAAAAGAAGAGTCACACCGAAGAGATGCTGACCTTATAAGACAAAGTCACCTAGAGCTAGAGAATCGCCAGTACGACCTGCAGGATACACAGGAAGCAACAATCAATTCTGTCAATGGGATTGTTGATTCTATTGGGGTGCACCACAAACTGCTGAAAGGTCAAGCTATGCATCTCGAGAACTTAGGTAGGAGGTCTGCTGAGTTGCACAACAAGATCAAAAATCTTGAATCTCAGGGGGAGAAGTCTGGCTGCAAGGATGACACTCTTAAACATCGTCAAAGGGATGATGAGGATGAGGATCTGAGTGGTTCCAGATAGCAGGAGGAGATTAAGAGATTTCCGACCTCAAACGTCAATGCAACTCAGGGGGAGCAGAGTCAGCAAGGTCAATCTGGCCAAGCTGCTGACACATCTAATGCTCCTTCATCTAATCCACCGGCCGTAGAGGAAGTGGCTGGTATCCAGGAACAACCGACTGGAGGAGTAGGAGTCGGCATTCAGGTCAGATCAACTACTGAGGAAGAAGTTGGGAGTGAACTCCTGGACGACGTTGTTGCGTACTTCAATTTTGATGAGTATGGGAGCATGTTTGAAGATCCGTCAGACTCTTCAGCTCAAGACAAGTGTTCATATCTTGATGCAATACTTGATCTACTTGATTCAAAAGAAAAGAGATCAAATGAGCTATCTCTACAAGCAACCGTTGCAGATGGCAAGGTTGGGGTAGATAATCAATCAGAGTTAGGCTCTAATCGGGAGTTGGGTACTGCTGAGGTGATTGAAAAGAAGAGCAGGAGTCCAGTGGATGCAACACCTGAAGTTCCTGATGACAGGGTTTTGGCCAACACTTAGGAAGACAAACGAAGACTTGAAGGTCATATCTAGATGCTGGTGTCAAGGGGGAGACTGTTGGTGCATGTTTCTCGGTGACAAAAGCATTCTAGATGTGTCATGTATTTTATATTCAAGTCTTGTAATTTATCTTGTTAAATTACCGTTTGTCAATGAAATTACCTTGGCATATATTGTTGATCATATTGGGATCCTTTTATATATGTTTATATGTTTGTTTATTATTTATGTTTTGCAGGTACTTGACATGAATGTAGACATTACATGTAAAGAGTAATTAAGTTAATATTGTTTCTGCGTTTAACAGCAGTAGAAACATTAACTCAAATATTCCTAAGTGTCATTTGAGAGTTCTTGGGAACAAGCAAAAGTTTGCTTGTTCAGAAGAACACTCAAATGGTTTGAGAGTTTCTTGGGAACAAGCAAAAGTTTGCTTGTTCAGTAGAACTCTCAAATGGTTTGAGAGTTTCTTGGGAACAAGCAAAAGTTTGCTTGTTCAGTAGAACTCTCAAATGGTTTGAGAGTTTCTTGGGAACAAGCAAAAGTTTGCTTGTTCAGTAGAACTCTCAAATGGTTTGAGAGTTTCTTGGGAACAAGCAAAAGTTTGCTTGTTCAGAAGAACACTCAAATGGTTTGAGAGTTTCTTGGGAACAAGCAAAAGTTTGCTTGTTCAGTAGAACTCTCAAATGGTTTGAGAGTTTCTTGGGAACAAGCAAAAGTTTGCTTGTTCAGTAGAACTCTCAAATGGTTTGAGAGTTTCTTGGGAACAAGCAAAAGTTTGCTTGTTCAGTAGAACTCTCAAATGGTTTGAGAGTTTCTTGGGAACAAGCAAAAGTTTGCTTGTTCAGTAGAACTCTCAAATGGTTTGAGAGTTTCTTGGGAACAAGCAAATCTTGAGAGAGAAACTACTAGAGCTAAGAACACACAAATCTAGTAGATCTTGAGGGTGCTACTCGACTCACGCACGAACCGCAAACACACACCCGGTTTGGTTGGCTTGTAGACTTAGATTACCACGTTGGTTGGTAAGGTTCGTCCGGAAAGCCGCCTCACTATATTAACCAAATACGAGTGTTTATGTTCACGCAAAGATATATATATATATATATATATATATATATATATATATATATATAAATAATATATAGATATATAAAAAATCATTGGTATATATATATATATATATATATATATATATATATATATATATATATATATATATATATATATATATATATATATATATATATATATATATATATATATATATATATATATATATATATATATATATATATATATATATATATATATATATATATATATATATATATATATATATATATATATATATATATATATATATATATATATATATATATATATATATATATATATATATATATATATATATATATATATATATATATATATATATATATATATATATATATATATATATATATATATATATATATATATATATATATATATATATATATATATATATATATATATATATATATATATATATATATATATATATATATATATATATATATATATATATATATATATATATATATATATATATATATATATATATATATATATATATATATATATATATATATATATATATATATATATATATATATATATATATATATATATATATATATATATATATATATATATATATATATATATATATATATATATATATATATATATATATATATATATATATATATATATATATATATATATATATATATATATATATATATATATATATATATATATATATATATATATATATATATATATATATATATATATATATATATATATATATATATATATATATATATATATATATATATATATATATATATATATATATATATATATATATATATATATATATATATATATATATATATATATATATATATATATATATATATATATATATATATATATATATATATATATATATATATATATATATATATATATATATATATATATATATATATATATATATATATATATATATATATATATATATATATATATATATATATATATATATATATATATATATATATATATATATATATATATATATATATATATATATATATATATATATATATATATATATATATATATATATATATATATATATATATATATATATATATATATATATATATATATATATATATATATATATATATATATATATATATATATATATATATATATATATATATATATATATATATATATATATATATATATATATATATATATATATATATATATATATATATATATATATATATATATATATATATATATATATATATATATATATATATATATATATATATATATATATATATATATATATATATATATATATATATATATATATATATATATATATATATATATATATATATATATATATATATATATATATATATATATATATATATATATATATATATATATATATATATATATATATATATATATATATATATATATATATATATATATATATATATATATATATATATATATATATATATATATATATATATATATATATATATATATATATATATATATATATATATATATATATATATATATATATATATATATATATATATATATATATATATATATATATATATATATATATATATATATATATAAAAGATTCCTCTTTCGTTTTGGAACGAAAGGATCCCACTTTGAGGAATCTAAGTCAGAATTTCAATAAAGGGAACAACCTAGGTTGTGATTAAGCGAGAACGTTAGATTTCTAAATCTGAAAGAAGTTTAGAAATGTCAAGTTAAAATATGAACATTCGGAACAGTTATTGCGGAAGTATTGGATGAGTAAAATTGTCCAATACATACCACGTTGCAATTTAGTATATTTTATCCATGAATGGCTTTAAGATCATTCTAAATTGCCATTGCCGGTCGCACACATGGGAATGATAGTGCGAAAGAAAGGTAATTGTGAGAGAAAGGTTTCTATTAGCTTGGGAGTTAAGGTCATTAGCTTTTGGGTGATATAGATTGGTGGTCGTAAAAGAGATACGAGCCTTACTCACAAGTATTTGATGAGTCGAATATTGGCTGACCCGCCCCGAGATCACTTCTTGGATTATAAGTCAATTAAGTGAATCTCGAAGTGATTCCATCCGTGAGTATCCTTTCACTTGTTAAATGCATAGGCGTAGGCCTGGACCATGTTGATCATTTGCTTTGATTTAGTTCCGAACCGGATATCTTTACTGGCCGTAGTAGGGCTACTTTGGGTAAATGTGAGATATGGAAAGGGCGTATGCATTTAGTAATAGGAATTCGCTCCCAATTGTGGTTTGATAGTAAACTCGGCCTATGACAGCTTGATATAGTAGTGAAATGTATGGCCATACTGCGAATAGTTCGGAATGCTATTATCAAGAAAGTCATAAAGGGTTTAAATTCTATTTGGAAATTGACTTTATCCTCGTGCCAAAATGGAATGCATCATTAAGAGTGAATGGGATACGGATGTACTTGCGTAAGTGAACGCATAAAGAATCAAATTTTTTAAAGTGGTTAAAGAAACCGTCATAGGGTTGATGATGGAAGGTTTTCTGGAAAAACGAACCTCAGAGGTCCTTGGGGGCACACTTTGGGTTGCTAGCAACAAGGTATGTCATTATGGTTATTAGGATCTACGAAGAGTCCACAAGTGGGAGTGTTGAAATTGTGTGAACTTTCGTAGACCCGACTAACCGTATGTCTTCGGATTTTGAGCCCGTAGGGTCATACACAATAGAACATCTATAATGTTTAACCATAAAGCTACGGAATGATATTTGATCATTTACGCATTTAATTAAATAAGTATTTAATTAAATTATCCGTTTATAAATTAACGTGAGTTAATTAACGATAAATGGATTAACCGACAAATGTTATTTATAGTAGTCGATTAAAGTTAGTTTTAATTGATTGATAAATAACTTATTAATTAAAAGTGTTTTAATTAATTAAATGGGTTAACGGGTTGGATAATTAATAGTTAAAAGTCCATAATTAATTAATAGTTAATTAATTAAATAAGGAAAGCCCGGTCCGAATTAATTAATAGTTAAAACCATAATTATTAATAGTCGATTAAAGTTAGTTTTAATTGATTGATAAATAACTTATTAATTAAAAGGTGTTTTAATTAATTAAATGGGTTAACGGGTTGGATAGTTAATAGTTAAAAGTCCATAATTAATTAATAGTTAATTAATAAATAAGGAAAGCCCGGTCCGTCCCACAAGAGTCCAAGGTCGGTTCTAGGTCTTGGACGTGATTTAGGAGAGGGGAAAGAGGGTTTTTAGTTTCCTAATCTAATTAGGAAACTATGCCTATATAAACCCCTTGAATCCCTAATTAATTCATGCATTCTTGAAAACCCTTACACACACATAAAGGTTAAAATCTCTTCTTCTTTATGTGTGGGTCGAAATCACCTAATCAAAGAAACCAAAACCCCAAATTGTTTTAGGTTTAATTATTTAGGGTTTTAGTTAAACCCTAAATTAGTTTCAACAAAAGGTTTCTCACCTTTTGTGTTGATTTGGGTCGAATTCAAGAAACCCTAAAAGGGATCTTCGAATTCGATCTTCTTCTTTGAAGAAGAGTCGAATTCGACTTTAGGGTTCATCAAAGGTTTTCGTTCGGTTGCGGTCGTAAGCTTAAAGGTGTTTAGCAGATCTTTGGTTAAGACATTGTTCATGTACGCACTTACGGAGGGTTTCTACTTTGGAATCTTGTTTCCGGAATCTTCTACGTCATGGAGGAACTCGTCTATCGCAACGTGGTTAGTTTTCTTGTATTTACTTTAAGTTACTTATATTGCATTGCATGAAGATTCTGACCGGACGTTAGATTTATTAAATGTTTCTCACTTAACGATACCACGCTTTTAATAAAGATGCTAACGGTTCATTAACATGCTTCCGCTGCTTACTCTGAATTTTGATTTGTCACTAAACCGGGTCGGTCACCCGACCCATTTAATGTTATTCGGTTAATGAAATCCCAACAACTATAAGTGACATCAATGGTCTTACATAAATTGCTGTGGATGAGAGGAGAACTCCACAGTTAAGCGTGCTCGGCGGCAGGAATGCCAAATGGGTGACCCTTCTGGGAAGTTTGTCCGAGCATCAGAAACAAAGTCGTGAACCTACGGGCAAAACGGACAATATTATGTTGTGTTAAGGCGGGGTGTTACACCTATGAAACCTTTTAACGAGAAATAAACCCTCTACTATAACCCGCATAACCAACTTATACAAGATATTAAAGTAACTTGTATAACACGTATATTTAAGCTAAGTTTGAAAGACTAATGTATTTTAACAATTCTAAGCCGATGTATCAATTGTATTATTTTGCTTCATTTTTCTAGATTATTACAGTATAAGTTTAGCATTTTCTAGAGTTATGAAAAATTAACCGTCAAAAGGATGGTAGCTCCATGCATGTCGCGTAAGTGTTTAACTTAAGTTAATAAGAAAATTGATCCTCTACTATAAAAGTCATCGTATGTCGTATGTGGTTTGTTGGAATGAATGAATCATGAAATGGAATAGATTATTCTATTATCATAATCTTAATACGTTAATTTCATTAACAGATAAAACTGTCGGTATAACCATTTGTCAGTTTACAAACGGTTGGATCTCAGCACATGATTTGATTATACTTGAGAATGGTTCGAACGTTCTTTTGGACCGGGTTTGGTTTGGCTTAGTGTGATTTGGTCCTTTTTAGGTTTCTCAAAATGTTGCATATATCCGTTTTGATTATAAATTTATTAACATGACAGAGAAGTTTTATTCGTTGTATACAATATTAACACGACTTAGACCAAAATCTAAAACGATTCTAAACATAAAATTCGCTTAAGCACTTATAATTCTTATTCTCATTTCAGAAAATCTTCATTACAAAGCGCAATCCAAGTATCATAAACATGTACACTACAAGAAAACAGTCATTTAGAGACAAATTTGGCGACTCATGGATTAAAGTCGCTATTTTGCGATGCAACTAGAGACTTGTCTAGCGACACCTTCATTTCATTGTCGCAAATTGAGTCGAAAATCAAGTCGCAAAATATTTCTAGTTTACCAAGTCGCCAGTGTTATCGCAAATGAAGTCGCCAATTTGCGACATTCTTGAATATGTAGCTAACGACATCGCTAATATTGCGACTTCCTAATACACATCGCTAATGATGTCGTTAATTTGCGTCTTCCTATAAACCTGTCGTTAATAGAGTCGCATTTTTTCTGACTTCTTATTTGTTGCTAAAGTGTTGTTAGTTAGTGTTAAAATAGATATATTGTTATGTTTAATGTACTTTTTATTATTTTGTTTATAAATTTTGAGTTTTTGTTTTGTGTATGTTTTATGTTTATGTTTTAAGTCTTTAAAATGAAAATAATGATAGTTAAATAAGTAAATACTAGTGTTTGAATAATTAAAAAGAAAAAAAAAGATTAAATTTTATAAAAACAAGTGCTAAGACAAATCATAATTACTTAAATATATAAATTTGGTATCCACTGAGGTACCCATCACAGTATCCAATTACTATTAAACATCAATTTCGTATCCCAAAATTAAGCGTGTTCTTTTAGATAGCTCCACCGAAATGTTTAGCGTCTTCTATTTTAGCGTCTTCTTCAAATACTAATAATTAGGCATCTTATCCAAATCAATTTTAAGCAGCTTCAAATCGATGGAATCCCAAATCAATTAGATCTCGATTTCACTTAGATTTAAGAATCTCTATTTTCAGCATCTTCTCCAAATCTCTATTTTCAGCATCTTCAGAATCACGCAGCATAGTTCCACCACAGCTCCATCGCAACTCTAACTCAACCAGTCGATTGAAAAGTAAGTTGAAACTTTCAGTCAGCCAATTCTTAATCGTGTATACACACACACACACACATATATATATATATATATATATATATACACACACCTATATATATATATATGTCTTAACTCTTTAATCGTGTGTGTATATATATATATATATATATGTCTCTGTGTGATTTCAATAGGATATATATATTATATATATATATATATATGTCTTAACTCTTTAATCGTGTGTGTATATATATATATATATATGTCTCTGTGTGATTTCAATAGGAACGGTTTGTTATATACATTCTGGTTTTGTATGTGTAATGATTTAGGGTTTGTAATGATTTAGGGTTGATTTTGTAGTTTCACCAATCTATTTTCATACAAGTTGTTGTTAATACTGGTTTACAAGCTGTTGTTAATCTATTTTCATACACATTGTTGTTAATAAAGGGCAGAAATAATGACTTCAGCCCGTGAGTGGATGTATAGAATGGGCACTCCCGAGTTTTATGAGGGAGTTGAGGAATTTGTTAAACAGGCAGATCGTTTTGTTCGTTCTCTAGGTTTAACGGATGGTACAATTAAATGCCCCTGTAAAAGATGCAAACACTTAAAATGGAAACGTCACGAGGAAAGTAAGTATGATAAATATAGATTCGGATTTGTGCCTAATTATTACGTTTGGACTGTACATGGGGAGCGACGTCCTCAAATGCCACCCCAACAGGTTCTAAATGTAGATCTCAATGAAGGTGTTAGTTTAGCTCGTAACATGGTCATTGATGCTGCTGGCCCAAATTTTCATTTTGAGTCAGTTTCTGAAGCATCAAAGTCTGAACCCGTGAGTCATGAAGCAAAACGGTTTCATGACTTGCTATCTAAGGCAGACGCGCCTTTATTTGAAGGATGTGAAAAACACTCTACTTTGTCAGCAACATCAAGGATGTTGAATATCAAGGCAGATTATAACATGAGCGAAAGTTGCTATGATCGGATTATGCAAGCATTTAAGGAGTTCATACCAAACTCCAATTTTTGCTCTACTTTCTATGAGACTAAGAAGATGGTACTACAACTAGGTCTTGGGTACAAAAAGATAGATATCTGTCCAAATGGATGCATGCTATATTATATGGAGGATGAGGTTAGAAGTGAGTGTTATAGGTGTGGTCATCCTCGATATAAACCTAATGTTCAAAGTCGTGCAAAAAAGAAAAATAAACCTTTTAAGTACATGCATTATTTGCCATTAACACCAAGGCTGCAAAGACTTTATATGTGTAAGGATACAGCTGAACACATGACTTGGCATCATGAAAATCGAAGAGATCCCGGTGTATTGTCACACCCATCTGATGGAGAGGCACGGAAGCATTTTGATCGAACTCATCCTTGTTTTGCTGCTGAGCCGAGGAATGTTAGGCTAGGCCTTTGTGCCGATGGTTTCACGCCCTTTGGGATGTCATCCACCTCTTATTCTTGTTGGCCGGTCATTATAACACCATATAACCTACCTCCTTGGTTGTGTATGAAGTACCAATACATGTTTTTGACATTAATTATTCCAGGTCCTCACTCTCCAAAAAGGAATATTGATGTGTTCTTAGAACCTTTAATACATGAGTTAGTTGAGTTGTGGGAAGTCGGTGTGGACACTTATGATGCATTTAGGGAACAGAACTTTTTGTTAAAAGCTACCCTTATGTGGACAATCAATGATTTTCCTGCATATGGCATGTTATCTGGTTGGAGCACCCATGGGAGGCTCTCCTGTCCATATTGTATGGAAAGAAGTAAGGCTTTTACTCTCAAACATGGAAGGAAGACTTCTTTTTTCGATTGTCATCGTCAATATTTGCCACCTCGTAATTCATTTAGAAGTAATAAAGATGCTTTTAGGAAAGGACAAGTTGAGAAGGATGAGCCTCCACCTAGGTTATCTGGTGCTCAAATATGGAGTCGGGTTCGTGAATATCCAAAGGTGACTGATCAAAGTTATCTGGTTGGAAAGGAACTGGTGGGATTTGGTGTTCATCACAATTGGACTAAACGGAGTATATTTTGGGACTTACCTTCATGGCCTACAAATCTTATTCGACACAATCTTGATGTGATGCACGTGGAGAAAAATGTGTTTGACAACATCTTTAACACTGTGATGGATGATAAAGAGAAGACCAAAGATAATCAAGACGCTAAATGGCCTTTTTCTTGTAGTGGTAGTAACACCCTTTATTCCTCTAAAGATTGCCTCTTGAAACCATATATAAAGTGATAAGAGTAAAATAAAACAAGATAAAAATATGCTCAATATATCTATATCTCTATATATAATCTAAAGTTGATCCTAAATCAATGCTAAAACTATAACCTTCTCTCCTCATAATTCTTATTATCTCTATGATGATGATAATTCATGATGGTTTGTTAATGTTTGGCTCCCTCTTTTATTCTGATCGAATTGATAGTTAATTATTGTAATGTAATTGAGGGGTTATGAAATAAACCAGGCACATGAAAAGCCAAATAGGGATGAGGTGATTAAATGAGATTATGAGAATTAATTTTGAGGAATAGAAAGGTTGTGGTAACCGAATAAGTAAGAAACATATAGGTATAATGACTTTTGGAGATATATTTGCTTAATGAGAGCCTTAATTAGAGTGATTTATGAGAGCAATAGAAAAGACTCAATGCATTAAGTGGACAGATACGTAATGCCGATTATTCATTTGATTGTACCTGTTTTTTACAATTTATGTTGAGACACTCAAAGATCATACATAGTCTATATAAAAATTTAGTCAAACTATTTTATTGTCTTTTACCCCCTTCTTCTTTCATCGTGATAACTTAGCTTTAGGATTTCTTTCCTTTCCATCATTTTGATTCACCTAAATCTTTATGTTGATAGTTTTTGCAGATTAAAATCGGATTCAAGACAAAGGGGCTGAAATGAATCACAACCTATAAGGATTTACCCTTTGAATTTCAATGCCGTGATGTAATTTTTTATCCTAAATTTTTGTTATTTTCTATCTTTCCCGTGGCCATTTTAGATAATTCATCTTAGCAATAGTTTACGAGCTCTGTTGTTTGATTTGGTTGAACCAATTGTAAGTTTAGGTTGTTTTAATTATGTATAAATTTTTTGTATACAGGATGGTGTTATGGTGCTGCCTTCAAACTATTCGATGTAAATACATAATATTGCACAAAAGAGGTGATTCTTAAAAACTAATGCAGACATTTAAGAACTAACTTTCAAGTGTTCGATGATACATATATATATTTTGAAAAATTTGGTGCAAGGTCTTTGTTTGGATTAAGAAGAATAACAATAATAAAAAAGGATTTATTGGTAAGTTTTTGGTTTTATTTATTTAATTATTGTTGATTAATTATTTCACCAAGAAGTTCTATTTTACTATCTTCATTCTTTTCCCAGATTTTGCAGCAATTATTAAGGTATTCAGATAACAGGTACGTTAGACTCTAACTTATAAGGAACTACAAGAATCTCGCCAAACTCAATAATGTATTACGGGCTTGAGAAATGGAAGGTACAACATTGACTCCTTTTTTTTTTAATATTTTTTTTTTTTTTTTTTTTTTTTTTTTTTTTTTTTTTTTTTTTTTTTTTTTTTTTTTTTTTTTTTTTTTTTTTTTTTTTTTTTTTTTTTTTTTTTTTTTTTTTTTTTTTTTTTTTTTTTTTTTTTTTTTTTTTTTTTTTTTTTTTTTTTTTTTTTTTTTTTTTTTTTTTTTTTTTTTTTTTTTTTTTTTTTTTTTTTTTTTTTTTTTTTTTTTTTTTTTTTTTTTTTTTTTTTTTTTTTTTTTTTTTTTTTTTTTTTTTTTTTTTTTTTTTTTTTTTTTTTTTTTTTTTTTTTTTTTTTTTTTTTTTTTTTTTTTTTTTTTTTTTTTTTTTTTTTTTTTTTTTTTTTTTTTTTTTTTTTTTTTTTTTTTTTTTTTTTTTTTTTTTTTTTTTTTTTTTTTTTTTTTTTTTTTTTTTTTTTTTTTTTTTTTTTTTTTTTTTTTTTTTTTTTTTTTTTTTTTTTTTTTTTTTTTTTTTTTTTTTTTTTTTTTTTTTTTTTTTTTTTTTTTTTTTTTTTTTTTTTTTTTTTTTTTTTTTTTTTTTTTTTTTTTTTTTTTTTTTTTTTTTTTTTTTTTTTTTTTTTTTTTTTTTTTTTTTTTTTTTTTTTTTTTTTTTTTTTTTTTTTTTTTTTTTTTTTTTTTTTTTTTTTTTTTTTTTTTTTTTTTTTTTTTTTTTTTTTTTTTTTTTTTTTTTTTTTTTTTTTTTTTTTTTTTTTTTTTTTTTTTTTTTTTTTTTTTTTTTTTTTTTTTTTTTTTTTTTTTTTTTTCTTTCTTTCTTTTTTTTTTTTTTTTTTTTTTTTTTTTTTTTTTTATTTTTTTTTTTTTTTGGGTAAAGGGATACCCCGATTAGCTTTTATAACAACATGAACCAAATGCGTACAAGACACAAGTAATATGGCAAGGTACCATATTAGTTCCTATATACATGCCGTATTTGCATATATATGTAAACCAAGCTAAAAAGCAAAACCAATACAAGAGCAAGCTACATATCTTCTAATGCTAGTTACATGATGTTGATTAACAATAGTCTAATATAAACTTCATGTTGGTAGCTTCCAAGCATCAAGCAGGCGCTTCCCACTTTCATTGTTCTTGAACTTCATTGTAAGTAGCTTCAATCTAACAGTAGATACTATGACATCTTTAAGCTGGAGTGCCAATCTCATATTAGGAGTAAACAAGCGATTATTTCTCTCTTGCCATAGAAAGTAAGAAGTCACAGCAACTAATAGTCGTCCAATAATGCACTTTGCTGATTTCCAATTAGAATGGGCGTATAGCCAAGAAACAACATCATCCCATTTGGCCGAAGTATGTTGCATACCAACAAGATGTTTGACAGAATCCCATACCTGCATAGAAAACGGGCATTCAAAAAATAGATGGTCATGCGAATCTGGGCCCTTTTTGCATAAGGAACAACATAGTAGGTTTAAGTTAGTAGAGCCACTAACGTCCCATTGCTGGAGCTTATCCTGTGTCTTGAGCTTTCTCCGAAATATTAGCCATAAATGAAAAGTGTGGCGAGGAATACAATGTGGAAACCAAACAGTCTTCACCCATGAAACATGTGGCTGTTGTAATCGGATTGTGTCCCAAACAATACTGGTCGAGAAGGTGGATGCATTACCTTTCGAATCCTTCCAAAAGAGAGCATCATGTTTTGATGGTTGCAAAACTGGTAGTTTAATATTTATAAGAACGGGAAATAAGTCGTACCAAGAAACCGGCCATTTCCAAGCACCATTAGATAAAAGGTCCGCAACAGTAGCATTCAGGGAGAAACCAGCATCTTTAATTTGTCTTGGTGTGATAAACTTACAGAGGGGACCAACCGATGCCCAAGTATCATACCATGCTGAAGTTGATCGTCCGTCTCCAAGCTGTGACCATATATGAGGACGAATGTGGTCACGCATTTGTAGTAGTTTACGCCATCCCCATGTCATGGAACCACGAGGGGGCACATCCCATAAATTTCTATCCTTGAGCTTGTATGAATAAATCCACTTCACCCAAAGCGAGTTTCTATTAGTGAGGATACTCCAAATGTGTGAAGACATGAGGGCCTTGTTAACATCACCAATTCGCCTTATACTAAGACCGCCTTCATATTTTGGGGTACATATGGATTTCCAATTAACCCTCGCTTTTACTTTGGTCATTGGCCCTTGGCACCACAAGTAGCCTCTCATTTTTTTCTCTAAATCCGAGATTATTCTGGCTGGTAATATAAAAACAGAGGCCCAATAGACATGTAAAGAAGATAATACAGAATTTACCAATTGTAACCTACCGGCAAAAGACAACGATTTGTCTTCCCGTCTCCAATTCTACTTTCCATACGCTCCACAAGAATTTTGCTATCCTTGTAAAGTAGTTTCGATGAGATCAAGGGAACCCCTAGATATCGAACTGGCAGCATGCCCTCCTCAAAGGGCATGATATTTAGGATAACTTGTTTTGTGTGATCAGCAACATTTGAGAAGAAAGCAGTGCTCTTGGTGAGACTTGGGACTAAACCCGATACATTCTTAAAAATATTAAGAGTATCCATGATTACTTTTGCAGAGATGATATCTCCCCGAGCAAACAGGAATAGGTCATCCGCGAAACAGACATTAATGAGTTTCCCTTTGCTACACCGATTGTGGTACCTAAACCTAGGTTCTTTAGAAACCGATTCCTGTAATAAAAGAGACAGAACCTCCATGACTAGTGTAAATAGATAAGGCGACATGGGGTCACCTTGCCTGAGTCCTCTTTTTCCTTGGAAGAAGCCATATAAATTTCCATTGATACACAACGAAAATGATACACTAGAGACACAAAGCATAATCCAGTCAATCATCTTAGCAGGAAACCCGAAACCCATGAGAATCGTCTTCAAGAAATTCCAATCTACAGTGTCATATGCTTTCTGGATGTCGACTTTGAACGCACATCTGGGCGGGCCCACATTTCTGTGATATTCATGCATAAGCTCCTGAGTCAGTAATATATTGTCCGAGATACGTCGACCCGGGATAAAAGCTGATTGGTTGATTCCAACAATATCATCGAGCACTTCTTTAATCCTGTTAGTGATAATCTTACTGATACACTTGTAAATCACATTACAACAGGAGATAGGTCGGTAATCGGTCACCAAGTTAGGGGTAGTCACCTTTGGTACCAATGCAATGATCGTGTGATTAACTTCCTTTAGCAGCTTCCCACTGTTAAAGAAATCTAGAACTGCACGACATACGTCATCTCCCACAATATCCCAAGACTTTTTGAAGAAAGTTGAAGAGAAACCGTCAGGCCCCGGGGCCTTATTATCACCAATGGAAAACATAACAGCTTTTATTTCTTCGTTAGTTACCGGTCTTACCATGTGTTCGGCTTTTTGGGGACAGACCTGATTATGAAATAAACCATCAACATGAAGTGGTATTGTATCCCCCTCTACCCCAAGGAAATGCTCATAATGCGTGACAAATGCTTTTTGAGCCTCTCTACCCTCATATCCATTCCCATGTACATCTTTTATGGTTTCAATCCGGCTCCTATGGTTTTTGCATTTAACAGAATCATGAAAGTATTTAGTATTAGAGTCACCAACCTCGAGCCAATTAATTTTGGCTTTTTGCTTCAAGTACCTCTCTTCATCGAGACAAGCCTCTTTGAACTTGGATAATACATCCCTTTCCTTATCACGTAGGGAACTGTTAGCTGGGTCCTTGTCAATTCCTTGTTGGATAGAATCAAGTTCAGCTCTAAGATTTATAACGTTTTCATGCAAGTTACCTTGTTTGAAAAGCAAGCTTCGAATTGGTTTTTTCAATGCTCTGAGTTTTTGAACGAGTCGATACATAGGAACACCCCGCACTTGGAGCTGCCAACCTGTACTAACAATGTCCTGGAATCCCTCTTTGTACACAAGAAAATTTGCAAACTTGAAAGTACACAAGAAAATTTGCAAACTTGAAAGGCCTTGGTCGGGCGGTAGAAACTGTAGGTAACTTTAAGACACATGGAGAATGATCCGAAACTCGATAAGGTTGGAAAATGGCATGAGAGGACGGGAAAGCATCAGTAAATTGTAAGTTACCCATAATCCTATCAATTTTCTTCAAGATACCAATACCCTTTTTTGGTTTTTGATTCCATGTATAATGAAATCCCGAGCTATTAACATCTAATACCTCAATTTGTTCCACACACTCTTTAAATTCTCGCATACCAAGATTGATAGTGGATGAACCAGAGAAACTATCTTCAAGGTTGAGGGAACCCATGGCCTATATTTAACAAACAGTTTATGAGTACACAAGTTCCCCCACAGTTGCCCCACAGTTCTCTTTGATTCTTGATTCTTGTAACAGTTATCTGCATAAATAAAGGAACAGAAAAGTGCTTTCCTATCCAGCTTGTAGATTATTAGAACATGCATTACCTGATTTGTCTGCGCCAATACCATTACATCTACAAGGTCAGTGTTCCACCCAACAATGATTCTGGTACCTTTATCACACAAATTCCCATTCGAGGTCCAATCCCAAGTTTTACAGATTTTTTTACAAACATTAAAAATCTGTGTAACATCCACATGAGATTCCATAATAGCACAAATATTAATATTATTTTCCCGAACAACCTGTTGAACCTCCCGTTGTTTCAGGGGGCGGTTCAAACCCCTTATGTTCCAGGCGGCTATACTACCCATGAGAAACCTTTTGACCGGGAGTGCTTGCCCCCTCAGTTGTTGTAGTTTTCAGACCAGAGTTGGTTTTTGGTTCAGTAGCTGCAGCCATGTACTTGTCTGTTTCAGTTTCCTCGTATACTACCTCCACATCCTCTCCATCTGAATCAAGAGTTTTATCCGTCATCTCAGAATTAGGGTGTTTGGTATCCTTTTCTTGAAATAAAGGCTCGGTTTCCTCTCCATAATCATTTAAAAGTGAGTAAGGATTGCTCGTTGATACCCGTGGCTTTGAAGATTTTACATTAGATGAGCTTGCACCATTTTTTTCGGTGGTTGGTTTTTGTAGATAAAGTTTTTTTTTTTTTTTTTTTTTTTTTTTTTTTTTTTTTTTTTTTTTTTTTTTTTTTTTTTTTTTTTTTTTTTTTTTTTTTTTTTTTTTTTTTTTTTTTTTTTTTTTTTTTTTTTTTTTTTTTTTTTTTTTTTTTTTTTTTTTTTTTTTTTTTTTTTTTTTTTTTTTTTTTTTTTTTTTTTTTTTTTTTTTTTTTTTTTTTTTTTTTTTTTTTTTTTTTTTTTTTTTTTTTTTTTTTTTTTTTTTTTTTTTTTTTTTCTTTGGTATAATCAGAACCATTTAAACTAGGGATTGCCATAACCAGCTCTTCTTTTAATTCTCTATCGGCTGACATCTCAATCAAAGCTCTGGCAAAACTACTACGGCCCCAAGACTCCATGCACATAGTATTAGTGTAGGCGTCCAGAAGTTTGGGTGTACCCAATTTAGTTGCTAGCATGCTCAAACCGTCTTCAGTATAAGCAACCATAGGCACATTGTGTATCTTTACCCAAACCGGAACGCTCTTTATATCTTCCTTTCTTAAAATAACATTCGGCGACCATGAATTAAGCATAATGGGAACATTACGTATTAACCAGGGCCCTCCCTCTAGTACTTTTTGCATACCCTCATTATTACTAAATTTAAAGAAAAAGAACCCTTGTGAATTCATCATAACACGTACGACACCAAATTTAGCCCAAACATTCTTAGCAAAGTACTCGACAACAGGAAACGATAATCTCTTACCTAAGAAATAGCCATAAAGAGTATTAGCGAACCTGTCTTGCACAATCTTGACAGATTCCCTTGGCAGCACAATGTCTACATCTTCCATTGATTCATTCGATTCCTTGCTTTTTCGTCATTCCCGATTGTACTTTCGCAGCATAGGACACTGATATGCCATCCTCCTTATTTGCAGTAGGAGGACCCTCATTCTTATCCTCTGTCGGCCTCATGTCTTTGTTTTCATTGACAATCGACTTGTCTTTCTTCCCCAAATGTTGGTCACTGTTTAGTATAGCACCTTCACTGTTGGGTTTCAGATCAGTCTTGGGGGAACCACCACCTATAGTAACATTCCTGGTGGTTTTATGCGACAATCCACCCTGGCCGCTCATACGCGTTACCTCTGGTTCAAATATTGTATTTACTTCCTCATTACCCTTCATATTATTCCTCTCATCATCAACACCAACAGAACCGCCTACCTTAGTATTAGGATTTGTTTGGTGCATATCACCATCGACCTCAGGTAGTTGCTTCGGAGGTGCTTCTACAGGAGTTGATGTAGCCTTATCATTTACAGCTTCAGTGTCTTCTTCAATTAGATTATGAACAGTGTTTTTGAACTTTGCTGGAACCTTCACCTTACGTTTTAATGACTTGCGATTAGGAGACATCACAGGAAGGAGAGGTTTGTGAGGTGTTTAATTGCACGGAACTGAGGAAAATCATGAAGAACAATCAACTCTATAGGCGGATTTAGGGAGAATAGGGATGATTTTTGTGAAATTAGGTTATTCACTACTTCCCCCAAATCGCCAGAGAGAGAAAGTCAACGAGTCAACACTTTATGGTATGTGTCTATGTTCATAATTACTTAGGTTAGGGCAGGTATATTCTTTGTACAAAGACTTGTGATATTTGTATCACTTGAACTATTGCATAGCAATCCTTTCCATTTCATATTTTGTTGCCCTTTCTCTTATAAAATTTCGAGTAATTTTAATCTATTGTGTACTGTATAATAGTTGAACTGATGAAGGAAATCTCGACTTCGATGCATATAAAGTATAGAAAATATAGTCACGTACACCACATTTAAGATATCGTTGTTACTATTTGTCTTTGACATCAAATTTTTGTTTTTGTAATGTACGTAGAGTTTACTATCATGGAATTTATATAAATAAGATCGAGCATACGCTGTAATCACAGAGTTAGTTTGAATAATAGTTTTTGTACTAACATGTTTTGTACTTTAAGTTGGTTTTTAAGTTGGTTATGTTCGCACTTTGAGAGCCAAGTACTTAGACATCTTCATTTTAAAGTAATTTCAATAGAGTTGAAGCTAAATGATACATTTAATATTGTTTTGGATCTAAGCCTAAATTTGGTGATATGAAAAACAAGCAAGTTTTCCATGAAATCAATTAAATTTCATCTATATCGTGCAACGCACAATCACTGTATGTGTTTATCTGTGTGCATGTTTTTCATCGTAATGATTCGCCTACTACTTTGACACTATTGAATTTGAAGTTTATACATATGTCTATTTATTTTTTTACAAGAAAGACGTTTTTCAACTAAGGTTTTAGGCCACAAAAACTTAGACAATCAACTATTACATGAAATCAACTATCATTCAAACTATCCGTGCATAGCACGGGACTTAAGACCTTGTGTAGAGATAAAAGTGACCTCAACGAGTCAATGGAATAGTAAATTCCTCACATTCATGGGCCATATTTATTTTCTGCCTCCGGCCCATATGACCTTGGTGATGAGCCCATAAACACGCTTTGAGGGATCGATGAAAATAATCCAAGAAAAAGTAGTCATTTGGGTTGTGACACAACTTGTAATCTCGTAATCCACATTGCAACTTCCCATTTAGAGATCCAGCTCCACAACATGCTTGACTTACATTTAAAAAACCTATTCCAATTCCAAACAAATGAGCATATTTGTTAAGAAAAATATATACATTCACTAGCAAATGAGTCGAATTCCTCGTAGTTTATCGAAACTAACGTTGATCCGGTGTTATGTGAAGTGATTTAACAACAAAAAATGACACATTATGTTACTATCTTGATTATGTTTGTATGATAAGAGAGAAGCTAAATGAAATAAAAGGTACCGTAAAGTTTTTGGTGAGATTAAGGAAGTTTTGTACAGTGGTATACACTATCACATAAACACCGATCGCGCCCAGATACCTATACGCTATACTGATCATTAACTGTTGCAATTCAGCGTTGTATGATATTTAACCATACGGTTCATTTTTTTATAACAGTGATCCTTAGGTGCCCTTTTTATGAGGACTCGCCAAGAATACATAAACGACAATTCTACGACCTCTAGATTTTGTCAATAGATTTTGAAGCTTCTTTTAGCATGGCATGTGCATAGGCCGTCTCTTTTAGCATGGCATATGCATATGGATTCTACAACTTGCTTCTTGTGTATAAAGTTTTCTTTAACTGGTCTCTAAATATATATAAAAGAGAAACTTTAATTCATAATTGAAGAAATATGGACCTTTAATTAAATTGTGTAACAAATTGTAACTTATGAAAGGATTTTATTAATACATTCTATTCCAAAAGCTTGAAGATTCTCGATTCTATATGAGGATCGGTTTTAGCTTATAGAGTGTGCAAATGTTAAATTAAGAGTGACAAGATAAGGACTGTTAAAAATCCCCGTTTGAACAAAACAATGTAATGACCACTAAGAACGAACAAAAACCTAAAAACTAATGGATACAGGCAAGAGGAAACATAAACTTGAACATGTATGAGACATTGTTAAACTTGGTTGTAAGCATGATATAATGTATTTGAACAAAACAATGAGGATATGTTGCTTAACAGTATATAAACTTGAACATGTATGAGACATTGTTAAACTCGGTTGTAAGCATGATATAATGTATTTGGTGATGCATGCGTAAAATGTATTAATAAACGGAGAATTATATGAATCGATTTAACATATTAGTTATATTGCATGAGTATGAGAAACTATGTTGTTAAGCGTGATTTTATGCGTGATGTAACGGAAATAGATAATGCATGTGTAGGTGTGTTAATCGGCGAGCATTTTCATGAATGGTGTAGTGTACTAGTTTGATGCTTTTAGCATGTATAAATTTTGTTGTTAAACTAAACTGTATACATGAGATAAACGAATACGGTGATGCATGTATAAATATTTACTCAATGGACAATTATATGAATGAGAACGGTAGATATGTTTAATAAATTGAGTATACCCAAAGCTTTATTTCTTAACTTAGTTATAAGAACGAATCGGTAATGATTGAAATTCATGCATAGTTACATCAACGTAGGAGAGATCGTATGTACGACTTGGTATGCGAGATTAGTTGATAGACATGCAAAATCTTACCTTCTAACTTGGTTATGTGGATGAATTGTTAGGAGATGCGGTAGAACGAGTATGGTTGCCATGATATTCTAATTGTTTAATATGCTTGAATTTCGTTGCCCGACTAATTTGGTGAACTAAATCGTTAGGACTTGGTAATACATGCGTAAAGGAAATTGAAATCTTGAGAAATTGTATGCATAGGTTGCCATGCTAGCTTAATTACTTGAATATGTCAGAATCTTGTTGCCTAACTTGCTTATTGAATCTATAGTTAGAAATTGAAGATGCATACATGGATAAAAATGGTCTCGTGAGCAACTGTATGTATGTTATTGGGTATGATGATTTAACTACTTGGCTAAGTTATCCCCCCCTTGTTTACCTTATAACTTAGTCAGTAACATGGAAATTATAAGTGTATGTACATGATGGATGGTTGAGTTGATGGACATGATGACAAATAAACGGGTACTTACGTACTTGATGACATTAAACGGGTACTATACGTACTTGATGACATTTGGATGACATGAGGACAATTGAGGGGCATTGCTGGACTTGGTTGACAATGTAGAACTTGCGTGATACTTATCGTATTCATCACTACTCGTTCTTGTTTATTATGCTTATTCTAACTACCTTAAGTAGCCTATTTTGTGAATACATGTGTGGTAGACATCGTGAGTCATTAATAGACATTTGTGGTATGTTGAGGGACATTGATGGACATGATAGGCATGATAAGATATAAACGGGTGCTCTAAGTACTTGATGACATTTAGATATCATGAGAACATTTGTGAGACATGGATGGACATGTTTGACGTCCTAGAACTTGTTTGATACTTATTGTTATCGATATTATTTGTTCTTGCTCATTGTACGTATTCTAGCTATTGTATAGTTCGTTTAATGGATACGTGTGTGATTAGGTTGTGCTACGAGCCAACCTAAATTGAGTGCCATAGTGCGAGTCACGCGTAAGATGTAAGAAGCTCGAGTGCTTATAGTGTGCGATTCTCAAATCTTCTAAACCTTAAATGGGTCACTAGATCGTTTTTTATCACACGAATGAGGTGCCGTCAGGATTGGATGCCGTGGACATGAACTGTCCCATTGTCAGACAGATGGCCAGAAGTAGGAGCAAACATGTGATTTCAGCGAATGAGCCGCCGACCAATGGGTGAAACACGTCACGAGTGCGCTGACTATAAGTCAAATCGTCATAATAAGTGTTACCTGTTTACAACTAATTGCACTTAATGTTAACCGCGATGTTATATATATATATAATAACAATAAATAACAAATTACTGGAAATTGGCAATAAATTCGTTTGAGAAAATGGAATTATAACCCGGAGATCGATGAATCATGGCGAAAGATTCTAACACTTGGTATGAAGGATGCGTACGACGTCACCCGGTTTTAATAATCCAACGAGTTATAAACTAAAAACTTGTTACATAATACGGCTCCTATAATCGTATGAATTTTGCTAATATAATAGTAAGATGTTTTTGAGACATATGTGAGGAATTTTAAATGAAAAAGACCAATGAATTCTTGGTAAATGTCTTTAGTGATTTCCAAAAATCAAATTGTGTAACAAATTGTAACTTATGAAAGGATTTTATTAATACATTCTATTCCAAAAGCTTGAAGATTCTCGATTCTATATGAGGATAGGTTTTAACTTATAGAGTGTGCAAATGTTAAATTAAGAGTGACAAGATAAGGACTGTTAAAAATCCCCATTTGAACAAAACAATGTAATGACCACTAAGAACGAACAAAAACCTAAAAACTAAAGGATACAGGCAAGAGGAAACATAAACATTTGAGTCATACAAATCGGATTAAGAAAGTAAAGTTCAGAAGTGAATGGGAATTCTTTTTAACTGGGGAATTCCCCAAGGCGTCAAAGTAAGATCTCGGTCCGGGAAGATTCCTTCCTAACTGGGGAATCAACCATGGCGTGTGTGAGACGGAAAGATTAGGATGTGAACGACATGTGAGTGGAAACCTGGGCTGTCCTATAATACTAAACAGAGCCTCGTGCTACAAGTAATGAGAGTGGATAACATTACTAAGGTTTGAACCTTGATGAGAGTGAGAATCGTTGTAATTTCGAGGACGAAATTCTTTTAACTGGAGAATGATGTAAGATCCGTGACTTTTGACCGTCTGACTTTACGCGTAAATTGATTAACGAATTTAATTAACGACTTAATTGAGTTCAATTTTTAGACATAATGACGTACGATATGCTTAACGGGTCGATTGACCACTTAGTTGACGATAACATACTTGACGGTGCGAGGTAGCGATTAAATAAACTAGTAATTGAGACCGGGTCAACCCATGGGTTAAACCCACAACCCATGACCCAACCCTATCCTATCCATTCCCCAATTGCTTCCACCCACTCTTTCACCACTCACTTTCTATCTCTCTTTCTCTCTCTAGCTTTGCAAGAAACACACACACAAACACAAATCTCTCTCTCTCTCTAAATTCTTGCTTCATTTAATGTTGTTTGAGTTGAATTCAAGTTAAAATTATCATCTTCATCATCATAATAACATCATATCAAAAATTTGGGTCTCAAGTGCAAGAAAATCTTCTTATTCGGGTCAAATTTCGGATTTGGACTTTGGTGCAAGAATTGGTAAGTCAAATTTCTCTAAAATCAACCATTTTATGTTTATAATCTTGTTTCTAGTCTAATTGAAGTGAAACTTGCCCAAAATTTTGAGTCAAAACCGAATTTGGTTATAATTAGGGTTACAAAGCTTGAAATGGGTCAAGATGAATTCTTGACATGGTTTTAATGTTATGGATAGAAATTGTGAATTGGGTTATGTTAAATTATGTCTAATTAAGTTCCAAAATGAGTTTCAAGCCTTCCAAACCGATTTGAGCTCCAAAAATGGGTCCTAGGTCAAATTTAGGGTTCTTAGGTGTTGGTGGTGGTTCATGGCCGGATTTGGTAGTGGTTTGGGGTGTTAAAGATTGTGTTTTATCATGGGTTATACTTCACTAAGGTTATATTCGAGTTACTTGGGGTGTACAAGGTCAAATGGTGATCAAAATATGATTTGGGTTGCTCTTGGTTCGGTTTTGGGTGTGTTTGGTCATGAGTTTTTCTTGTTTTCCGTTCTTGGTGTGCCCAGGTCTCGACCAGCGTAAGTTACGCCCATACTGGCGTAGCTTATGGTGCCTTCTAAAGCCTCATTTGAACCTACGCCACTTATTTGCTGAATACGCCAAAACTTGCCCAAAAAGTGAGTTTTCTAGACCGGCGTAAGCTACTCCCCTACCCGGCGTAGCTTATGGTGCCACCGTTTGTGAGTTTTTCAGATTTGTCTAGTTTTGCATCCTTTTTCCTAGGGTCGTGTCGATCTTTCAAATGGACCCTTACTCAACTTCTAAAGTCACATATACGAGTCCCGGTGATCGTCTAAAGATAAGAGACACTTTTGAACTCAAAATGGAACACTAACTAAAATTACATATATGTATAGTACTAACTTTTGGACATGAGACAACTTTTGGGCAACATTAGTTCGTTCCAAACCATTTCTTGACTCCTCTAATGACCTTGACGAGCCTCGGGATTCGGGCAAAGCCCTGAATCGCACTTTAAAACCTAGTTAAAGTCTTAACTTAAACTATATAGTTGTACTATAATAACTCTTGTCACGAAGTGACTCGTTGACGATTTTAAATTATTACAAACAACTTCTCGACTTCTTTAATGACTTTGTTGAGTCCCGAGAACCTTTCAAACGACTTGAGTCACCATTAAAAACACGAATTAGGGCTTTAACACAAGTTAATGACGTGTATTGATGCATATGTGTATTTATATTTAATTATAGGTCGTGGACACGTGGAGACCATTGAACGATTATAATTTCATCTTAGCTCGATCTTAACTTCCTTTGCCGATCAAGGTGAGTTCCGTAGCTCCCTACTCAATTGAGATTCGGGCTGAAAAGTGTACATATACGTGGTTGATTGTTTGATTGATTGGTTGATTGGCTTGCGTTACGATTTTTCCTATTGTTTGATTGATTGTTTGATTAAATGATTGATGGATTGATTGACACGTTTGACTGATTATGCACTCGATCGGGTTATATATTGTTATTATTAGGATAGTCGTGCATACATGGAAGTCGGTTATGCCTTTAGAGGGTTTTAGATGTGGTGGGAAGGCTGCGGGTGACCCTATATATAAGCATCTAGGACTCGATGAAAGTAGAATCCTCCTAAGTGTATGTACGTATAGTTTTGGTTGGATTGTTGGTTTGATGATTGATGGACTTGTGATTGAGACAAACTCGCATACGTATTGTTATGGACACCTGTGAGACGGACATGGACCTCCAAGTGTATAGATGTATACACTTGATGATTATGAGTAACATTGTGTTGTGAGACGGACATGGACATCCGAGAGTATAGACATATACATATCTCGATGATTTTGAGATGCCACATCGTTCATTGGGATGACATGTGAGTATCGTTGCATTAGTGACTTGATGGTCACACTTATGATATGCATTATGACATTGACATGCATATGACACATATCTTGATATTGACATCACTTGTGCATATTCATTACACGCATATGATTGCACTCTTGACATTGACATATATTTGGTACATTTCTTGACATTGGCATGCATTTGGTGCACTTCTCGTTATTGATATCACTCGTGCATGTTCATTATACGTTTACTAACTATCTTGTATAGTTACTTGTGTGTGACGAGGTTTCGCTATGAATAAACCTATATAACGTGTCATGGTTATTTAAGGGCTACATGTAAGTTATTTGTGAGTCCCAAATATAGATGATTAAAACCCGACTGGCAAGTAGTTCTAACTGGAAGTTGACTAGTTCAGAATACGATCCAGATATGGATGAACAATACGATAAAGGTACTGAAAGTAAATGCAAGAAACAATAAGGGCTGAAACTATATAGATAATATGTATAGATCAAGTATGTAGCATTGAGACACGATGTACTTTTCAATGTATTTGATTTATTGATATATAAACAAATACAAAGGTTGTTGCGGAACAAAGATAAACACCCAAGCGTAAATATCTAAACAACCTAGAAATACAAGTGATCAAATAACTTGGAAATACTCGTAAGGATTACTTAGAGTATATCTCACAAGTTGCAATACTAAGGTTTCAAGCAATTTGCAAGTTGTGAGAAGACTTATATTTATAGACCAAGTCCATGATGACGTGGACCAGATCGTACAAAATATGGTTGGGAGCATTTAAGGAATTAAAGTTAATTCCTTACATGCGTACTTTTAAGGTTAAGTATATAAGTCTTTTGATGTGACTTATCATACCTTATTCCCAACCTTTACTTTACCTTGTACCTTTATTAATAGTTAAATCTATTAACTGGGTAAAGAAATGTAAAGTAAAAAGTCTTCCTCGTAATCAGTGTAAAAGTGTGTAAATGCTTTTACACTGAGATGCTTCAGTCTTCGATCAGGTAGAATCAGCTTCTGAGCTCCACATCTGAGCTGATTATCTTTCTTTAGACTTCAGTCTTTGACTTCATTCTGAACGGTATTCTGATACGTTGATCTGAACTGAAGTGAAGCTTCAGTGAACTAATTCTGAGCGACCTCAGAATTCTATACAAGTATTCTTCACTGAGCTTCAGCTATTTCTGAACAAATTATACTTGGTCGATTTTCTACCTAACAAATTCCCCCTATTTGTTCTGAAATAGTGCATGCATCTCAGACTTCTATCTATACATGTTTGTAAGTCTGAAATGCAAGTTTTTGTTTAAGTTGTAAAAAATTTCTAAGTACATCTTATAGATCATTGATGTCTCAGAATTTTACTTGTGGTTTTTCTAACTTAAACCTATCATCTACTTATAGGCTACAAAATGTAACATATATATATAAACTGAAGTGTTTGTTACATTTGCAAATATTTATACAAGTACATGATAAACTGAAAAGGAACTACTTCTTGGCAGGCCTTGAACCAGAAGGTGCTTCAGTAGGTTTCCTCTTCAGTGGAGAATGATCCTTCTTTCCAAACAATCTGCCTTCAATCTCTACCTTGGCCTGCATCTTTTTTTGTATTCTTGATAACCATGCGCCAATCAAAGCAGATTTCGGCTTCCCCCTCAGTATTTGGATCATCTCCCTATGCTCAGAAATCCCAAACTCGTGCACTGAAACTTGATTATATTCTTCAGCTGCTCTACCTTCTCTTTTGACAATCAGATCAAAAAGCCTCAATCCATCAGCTTTTGTTACTTCCATATCAACTATTTTAGCTGGATGAGATCGATGCTTCAGATAATGCTCATATTGATCCTTCTCATGCTTTCTTTGGATCTCAGCAGCATCATCAGACATTGGTTTGAAGGTAGAAAGATCAGCATCACGAATATTCTTTCTCGATGATCTTGGTCCAGTCACTTTGGGCTTTATGGGTGGCTTTGACAATTCTTTTTCAACCTTCAGAACTCCAGCCAGAATTTCACTACTAGAAAAATAGCCTTTAATGACACCGAATGCGTGTCATAAAAGGGGTCAGATGACACGCTTTTTGGTGTCATAAATCGACCCGTCATAAATCTTTATGACACGCATTTTCAGCGTCATAAATTTATGACACGCTTTTATGACACCCTTTTACGACACGCATTTTATGACATTATTTTATGACACCGTATTTGCGTGTCATGGTTCAATTTTATTTTTTTTTTTTTTATAAAATTATTAATATCTACACATTAAATAACAGTTAATCTCACAATACAAATAAATACACAAATAGCAAAATAGCGCATTTCATATATATCAAAACAATGCGTTTCAAACAACTACAAGTTATTTTAAATTCTAATATTAACCATAAAAGTTTACAACCGCTAAATTATATAAAATTCAAGACCGGTAAATGAAGTTTGCCACATAATTTGCCCATTCTTCACGAATTTCATCCAAATCATCATCCGTGTATTCTTTTTTACCTTCCCCGATCTGACAAATACGTACAATACATTAAAAAGGAGACAAATATATATTTTAAAAAAAACATGAAATTCCTACAGAGATGGAGTTGAAATATATATTAGATTCTTAAAATTAGAAACTCACTGCAGCTTGATTCTGTTCTTGCCTAGTCACACCAAAACGTTGTGCCACATTTTCAGATTCTTAAAAAAGAGCTGCAGAATGACCTCGAAACAACCAAGACATTCTGCACACAAAAAAAACTTCAAACAGCAGCTAAAACAGCAAAAAAGCTATAATACAAGTTCCAAACAGTCCCTTAAAAACCTGCAAAAAAGGGGGGAAAACAGCTTAAAGCACCCATAATTGGATATTGTGCTCCTAAAAAATAGATAAGGTGGAACTGGTACAGTAAGATGATTAGATGATAAAATTATGTAACAAGCAGATTACACACGGTACAGTAAGATGACAAAGTAACAAGCAAATTACACACGTTAGCTGATATGCTTAGATAGGCTGCTCACTTGATGTCTGGGCTGTACATTTACTATTGAACCCATAGAGATCTCATACACTCATCTTTACATGTAAATCAGATTGTCTATCCATGCTATGGTCTAGTTCCTAAATATAAGCAGAATTGATTCAGAGAACACAACACCATATGAAGTTTGATCTAGAGTTCCATACCTGCTATATACTGATCAAAGTCAAAGATGAATACAGGAACACGAACAAAAAACAACAGGTATACGGCAGTGAGAGTGATAACTGTTGTTAGCACCAGATTGGTGGGACCGTTGCTCTTCTCTGATGTCGATGGTTTCAGTCAGATGCATTGTTGGCAGGTCTTGGATTGGTGATTGGCGATGGAGGAGAAGGAGGAGGAGATTGGGGACGATATGGGGGAGGAGGAGATTGATGAGCATCAGAAACTGCAATAGTTGCCATGCACTTTATGTTAACAAAATCAAATGAATGGAATTCATTGGCAAATGCATGATACGCAAGGTTTATATCATTGATTCCATGAGACAAAAAAACAAAAACTAAATCACATATAATACGAGAAATGAAGTCAGATACTCATAATGGCATTTAATTCTTCCAAAACATCCTATACAAGGGTCACAATGTCGGATTAACTTTACCACATGCTAGAATCTCTACTTACAATGTACAGTTTATCGTTTAGGTGTATGAATACTTATATACAGTATTAGCTAATAGACTCGCTGCAAATGTTGAACCACAAAGTCGTAGACCAGTTAAGTGAATAAGGACTTTCAATTAAGTGGAATTGTTAATTATAAACAAAATATATTCAACAAAGAATGAGCAAAACAGTCAGGAAAGAAACTGGGATAGTTAATAACCTGAACGTGATGGTGGGGGAGGCGGCCTCATAGTGGGGCTGAAGAGAGGAGGCAGAGTTGGGGACTCTGAATCAAATGCATACATAATAAGAGCAATATAAGTAAAACCATTTGAACACAATGATAATAACAATAACGCGACTTTCATATACTTGATAGTTTTAGACTTTTAGCAACAAAAACAACGAGGGACGGATTTGGCCACACAAGATAAAAACTACTAATAAGAGAATTTCACTTCACAGGCATGAAAAAGAATTGGCCTAATAGCAAACGAATCAAAACTCAAACAGTATATTGTAGTCCACTAGCTAAGCACATACATATACATTATACATACTCTGATTATATCTTTTTCCAATGTGTGCTATTTTCCAAGAGGCATATCTGAATCTGATACATTCACTAGACAATTGGCTTTAGCCTCGTTACGATATTTCATAGTAAATTTATTAGTAAAAACACCAAGCAGTGTGTATTATAGTGGACTGAACAAAGAATTAGCAGTGTGTATTTTCATTCAGGCATTAGATCAAACACTTTGTCTACAATTCAACTTATTTGTGTATTTTCATTCAAGCAGTGTGTATTATATTTCGCTTATGAGATCGATAATATGACATAAATGTTTAATCATATACTCTACCTATACATTACACACACACACACACACACACACACAGATTATATATATATATATATATATATATATACTATATATATATATATATATATATACACACACAGATTATATATATATATATATATAATTTTTAAGCATGAAATCTACAAATCGAAAGACTTACAGTGATCTACAATGAGCAACAACGCAAAAAACGACGGAGAGCTGACCGCGACTGACGGAGACCGACGGCGGGTGACAGCGACGGAGATGTACGGGATCCGACGGCGCGCGACAGAGATGTACAGATCCGATGGTGAGCAACGTTGAGAAAGAGACGAAACCTGAGATTGAAGTTATTTTTCTGAGATTGATATTATATCTATATATATATAAAAGAACGACGACAACAACAATCATAAAATCAGCCTGAGATTGAAGTTATTTTTCTGAGATTTAATCATAAAATCCATAAATAGGAACACTCTCTCTCTCTTTCGATTTTAGGGGAAATCTGGGCTTCAATTTGAACACTTAGGGTTTTTTTTGGATTAGCAAAGATATAAGCTTTTGTAAACAAAATTATAAGACGACACTCGGGGATGACACGCAAAGAAAGTGTATCCCGTGTTACACTACCTTTTTTTATGACACCAAAAATTGCGTGTCATAAACCCTTCAGATTTTACAAATTATGACAGTATTTTTATGACACACGTTTTTGCTTGTCATTAAAATGCGTGTGTCATAATTTAGGTGTCATTAAAGGCTATTTTTCTAGTAGTGTTTCTTTCTTTTTAATTGCCATCTCCTTTTCTCTATTTTTCACCAAGTCCTCAATGGACATTTTGAATGTGAGATGGTCCAGCTTTTGTCTAAGGGAGATAATTCACCCCATATTCATACTCGAGCATATCAACAACAGCTTTCTGCACTCTTGGATCATTTTTAATTTTCAGATATCTTTCAAGAGAGAGACCAAGAGCTGCAGCATCAACATGATCAAGGGTTCCCATTTTCAGATGTTGAACCCTTTCTCTTTCCTTGTTTTCCCCCCACATAATGAATTGATTAGAAACTTGCTTCTGCAAAGCTTCTAATTTCTTGCTATCAGCATTAGGATCATGAATGGGATAACCATGTTCATCAACATTCTCACCAACCACCAAACCAGAACCCTTAGAGTCTTTCTTTGTTGGTTCATCCACCACTGGGTCCTTGCCCTTATCTTTCTTAGTTGGTTCAGAAGCTTGCACTTCAGATCTCTGAACCTGTTCCCCCTGAACTGAGGCACTACCAGATGGTACCTCAGCTTGCTTCTTGGTTGCTTCTATCAATTCCTGAGTACTTGAAAGCAGACCAATAGACACATTTCCCCCTTTGGGGACTTCAGAAGGCCTCTTAGCATATACATCAATAGTAGTCTGAATGGCCTTCAGAGGTTCCCAACTTTGCTGCAGAAGGCAATCAGAAATGCCTTTTGCCATGGTAGAGAACTGAGCCCTTAACCTGAATGATGAGTTAAGGTTCAGATTCTCTTTTTCAGTAAGCTCTTTCAGCAATTTCCTATCTTCTTCAGAGAATGAAAGAGGAGGAGGTGTAGCAACAACATTTTCCTTCTTAAGCAGGGTCATAATTTCATCTAACTGCTTGGACTGGCCTTTAACAACTTCTTCGAGAGTAGAGACAGATTTCTGAACTTCTTCAACAGCTTTATCTACCTTCTCGGAAGTGTCTTGAGTGAGTTCTAAGACCATCCTTCTGACCCCTTCTTCAACCTTTTCAGCCACAGAAGCTGAAATCTGATCAACAAGAGTCTGAGAAATCTCAGACTTCAGCTTCTCAATCACACCACTACTAACAGAAGACCCAATCTCCTTTTCATTGACACGTGGCCTTTTTACCAACTCATTCACCTCCTTCTCGACTGCCAGAACTTCTTGTTTTATCAATTCAATGCCAGATGTCAAGTTCGCAACAACTGAAGCTTGCACATCTCTTTTGGCCAGTCTGAAGGCTTCCCTGATAGCTAAACTTATCTTATTACATAAATGTACCAGCTCATTTAGCTTCCCACTTACTAGTCCCTCATTCCTAACAACCTTGGTGAACTCAGTGCCAATAAACATCTGAGCACCCTTCATTTCAGCCAGGGACGTAGTATTGGCAGTTAGAGATTTAGTTAAGTCCTCAACCTTGATAAGTAGGTTTTGGACTTCGGCATTTTGTTTCTCTAACTGTGCTTCTACACTCAAAGGAGGAGGTGGTTGTGTAGAAACAGAAGCCACAAAGGGAAGTTTACCAAGCCCATCTAAAGCCTTTTCCAATTGCATTTCAGTTGGACTCTCAGATTCAGTGGCAGAGTCCAACTCCTTTTCAGTTTCACCATCATAATTAATGGGCCTTGGCACTTGGTGAATTTGTGGGTGTAAGTGTTCGAGTTGTGGTTGAAAACGTGGTGAAGTGACATAGGCAGGTGTTGAGCCAGGTGGAAAATATGGATGTTGATGTGAAGTTTCAGGTTGGCGATATGGTTGTTCAATATTTTGGATTTCTGGGGGAGGTTGGACGTTTGTGAGGCTGAAGGTTGGCTCAGAATCAGAACACTGATTCTCCTCCAGTAAGCCCTTATCAAACTCAAAGTCAGCAAAGGAATCAAGATTCCCTTGAGGTGGCTCATCTTCATCCCAGAGGTCAGTTAAAACTACAGTCTGATAAGATATGCCCTGGTTCAGATCACTGGTACCTGAACTAGCTTCTGGTTCAACAACTGCTACTGCAGATGCATCGTTACCAGATTTATTGGTTGGCTCAGCCATAGCTTCATCGCCAGAGACAGTAGACACGGGGATTGCCTTAATGATTCTCGTACCGTCATCAAGAATCACTTCATCGGCCGTAGAGTCTGGAATCTCAGTCTCAGGTGGTGTCACACCAAAGACTTCATCAATTCATGCTGCAGTAGAGTATGAGATTTGTGAAGTTACAGGGGGTGCGCGTGCAGACACGGACTCTATTGTGTGCTGGGCGGACACACTAATATTTTCTTCACCATCTCCTCCTAAAGAAGTTTTGGAGATAGCTGCTTGTGGGTTTCCCTTTAGACTCGATTCCTCTGGTTCTTGTTGGGAAGATCCAGAGGGGTTTGCTTCGGTACTAATGTCCTTGGGCTGTGAGGACTGCTTATATTTACGTCGTTTTAATACGCCCTTTGGAGATCCTGAGGGATCTTTTGGGAGATCCTCAGGTTGGTCAGTGGAGGAGGGAATTGGTGGTTGGGTAGATGAAGTTGCTGGGGTTTTAACCAACTTCAACATTTGACCACCAGGTGCACCAATGGGTCTCGCATTCTTTTGCGACCCGCTCGGTGACCTTTCTGAGTTAGCCGGTCGTGCTGTTTCAGTTTTAGAAATTACCTGAAGCATTGCAGCGGAGAGTTCTGGTTCTGGATCTGAAGTAGATAGCTTTGATAGATCCCTTAGGAACTCCGTCGCTGAAGACTCAAGCCCCTCCAAATGATACGCATCTCCAAGCATGTTTATGAAGCAAATGCTCAGAAATCTAGGGAATGAGATATGTGGACTTCTTTTTCCTTTTAACTTTGCCACCAGCTGAAAGAAAAGAATCACATCAAAGTCCACTTCAATCCCATACCACAAGTAATACCCAATTTCTACTTGTGTTAAGGAAATCTGGTCCAATCCACCATAATTTCCTCCTAGGCACTCGACAATCTGAGTCCAAAAATATCTCCAATAGTTTCCAAATCCAGACAGAAAGATGTGTCCAGATGTCTTCAGATTGCCTTCTGCATCAACCATGTCATTATGACCAGTGGCCTGCAGTACCTCCCTGAAATTAACTCCTTTAAGCCTTTTTGCATAGGCTGAAGAGGAGGGAAGGTAGTTCAAATGAAGGGCCTCCCGAAACCCATCAAGTGAAAGGATATACTGCTTAGTGCCTTCTTGTAAAGAAAAAGCAATGGACTTTTCATCCTTGCTCAGAGTAGCAGTATACCAGAATTCAAGTAAGTATCTATGATACATTACTTGAGGATTTGCAGTCAAGGCGTAATGGAGAGGGGATTGTTCAAGAAATTTATTTATCCTCCCTATTAATCTTTTGCCTTTGGCGTTCAGTGCGGCCATAAAATTATTCATATTGAATCTAAGGGTCGATGGCTTGAACCCTTTTGGCCATTGTGCACTGGCCTTGACTACCTTAGATGGTTTGTATTCGAAAGATATGAGTGATTTGACTACTTTAGCCATTATTTCTACAAGGGAAAACTGAATATGAAAGATTAATTTAGGGTTTTGGAGTTATGAAGGAATGAGAAAAAGAGAGAGAATGATGATTGGGAGTAAATGTAAGGAGAAGTAAATGAAGGAATTGTTTTGGGAAGAGTATTTATATTTATGATGGAATACAAAGGGTTTTTCCAAAATAAATAAAATAAAATGATTTTGAAATTCAAACCCAAAAATGAAATATTATTTTATTGAAATCAGTTTTGATCGGGTTTGAAGTCCGAAAATAATTTTGGTATACGTCCGCATTTAATGCAACGACGGCTATGACCCCACATTTTCACAAAACTTTTCAACACTTTAAAGAAAAAGTGATCATTACTTTCCTTTTACGGCGCAACTTGTGTGACACGTCAGCCAAAAACATCATTATTCAACCGTTAAACAGTAACCTTCACGTGTACACACAACGACCAAGTATCCACAATACATTACAAAGGACTGACTCATTTCAGAAATAATATACAAAATCTGAGCATGATCAGATTTAAGGAATCTGAACCATCTCAGTTTACACAATTATTCTGAAATCATTTCAGAAATTCTGAAGCATTTCAGACAAAATATTTTTCTGAAAGCAAAGTTCCCCCTTAGAGAAAAATTCTTTTAAAATAAAAAAATTTGACACTTCCCCCTGAGGTGATGCTATACAGGATTTAGCATACCTAACTCACTGATGAGATGTTTAAACGTTTTAACATCCCAGGGTTTTGTAAAGACATCAGCGAGTTGTTTATCAGTGGGAATGAAATGAAGTTCAATGTCACCTTTAATAATGTGATCTCTAATAAAATGATACCTGAGGTCGATATGCTTGGTTTTGGAGTGCATGACAGGATTGTGAGAGATGGCAATGGCACTGGTGTTATAACAAAATATTGGAGTCTTTGTATACTTAACACCATAATCAGTTAGTTGGTTCTCCATCCACAAAATTTGAGCGCAGCAATTGGGTGCAGAAATGTATTCAGCTTCAGCTGTGGAGAGTGATACTGCAGTCTGCTTCTTTCTTGTCCAACTAACCAATTTGCCACCTAGGAAATGACAACCACCTGTGGTACTTTTTCTATCTATTTTACAACCTGCATGATCAGAATCTGAATAACCCATTAGATCTAGACTTTAGCCTTTGGGATACCAAAGACCAAGTCTGGGGACACCTTTAAGGTATCTGAAAATCCTTTTCACAGCATTTGCGTGTGCTTCTCTGGGATCAGACTGAAATCTTGCACAAAGGCATGTTGCAAACATTATGTCAGGTCTACTAGCAGTTAAGTACATGAGGGATCCCACCATACCACGATATTTTGTGGGATCCACTGGTTTTCCATTGGGATCTGAGTCCAAAGTTAATGGTGCAGAAATAGGAGTATCTTTTGATGAGACAGAATCAAATTGATATTTCATTAATAAATCTCTGACATATTTTTCTTGATTTATAAAAATACCATCACTGGTTTGTTTCACTTGAAGACCTAGAAAATATGTCAGTTCTCCCATCATACTCATTTCATACTCAGATGACATTATTTTAGAAAACTGTTCACACATTTTGTTATTCGTAGACCCAAACACAATATCATCAACATAAACTTGTACAAGTAAGATATCACTTTTATCATGGAATATGAATAAAGTGCTATCTATTACACCCCTTTTAAAACCATTTTTCAGAAGATGTTTAGTAAGAGTATCATACCAGGCTCTAGGTGCTTGTCTCAGACCATATAAAGCTTTGTTCAGTCTGTACACCCAATGAGGTCTTTCTTCATTTATGAACCCTGGTGGCTGATGCACATACACAACTTCTTCCAATTCACCATTCAAAAATGCACTTTTAACATCCATCTGATAGACTTTGAACTCATGATGAGCTGCAAAAGCTAAGAAAATTCTGATAGTTTCTAGTCTAGCAACTGGTGCAAAAGTTTCATCAAAGTCTACTCCTTCTTCTTGTGAGTAACCTTTTGCAACAAGTCTTTCCTTGTTTCGAATCACATGACCATCTTCATCTATCTTGTTTCTGAAGACCCATCTTGTCCCAATTGGTTCTTTCTTTAGATCACTGGGACAAGGAACAAGTTCCCAAACATCGTTCCTTTTAAACTGATTAAGCTCATCTTGCATGGCTTCAATCCAGCTAGGGTCTTTCATAGCCTCGTCAATCTTCTTCGGTTCTATCAGTGATAAGAAGCTGACATTTAAGCATTGATCACTTGTGGCTCTTCTGGTCTGAACCCCACTAGTGGAATTTCCAATGATTTGCTCGATTGGATGTGCTTTTGTCCACTTAGTGTAATGACCAGGATGAACAATGATATCAGTGCAAGAACTCCTCTGATTTACTTCAGGAGGTGCTTCAGAAAAGACTACTTCAGTCTCATCATCTTCCTCCTGCAGATCATGATTTGCATCATGAAACTGTTCAGATTGGGGTAATTCAGTGGAACCTGATATCTGAGGTGAAGCAGCATGTACATCTGATCCAATAGTCAGTTCAGAAGGTAGTTTAAAACTGACTGGAGGATAGAATGGAATGTTTCTTGACTTGATTATTCTTGGTTCTGAACTGAGATGTTCAGAAGCAGGTTCAGGTGACTGATCAGATTCAGCAATAGGATTAGAATCACCAAAACTTATTGGACTTTCTGAGGGTGGTACAGGAATAGAATTCTTAAAGATTGCAGAATTAGATTCATCAAAGGTAACATGAATTGACTCATCAACCTTTTCAAGTCTCTTGTTAAAGACTCTAAAGGCTTTGCGATTTGATGAATATCCTAGGAAGTACCCTTCATCAGCTTTTGCATCAAATTTTCCAAGCTGACTGGACTCATTCAGAATGTATACTGGACATCCAAATACATGGAAGTATCCAATATTAGGCTTTCTATTTCTGAGTACTTCATAGGTTGTCTTCTTGTGTCTTTTGACATAGACAGATCTGTTCTGAGTGTAGCAAGCAGTTGCAACAGCTTCAGCCCAGAAATTCTTGGAAGACCAGATTCATTTAGCATACTTCTAGCAGCTTCAATCAGCGTACGATTCTTTCTTTCTACAATACCATTCTGCTCTGGTGTGTGGGCTGAGGAGAAGTTCTGAGATATGCCAGTTTCAGTGCAGAAGGACTCCAGAGTGGCATTTCTGAATTCAGTGCCATTGTCACTTCTGAGCTGACAAACTTTTCGCTTATGCTTGAGTTCAATTTGTTTGATGAGAGCAATGATTTCAGCAGCAGCTTCACTCTTGGATCTGAGGAAAATTACCCAGCAGTATCTTGAATATTCATCAACAACAACAAGAGTATACTTCTTTCCAGCTCTAGTCTGAACATTCACAGGTCCAAAGAGGTCCATGTGAAGCATGTGAAGAGGTTCAGTTATACTAAAACTTTGCTTTGTTTTGAATGAAGCTCTTTTCTGCTTACCCATTTCACAACCTGGACATGGCTTATCTTTATTGAAAGATATTGAGGGTATCCCATCAACAAGTTGTTTTCTTGACAACTTATTAATATTCTTGAAGTTCAGATGGGATAATCTCTTGTGCCACAACCAGTTTGTGTCTTCATCTGCCTTTGTGTAGAAACATTGTACAGTGGGTGAACTATTCATATCAATGATATAAATGTTTCCTTTTCTTGGTGCAATCAATACTACCTTTCCATCCCTGTTGAATATGGTGCCTTGTGAGATATCAAATAATACCTTGAAGCCATCATCACACAGTTGACTGACACTGATCAGGTTATATTTCAAACCGTTCACATATGCAACACGTGTGAATTTGACTTGTCCATTATTCACAACACCATATCCCCCAGTTTTTCCATTTTCATCATTTCCAAATGTTATTGAGGGCCCCTCTTGCACCCTATATTCCTCCAGCAGGGATTGATAACCAGTCATGGTTCTGCCAGCAGCGCTGTCAAGATACCATATATTCTTCTTTCGGTCTCCTGCACAAACACAAAGATTAGTTCTTTTTGGGAACCCATCTGGTGATGGGTTCGCTAGACTCTCCCTTAGCAGTCTCAGATTTCTTTGGTTCATAAGGAACTGAAGGATCGAAGGGGATCTCAGTCATAATCTCAGATGACACAAAAACAGTTGGTTTGATGGGGGGCTCAACCTTTTTCTTCTCAGATTTTTGCTTGATTTGTTTGGAAAAAGGTTTTGCATTTTGTTTAGGTTGAAGAGGAGTGGTTTCAACATTTTTTAAACGTGCATTACAACTCTGCACTTGTCTAGCCAATAACTGAAATTGACTCTCTAACCTCAACAAAATCGATTCTTCATTAGACACCTGAGCCTTACCTGAATCTGAGGTAGAAGGCTCAGTGGGGGAGATATTTTTCTTCTTCTTTTGGCCTTTTGGAACCTTAGATGAAGTCTGAGGAGATGGCTTTTTGGATTTAGCCTTCTTTTCTGAAACAGTAGTCTGAGCTGTTTCAGATTTACCCTCAGATTGTTCCTGGGCCTTATCAGTCACAGTTTTCTGTTTGCCAACTTTAGGAAAAGTAATTTCAGGTTTCATTTCCTTTGGAAGTGCATCTAAATCAGTGATTATAGATGCCATGTGAAGATCACCAGATTCATATGCTGCTCTTTATCTGCAAAAGTATTTTTAATTGCAGCATCTGGTTTTGGTGCATTCATCCAAGATTTAATTATTTTCTGTTCTTTTTCAAGGATGGTTTTTAATTCTTCTTTTTCCAACTCTAAAGTGGCAACCATAGACTGATAACTCTTTAAAGCCAAATGAACATCTTTCAGTTCTTTCAGTCTGGCCTGACTGGCGTTCAGTTCAGAAGTATTATTTTCAAACATTTTTAGGCTTTCTGAACGCACAGTTTTGACAAATGAAATGTCAGCCTCTAAAAGAACCAAAAGGTCCAGTTTTTGTTCCTCATCACTTTCAAAACCAAAGTCACTAACCTTTTTCATGACTATATCCACCCAACGACCAGATTCAACATCAGACTTGACTAAATGACCTTGATCTTCACGTGCCATGAAACACATATCCCTAACTTCTTCCTCATCATCAGATGATTCATCAGATTCTTCCCATTTTCCAGTCTTGGCAATCATACAACTATTATTGCTTGAGTTGTTTTGAGCCATGAGAGCTATTTGGGCTTTCAGCTTCTTGTACTTCGCCTTATAGCTGTCATCAGGTTTCTGAAAAATAGAATGATTAGGGGCAGATTGTGATGATGAAGGATGACTAGATCTGCATTCCTTCATGAAATGTCCTTTCATGCCACACTTAAAGCATTCAAGATTCGACTTATCAATAGAAGCGCTGGAAGCAAATGGTTTGCCAGATCGATTAGATTTGGCCTTAAAACGATTGAACGTTTTAGCTAGCATGGCAACCAGATCATCATTGTCATCCTCATCACAACTATGAGTTACATTACCAGAAATACCAGTTTTTAACATTTCATAGACCATCTTCTTCATCGAGTCAGAATGATCACTCTCAGAAGATAGTAGAGCAGTCCCATGTGGTTCAGAATTATGAACCATGACTGAACAGGTAGAAGCATGATTTTTGGCATCTTGCTCAGCCACAACTCTCTCAGCTTTGTTCTCTTCAGTGTACCTGAAGGCTCCATATAGGGAAGCTAGAGTGTGACTGTGCAAGGTTTTTCCTTGTCTTAAAACCAAGATCAAGTTTTCCCATTTAGAAGGTAAGATGTCACAAAACTTTTCCAACAAAATTTCTTTATCTTTAGTTACACCCAGGGCTTTCAATTGATTTACCAGATTTTTGAATCTGATGTAAGTTTGTGTTAAAGTTTCACCAGGGATAGCAAAAAAAGACTCATATCTTTTATTCAAAGCAACTTTTCTTGTGACAATTGTCTCATTGGTGCCTTCAAACTGTGTCATAAGTTCCTCCCACATTAATTTTGAATTTTCAAGTAAAACAAGGGTGGGCATAAGTGTTTCAGGAACAACATACAAGATCATATTTTGAAGCTTGGTATCAAGGTCTACCAGCCTATGATCTTCTTCAGACCAATGATCCTTCTCCTTAGGTGAAACCCTAGGAGTCCCATCGGCATTTCTGACAACAGTGGAGACATTCAAAGGAACAAAGGGTCCTTCTTTAAGAATATCGGTCAAATGTCTTTCAACACCAGCAATATATTTGAGCATGCATGCTTTCCATGTTTGAAAATTTTCACTGTTCTCATCAAACTTGGGAACAGGATTATTTGGAAAGTGTACGTGCACATTATGCGATGGTATATTGTTGTTGATGATAGGGGGTGGAGTAGGTGGAGTAGTATTAGCATTAGCATTAGGGTCAGGGCCTGTATTGAACATTTGGTCAACCATCTTTGCAGATCAAAGGTTAATGAATTAATGTAATTCAACCTTGCTGCTCTGATACCAATTGTGAGTCCCAAATATAGATGATTAAAACCCGACTGGCAAGTAGTTCTAACTGGAAGTTGACCAGTTCAGAATACGATCCAGATATGGATGAACAACACGATAAAGGTACTGAAAGTAAATGCAAGAAACATTAAGGGCTGAAACTATATAGATAATATGTATAGATCAAGTATGTAGCATTGAGACACGATGTACTTTTCAATGTATTTGATTTATTGATATATAAACAAATACAAAGGTTGTTGCGGAACAAAGATAAACACCCAAGTGTAAATATCTAAACAACCTAGAAATACAAGTGATCAAATAACTTGGAAATACTCGTAAGGATTACTTAGAGTATATCTCACAAGTTGCAATGCTAAGGTTTCAAATAATTTGCAAGTTGTGAGAAGACTTATATTTATAGACCAAGTCCATGATGACGTGGACCAGATCGTACAAAATATGGTTGGGAGCATTTAAGGAATTAAAGCTAATTCCTTACATGCGTACTTTTAAGGTTAAGTATATAAGTCTTTTGATGTGACTTATCATACCTTATTCCCAACCTTTACTTTACCTTGTACCTTTATTAATAGTTAAATCTATTAACTGGGTAAAGAAATGTAAAGTAAAAAGTCTTCCTCGTAATCAGTGTAAAAGTGTGTAAATGCTTTTACACTGAGATGTTTCAGTCTTCGATCAGGTAGAATCAGCTTCTGAGCTCCACATCTGAGTTGATTCTCTTTTTTCAGACTTCAGTCTTTGACTTCATTCTGAACGGTATTCTGATACGTTGATCTGAACTGAAGTGAAGCTTCAGTGAACTAATTATGAGCGACCTTAGAATTCTATACAAGTATTCTTCACTGAGCTTCAGCTATTTCTGAACAAATTATACTTGGTCGATTTTCGACCTAACATTATTACTTGCCTTTATCTTGTTCATATTGTGATTATTTGACGATGGTTCCTTGTGATCCATTACTACGAACTCACCAACCTAGTGTTGACCTTGTTTAGTACACTTTTCAGGTAATCAAGCGAATCTTGGATACGAAGTTTGATTGTTGCTTATGTTGGACTCGGGCTTGGACTTATGTGGATCAAGGATTCATTTGCCCATTGCTTCACTTTATGCTTAGGATCGATAGCCCTCTTTTGATTGTCTTTTGTAACGTTTGATGGTAACTTGCTTTTTGTACTTTGTATTTGATGTTTGGATTCACCGGATCCCTTTTATTCATTTAGACTTATTCTACGATAATTCCATGCATACGCTATATCTTTTCAGTAATATTCTGAGCCTAGCTCGGGGTGTTACATTTAATGTAATAAGTTTTTATTAAATTATATTTTGTATAGGATTTTTATCATATAACGAATAAAATTTGGTTATAAGGATTTTTGTATAGAATTTTTATCATATAACATTTTTATTAAATCAATGTTTTGAAAACCGGACCGGATGTCAAACCGGCCTTTTTAATAAAGAACTAAAAAATAAATATGGAGTTTTTACTAAGCTATCACAATTATATATCTAAAACTTAATTGTATGAAAATTGCAATGATATTATGCATAATGTTAACTTAGATTAACACAACATGCGATATATAGATTGATAATTAAATTGCTTAGTAATTTTAGTGTATAACTAAATTATTCGAGCAAAACGTTAAAGCACAAGTACAATGACAATGTAGACATATCCGGATGAATGAAAGACATCCAAAGAAATGAAAACCTTACTTAGCGAGACCTCTAATAGATGATTATCCATTTTTCAACTGTCTGGTCACTGTTAACCAAAATTTAAACGACCACTAATGTAACTTCATGTTTTTTAATGGTTTAATTTTTACCTGGTTAAATATTTATCAAACTTATGATATTATAAAAATTTAACATGTCATTATAATAATCTAGTTTATAATAAAAAAAACTAAACTACACATGTGAAAACTTAGTCCATGATCCCACGTATTCTCCATTTTACTCGGTCAACTTAGGACCAAATCAAATAGCTTTCTAACTTGATTTAATCCCATAATCCCACACGTGCATGGAGTCTTCAATCATTCTTATTTTCTGGATTAATTACTATTAAAACCATATCCAAAACCAACCCATTACACTTGACCTGATAACGTGCTAACCCGTAACCCGTGTGACCCGTTAAACAGATTAACCCGACAGGGTCAAGTATAAGTCAGAAAATAGTTAACGGGTTATGGCCCATGGGAAGGAAGTAGTTCTGCTTAGACAGAGTTATGTGAAACTATTAATTAGGAGTCGAAGTTGGAGTGATGCTAAAGAAAAGGGGACGTGGGCCTGTTTTTTTTCCATTTGCAGCACATGCTTTTTAGTTGTTTCGTGTATGTAGTATAAATAACACGTTTAGTGTTTTTGCCATGTACCCTTTTCATCATTAATATAAATCCATTCTTTTTTATTGTGAGCCTGTAAAGTATGTATTTGGGCCACATATCTCTAAAATCAAAACATGTATATTTTTGTTAAACATTTTATATAATTTGTTTTGGGAAACGGTACAGTGCTATTTATAGTACAAACAAAAAATAATTAGATAATTGTCAAACAAGTTTATTTATATAATATTGGGAGCGTTCCCATAGTTACAGAGGTCATCGACATCAAAAGTTTTACAAACTTTTCGCTATTCAAGTGATTTAATGATCGACGTCATGCATCTTTTATACTTTATTTTCTCTAACGGAACACTTATGAAAACAACATCGCAACGAAAATACATGTGTTTAGTAACATGCGGAAATGCAAGAGACCTTGACAATTGGATATGCATCTTATAATCCCCGACGAGCCACAACCATAAGTATCCATGTTCCAGCATCTCCCGATAGGCCCTAGTTTGTTCTTCAGTCAGGTTTGTTTGATTGAAGTGGAAGTTCAGTGCCATCTTTTGCCGATATTCTGATATCTGGTATCGGCTACTATTAACAATATGGAAGTACTCCCGGCTCTTATTTGGGCCACTACCGTATAGTGTGTAAGTACCCAATTTTGGGTACACTCTCACCTTACCTGTGTTGCTGAAATTCTTTTGGAGACCAACCTTTACGTCTAGTGAAAGATTTGTTTTACTTATATTGTACTTTGGTATTATATATTGTAAATCAATGTCTTTTAGATCAGGGTGCCCATGATCTATTAAATAGCTGGCTATGTTGATGTAAATAATTAGAACCAGAGCAAACAAAATAAAAATTGATATCATTAATATATAACACAGGTTGCATCTGCCCTCATTTCCCACAGTTGGCAAATTTTCTTCAACAATCTGTGAAATAAAACAAAACAAAAAACTTACACCATATATATTGAATAAACCTAGTAGTACTATATATGATGACTAGATTTAGACCCGTGTAGAAACACGGACAATCGATAGACCTTTGTATAAATATTTTTTGACGCTACAAATTTCATATGGCTACGTATAAAAGCAACTTCATCAATATGGCTACGTATAAAAGCATTAAATCCACTGAAACAAACCAACTACAGTAAACATCAACATTGAAAATAAAAATAGAAGGTGTTTGAATATATGTAACAAAAATATAGCTTTATCAACTATATCTAGCTTACATCCGTTTCCGAATAACGATATCCATCGGGTTTCATCCAAATAGAACCTCTACACATCCCGTTTGCGATCTGATGTCGAGTGTTTTTCTACTTGAGCCCGTCAAAAGAGCCCAAATAGGATGCACAGCCAACTTGACAATCAACAGTTTTACCAACCAAAATATACATTTGCATTACATATTGCTTTTCAAAGTTATATTTACAAAAGTTTCTACTTAGCAATGGCAGTACATTAAAGAATTTCCCCAACATGCCATTCAATTTAATGGCCTTTCCACCAGAATTGTTTCCTATAGCATCACCAAATCTGCATATAGTTCCATTACAAAATGTATCAACCCAAAAACACATTACAATTGAAAGTGTTATCAATGCAGTATGCAACTGAATAAGAGAGAAGTTTACTTTGTCTATGGATATGAAGGAGCTTAATCTTCTTTTCAAGTGTAATCTACAAAATTCATGAAGCAACCAAGATGCAAATATAGTGATTAAAGAAAATTACTGCAACACACAATATATATATATATACTAATTAGATGTTTATACTCATTTATATATATATATATACATATATATATATATATATATGTATGTATTTATATGTATATAGAAAACTTGTTATGAATCTGACCAAATAACACCATTAGACCATAGCAAAGTATGTTTTACCATTAATAGCAAGAAGATGAAACTAATTAATAATAATAATAATATAGTACAAATATGTTAAACATATACAATACTCCTTTCACATGAACAAAAACTTCTATTCAACAACTATACTAACACTCGTAACCTGGTCAGATTATGAAATTATAAACTGATATATGTGAGCAATAACAAAGAGATGGAGCATAGCAAGAAGATGAAATATTAGACTTGTGTTTGAAGCATATAAAGAAGTATAATGTGACTCTATCACCATGAAACCAACCACAACATGACTTTAAACTTACCTTCACACCATGTAACTTAAAATTATGAAAATATAAACTGATATCTATGAGCTATACCAAATTTTATATAAATCCTAGAAAGATGAGTAATTAAATGTTTGAGAAAACCAAAGAGATGGACCATGAGACTAAACCTGAATAAACTTGTTGGTGTACTTATCATTCTTCATCACCCTTCAATTTAATGGCCTTTCCACCATAATTGTTACTATTGAAAATGATTCCATAAACCATCAGAAAATCTGCATATAAATCTGCATAATTGTTACTATTGAAAATGATTCCATAAACCATAAAAGTATAACTCATTTTGGGTTTTAAAGAAATTCAGCAAAATCTAATTCCTTTAAGACATAAAATCTATAGATAAAAAGTATTAAAATATAAACATACCTTCAAAAGTGTGAACTTATACTTCACAAGTCAGTTTGGCTATATCTTACTGAAAATTGGTTCCCACATTTACATCATGTAGAACATCAACTCCAACATGACCTGCAAAATATAAACCATGGCTACAAAAAAATGGAGCAAAATCTAAACCGTTTTAAATGCTTATGTGTGTAGACAAAAAGTATTAATCCCACAAAATGTATCAACACAAACACACATTACAAAATAAACCCACAAGCTGTGAACTTAGTGTAGTGATTAATAAATTGACAAACCTTAAATAAACTTGAATCAATATGCTCTTTATTCTTCATCATTCCTGAATCAACGTTACACAAGCAAGAAAACCCAAAGATGAAACTAAACCAGGCCACATATAATCCATTGAATTTTGAGATTTCTGATGGAAATATACATAGAAGAGAGAGAAAACATTTAATTTATAGGAATAAAAACTACTTATGGAAGCTTATATAATTCAAATCTCTTTCCTTTCCTTTCAAAAGACCCGCCCAAATCTCTCTCTCTATCTCTCTCTCTCTTCCCTTTCAAAAAAGAACTGACCAAAATTAATTAATTTAATATATTTATATCAAAAAGCTTACACATCACCCAATCAAAGTACAAATTAGCCAAGCTTTCTTTTTGACCACACTTCATGGACGGATGTAACATGGGGAAAATGCATACATTTAATGCCAATGGTACTTATTGCCCCCACATGTCTATAAACCTCCCCCACTATTTGTACTTTAATATTACTTACATATATATATTTAGCTCCGTTAATAAGTTACCTGCCTCCGTTAATTTCCGTTTACACCTAGTGACATAATTAAATGTGTGTAATTTATTACGTGGACACGTCTAGGAGCTGACACGTCAGCTTTTGTGATGTATTGCTCTAATCTCCTTTATTAGTATAATATGTTCAAATAAAACAACTATTAAATTAAAAGGAGATCCTCCTAACCCAAATGTATGATTTTTAGTTCAATAAGTTATTTACTAAATTAAAATAAAATAATATCATGATTTTTAGAAAATAAATATTATATTTTTTGTCGTAATCTTTTTAAAGAAAGAAAATTATTAATAACCGTAATAATAGTTTTTAGATTTTTTTTCTTTTTCTGATTTAATCATGATTCATCAAATGTATTCTCAGTTTCTAATTGTCAATTTGTCATCCCCTTAGCATCGGATGAAAGTATGAAACTTACATACAGTCCAATTAGACCCATATTTTTTGAAACTTCTAAATTTATCGATTTGGGTCCATTTTGCTAGTTAATTCTTAAATATGCTTGTTATTTTATTTTATGGGCACAGCTATGCTTCTTTTATGGCTGTATTTCAACAGTATGTTTCTCTTAATTTTATGTTTCATAAGTATAATTCTTTTAATCAAATCTCTCTAAAAACTAATAGAACTAAATAAAAAATAAAATATATATTTTATCATTACATTTCTCCACACTCCCCATTCTTCTTTGTCACTCCGGCCAGTCTCCTAGTGTCTTTTACTTATACAATATTATTTCCTTAACGCAAATTGTTACTTAGCTACTTTAATATATATTAAACTTATCACAACTCTTTAATAGAAATTTTTGAAAATCATAAGTTTGGAAATCAAATTCAAAACAATTAAAATTCATTTGCAAGAATTAAAGAATTTCAGGAATGTATTTATTTTAATCAAATTATATTGCTTATGTGGTAATGTGGCATATTACTTGTGAAGTTTCAGAAACGTTTTTGAGGCTAATGGATTGGATTGATGAGGTTTTATTGACTACTGGGCTGTTGAGCAAAATTGTTGTTGGGCTGGGCATACTTCGTCTTGTGAAAGAAATAAAGTGGACCTCCATTAGCTTCGGTTTACTTTCTGTTGGACTGAATTTTAATTGTTTTGGAGAGTTTACTGTGAAGTGCATTACTAGTTTGAAAAGAAAAAAAAGTGCATTGTTTTTGAAAAAATGGTGATTTGGACAAAGTGCTTTGAATTGGCATAAGAAGTGTTTGGACGAAGATTTAAAGATTTGCAAACTCATGGATTTGGAGTTATAAAATCGAATTTTTTTAGTTCTAGTTTATTTTATAAGCTTTGTAATAAATATTTTGATACACTAGTAGTTTTTGTTAGTTTTAGTTGTGATTTTAAAGTTTGGGACATACACTAATAGCTTTGTAAATTGTATTTTTCTTATGGGTATGCCATAGAAATCTAATGCAAAACATACATACTTATAAAAATCAAATGCAAAAGAAGCATATTTTGGAAAATCATTCCCATTTTGTCAGCTATCTACGTAACTATATTTCACAAAAAAAATTAGTGTGGATCGAAGTGATAAAAAACAAATTAACAAACTTACGCTATCATCAATCGGATGAACCGCCGCTTTTCCACGTATCTTTCCAAATAACTTGCAGAAGTTAATAGCCATTCCTAGTTTCGAACTACAAAATAGTTAACAATTTATTGATCTCAGTTCAATATTGATCTCATTTGGTTATTGTACTTTATTATATAATGGAATTCTGTTTACTCACTTTAAATTGAGTATCCGTTTCCCTCCTTTTCCTGCTAGGATTGGAAATCCTGTATTTTACATATCCATACAATTGAGTCCCTGGGTTTCCGAAATAGTGTAAAAAGAAGTGCTTCAAATCATTGCTATTTGACTCGGACCTGTTCTAAAAAGTCGAGGTATTTCGAATTGTTTGTTGACACGGACAAAGTCAGGGAAAACCTCTTAAATTTTTTCAAAATTGAACCTTGGACATATAATAGTTCCGAATCGAATCTCTTTAGAAAGAAGATCTTTTGTCTCATGGTAGCCTGCTCCAGTCCCCTTACACCCTGGTATATATAACTTTTAAAAAGTTGTTCTAGATGCTCTAAATATCAACTTCTGATTTAACACAAAACTTGTTTTATTTTGGGAAATTACTTACGCTAGAAGTGGACAAGCTTTTTAATTAAGTGAAGAAGTGGATTAATTTATTCCAAAATATGAACAAATTAAAAGCAAAACGTACGTAACACGAAATAGGATATGCGAAATTTATAAACATGGATAAAATAAAATTGACTCGAATACGTATAGCATGTTGTTTTATTTGGGAAATTACTAACACTAGAAGTAGAAAAGCTTTTTAAGTGAAGAAGTGGATTATACTGTTCCGAAAGATGAACAAATTAAAAGCAAAACGTAACACTAGAAATAGGAAATGCTGGATTTATAAAAATGAATAAAATAAAATTGATTCGAATACGTAGCATGTTGTTTTATTTGGGAAATTACTAACACTAGAAGTAGACAAGCTTTTTAAGTGAAGAAGTGGGCTAAATTATTCCAAAAGATGAACAAATTGAAAGCAAAACGTAACACTAGAAATAGGAAATGCTGGATTTATAATCATGAATAAAATAAAATTGACTCGAAGTAGCATGCATGAACACATAGATTTTGTACTCAACTTTATAAATCCCACTACGGCACTACCCTTATATCATGACTTTTATGAAGCATTTGAATATATGGCCAAATAATGTGTTAATTAAACTTGATGGCCGGGTAACAACTAACCGTAGGGGCGGAGCTAATCAAAATTAAGATTTGCGGATAACAAAGCATATTTGTTCTAGTGCATGTAAAATCTGTTAGCTAATTACCTATATCATAACTAAAAAAGTAAAAAAAAACAAAAAAAAACAAAGAACAATAGAAGCAACTACAAATTTAGAAGGAACAAAAAAAACAAAGAATTGACAACGCGCAGGGTTATTAAACTAGTTATACTGTATGGATATACAGATACATGTAATCGATCTATTTTTTAAGCAACAAATTAAGAACAGACAATATGTAAAAAAGAAAAAAGGTAATACGCATAGGAAAAAAATAAGATAAAAGCTACCAGTGCGGACGGCGAGTAAGAGATGAAGAAGACGAGAGCTCGATCGGTCGAAGGAGTGGTATGTGTTGCTAATTAAGAAGATGAGGCAGGTATTTTACCGGCATCATATATATGACTCATACGGGGTGGGTCGATGGGTATCCAATTGTGGTACCGGGGCTAAAAAAAATGATACTATCAAATACTCGTACTACGTATATATAGAGTGCATGGGTAGAAATCTTCGATAAAGGTAGGAATTACTTTGCATTTCTGTTATATGCAAAACTGGAAAACAATTACCATTCTCTACAAACACCAAACATTTTTCAAACAATGTATACAAATATGTTAAAAATTGTACTTTTTAGAGTTTGTTTTAATATCCTTAAAGATATTTGTATAAGCATAATCATCTTTTAATGTATTTTCAAGATCGGGTAAAGTTTAAATAAGCTGAAATTACTTAAAACATTATAATTTATTTCTTTAAACAAAATACTCTTACGATGCGTTTGTCTTTTAAATAAAGCCTTTTTACCTTTTTCATCGATGACACCTGGAAAAAGGTAACAAAAACGTCTTAGTATATAACCTTTGGTTATAATGAATATCATGTAATGTTGAAAATTGTTAAAATCCGCAAAAACTAAACAATAATGTACATGGTGAATTGTCCCTCCACATTAAAAATCGACCACATGTCTTTGTCACTTTACAATATATTAAAAAAATAAATGACTTAAAATAAAAGTAGTTGCCTACTTAAAAAAAAAGATATCTAATTAAAATGGAATTGTAAATGCAAATTAAAGGACGTGGAGTGAAAGACCGAATCTTGATACTATCTCCATGCAACCCACTCTTCCACTATAAATCTTCATACAGAAATTTGAAACAAAAGTACGTTCTTAACCATATTATAACACTCTTCCACTAGAAATCGAATCTCTTCAAGAGTTCTAACTGCACTCAAGTTTCATAAATAGAAATTACATTACATACTCCTTTTATAAATGTATATACAATAGAGGTAGGAGTTTCTGTTTATCATAAAAGCTAGTTATATTGTATGGCGTTGCACGAATTAATCTTTTACGAAAGTTGCTACCATTACTTTCTATAGATTTAATTTGTTAAAAGTTCACATTATGGTTTAAACGAAGCAATAGTAAAAGGGTAAGATAGCAAATTAAAAAAACTCTGTAAAAATTGTTGCTATGAATTTATATTTATATTTATAGAGTTATTATCATAGTAAACTTTAATGAATTATTATAAATGTCTCATAGTTTACTTAATTTCTAGACTTAATCGTAGGATTCATTTATGTGGTTTGTTAGTTTTTGTGGTTTATATTTTTCTTTAGTCCAATAGGTCCAAACTATTCAATTATATATGCGAGTTACATCTTTATGTCGTCAGTTAGTATGTAGTATAAAAAGTCACTTATTGCTATGTCTTTACCGCAATGATGCTTGTCGCCTTTACCGCAATGATGCTTAAAAATTTCCGCCTCCTAGCTAGTATGTAGTATTTAGTATTGGAGATATTAAACATTTCTCTTATGTCGTCAGTTAGTATGTAGAATAAAAAGTCACTTATTGCTATGTCTTTACCGCAATGATGCTTGTCGCCTTTACCGCAATGATGCTTAAAAATTTCCGCCTCCTAGCTAGTATGTAGTATTTAGTATTGGAGATATTAAACATTGTTATGTCTTTTGATCCTAGCTAGTATCTAGTATTAGAAATGTTAAACATTGCTATGTCTTTTGGATATATAATTGTATTTGATGGTTTTATGCAAAATATCATGTATCTTAAATGTTTGTGTGGTTTCAATTGTTAATTTTGACTGAAGTTTTATAAATTTATTAATATATAGGAAATATGAGAAAATTAAAATGTGTATTTAAGAAATAGTTTAGCAAGGAAATTGTAAGGATCTTTAAACAAGGAATTTTAAAAGATGAGTTTATTAAGGATTTTCCAAGGAACTATTTAGTAAGGAAGTTCCAATGAACATTTTTCAAGGTATGGGTCCTTAAAAATTCCTTGATAACTGGTCCTTGTAAATGCGTTGGAAATATAAGGTTCCTTGAAAATTCCTTGAAAAAATCTTTTGCAAGGAAGCTTTTTGCAAGGACCAGATTTCCTTGAAAATTTGTGTAAAATCGTTGTTTTAAAGGAGTTTTCAAGGAAAAACCTCCTTTGTAAATTCTGTTTTTCTAGTAGTGGTTTTCTTTCGAGTTACATTCTTGTAGTTTTTTTTTTTGGTTTACTTCCGTCTTTAGGGATGTAACTCGTAATAAATTGAATAGTTTGAACCTCTTCCACTAAAATTTTTGATAAAAGATATAAACCACGAAAATAAACAAATCACGAGGATGAATCCTGTAATTAACTCTAATTTACTTATTACAAGATAATTCAGACGTATTCCATCCCGAAAATTAAAGAAAAAATAGGTCTAAATATTGATAAGAGTTGATAGATAAGCAAAAGTGAACACAAAACCACATCCACCGAATTCACAATACGGTGAGTATCCTTTCCCTACCTCTTCACTTTACTTTTTTAATTTTACTTTCCTGTCAACTAAACCAAATATTCACTTTTTATTTTTCTTGTCATCATCGTAGTGATACATTTTGGGTTGAATTACATGTTTGTCCTCAATGAGCGACGAAGATGGGTTGTTAGAGCGGTCACAAGTTTAGCCGGTGATAGACCTGGTGCCTTGCTGGTGAACATATGTGGTGACCTGAACAGCCAATCCTTTATTTTTGTTCTTATTTGTTGTGTATATGGCTAAAAGTTACACACTATATATGGTTTTGCCACTAACCATATTTGTACCAAATATTTTTATTTTTTTTGACGGTAGTTTATCATTTATGGGTATTGAGAGTATTTGAAATTGAAATATGTTTTTCAAGCTAAACTTCCTAAAACCACAAAATACTGATACAAAAGTGATTATTCATATTTTAGCATATACCTTTTGTTTAACCTCAACCAAATGTAATTCCAATTTTGGATATCTTGTGATAACTCCTACTTTTAAACGATGTCAATCCTTAAAACTTTTGATTCATCTATAAGGAACTCAATTACGTAATCAACCATCTTAACCTTCCTTCTCAAATGAAACTTTACTGGTAAATGAGTTCCAATCTATTATGCATACAGAGTGATGGAGATCAATAAATAAATTAGTTTTTGAGAAAACTTGAAACCTTGAGTTTAAATAAAATGTTACCCAGATTGCAGAAAAGAGTTTACTTGTGAATAGGTTTGTAACAACCCAACAAGGCGGAATCATGAGGGTTACACAAATAGCACAGCACGACATGGAAATTATGTAGAGTCAAGTCTAAATGCATTAAAGGATTGGACAATCCATACAAATCATTCAAGAATACAAGTACCGGATCAATCAAATGCATAAGGAGCACAACACCATCAAACGTTTACAAAAGATAGATCAAAAGATGGCTAACGATCCTAAGCATAACCCATAAGCGGGATCAAATGAATCACGGATCCATAAATAGTCCAAGTCTCATCCTAGCACATGTAATCAACAAATCATCCAATACGTCTTTGATTAACTTGCTCACCTGAAAAGTGTACTAAAACGTGTCAACATAAAGTTGGTGAGTTCGTAGGTTTTTGTAATAAAAATCAAGTATCGGGATATCAACCGTTATCGATAAGCGAGGATTAGAATACCTAATCACGTCAATGTATCTTTGTGCTCTCATAAACTATCAGTGACGGATCCAGAAATTTGAGAAGTTGGGGAAGAAAAAATTTATTTTAAAAACAAACGAAACTATCGTATTGGCCAAACAAATTCATTAAAAAACAAAAATTAAAAACGACATTCTTAGTAAACAAACATCATCTTGATAGTCTCAAAAAGGCAGCTTCGAACAGCTATAAATTGTAACAAAACAACATAATGACAATAAAATAATTCATTAACAAGAGCAAAAACAATAGTGAAAATAATATTAACAAATGGGAAAAACATATATGCTTCTAATTACTCTCATATCAATTTCATCACATAAACTTTAAAGTTCCAAAATGAATCAATTTATGTTGGCTTCGACTAAAACATGCATATTGTATCTAGATGTTATCATCTTCAAAATACACTACGTGAAAGTCAAATTACTTTTCTCAAAAAAAAAAATGGAAAAAAAAAGCCTTTTGTTGCAGTCGCAAGAATTTAATTAACTTTCATTAAATTGTAGTCACACGGCTGGGCTCATTATACATTTTGGGCTGGGTCTAACTAAAGAATATATGAATATGATGAATCTTGGGCTGGGTTCTATAGCCCCACTGCCCCACACCTAGAGTGTTGATACGCCATATAAAATGTAAACTATTACAGTATTTCATTATCATTTTCTATACGAATTCTTGATGTTTGAATTGTTCTTTTTTCCTCAGTTTATTTAATATGATGATAAATAGTTCTAATTGCATTTATTAAAAGAAATATATCTATGTATAATAATATAACTAAAAGAGGGGGTTGGGGGTACACTTGGCACCCCTAATCCCCCTTTTTAGTCCTAAAGCTTCCTCCTAATTAATCCTCATATTATTTTCTATATTTTTATGATTTTTTTTTTGAAACGGACGTTTTTAAAGGTGTTTTGTCAAACAAGTTTTTGCAAAAAAAATAATTGCAAAAACTTGTTTGACAAAACACCCTTGAAAAACGTCCGTTTCAAAAAATAAATCATATTTTTATATTTTTTTTGACGACCCTCTTTAATAGATAATAATAATTATTATTATATTTAATAACTCTATCTCTCAAAATTCTTTCGCAAGATAACCCTAATAACTATTTTCTCAAACCCTATTTCATCTTCTCCATCAAATCTTACCGATCATTATACTAAAAAATTGGGGCGGATTGTTTTTTATTGTCTGTGAAAGGTTAGTTTTCATTGTCAATACGATTTCTTGCACTTTAAATATCCATAGGAAATATAATGTTATATGGAGTCTTGATATAAACTATTTTCTTTCCTTCAGGCAAAACTGAGCCCGAGAGCAGTCGCTCAACACAACGTTTCAACCTTGCTTTTGTCCATGCAATTGCAGTTCTCGAAGTTGATATGCTACATAAAGTGGACAAGATATGTGTTGTAGCTAAAGGCGATGGTGTAGTTGATGCAAAATTGCGGGATTCTGCTAAACCAAGAAAAGGTAGTCAATTAAAGTCCACTAAACCCGAAAATCAAGATCAAAATCATAGAACCAGGTTGCAGTTGGATTCTTCCTTTAGAGGGCATATCGCTGCAGTATCTTGTGTGTAAGCTGTTGACTTTTCGTCTTAAATTTCATTGTTCCTTTCCAAGATAACCCTAATAACTATTTTCTCAAACCCTATTTCATCTTCTCCATCAAATCTTACCGATCATTATACTAAAAAATTGGGGCGGATTGTTTTTTATTGTCTGTGAAAGGTTAGTTTTCATTGTCAATACGATTTCTTGCACTTTAAATATCCATAGGAAATATAATGTTATATGGAGTCTTGATATAAACTATTTTCTTTCCTTCAGGCAAAACTGAGCCCGAGAGCAGTCGCTCAACACAACGTTTCAACCTTGCTTTTGTCCATGCAATTGCAGTTCTCGAAGTTGATATGCTACATAAAGTGGACAAGATATGTGTTGTAGCTAAAGGCGATGGTGTAGTTGATGCAAAATTGCGGGATTCTGCTAAACCAAGAAAAGGTAGTCAATTAAAGTCCACTAAACCCGAAAATCAAGATCAAAATCATAGAACCAGGTTGCAGTTGGATTCTTCCTTTAGAGGGCATATCGCTGCAGTATCTTGTGTGTAAGCTGTTGACTTTTCGTCTTAAATTTCATTGTTCCTTTCCAAGAATGAAAATCATTAGCTGACTTTTATATTTTTTTTGACGACCCTCTTTAATAGATAATAATAATTATTATTATATTTAATAACTCTATCTCTCAAAATTCTTTCGCAAGATAACCCTAATAACTATTTTCTCAAACCCTATTTCATCTTCTCCATCAAATCTTACCGATCATTATACTAAAAAATTGGGGCGGATTGTTTTTTATTGTCTGTGAAAGGTTAGTTTTCATTGTCAATACGATTTCTTGCACTTTAAATATCCATAGGAAATATAATGTTATATGGAGTCTTGATATAAACTATTTTCTTTCCTTCAGGCAAAACTGAGCCCGAGAGCAGTCGCTCAACACAACGTTTCAACCTTGCTTTTGTCCATGCAATTGCAGTTCTCGAAGTTGATATGCTACATAAAGTGGACAAGATATGTGTTGTAGCTAAAGGCGATGGTGTAGTTGATGCAAAATTGCGGGATTCTGCTAAACCAAGAAAAGGTAGTCAATTAAAGTCCACTAAACCCGAAAATCAAGATCAAAATCATAGAACCAGGTTGCAGTTGGATTCTTCCTTTAGAGGGCATATCGCTGCAGTATCTTGTGTGTAAGCTGTTGACTTTTCGTCTTAAATTTCATTGTTCCTTTCCAAGAATGAAAATCATTAGCTGACTTTTAGATGAATATCATTCCATGTTTCCAAAATAAGATCACTATTACTTCCAACCATGAAGGCAAACACTTTTATATTGAATTTGCTGCTTTGCTTACATTTATGTATCAGTTTTTCCTTGAATAGTAGTCACTTAAAAGATTTCTAAACCCCTTACAATTGTGATGCAGGGCGTTTTGTATTTTTGGGGCATTGATAAAGCTGTGAAGGTTTTGGAAGTTTGGAACTGGTCGAAGTTCTTTGAGGACGATCAAACTTTGCAATGATAATAACTTTCTACATCTTAACATTAATTTGAGCAGAAAAGTAAGTCAATCCTCATCTCCTTTATACACCTTCAAATCTATTCATGAATTTTGAACATATTTTCATTTTAAGAATATTCACTTTTTAAACTAAAATAAACATATTCACTTGACAAAAGGCAGACTTTGATATTAGTTGACCGTATATAAAACAATGGGTTATAATCATTTGAAAACTAGAAAAGTGGTGAAAACTAGAAAACAAATCTCCACCATCCATTTCTAAGATCAAGATCCACTTTCTCTCTACTTCTTCCCCTTTGTATTCCCGTTTTTCATTTCCTCCACCACCATCCACTGTCTCCGGTCATCGTTTTTCGATCAGCCGCCGCCACCACCACTGCCGCCGTTCGTTTTCGGGTGGATACGGTACGGGCGTTGCCCTCATCCGTTCTAAACTGGTTGTCACGGGACGCATATGGGAATCGTATGGATTTGATGGGCGGCGATCCAAGAGATGGTGGCGGTTTGATACGGTACGGGCTCCGCCCTTGCTGCCGGCGCCGGAAGAGAAGAGAGACAGATCTGGTGGTCGCCGTCTCCATCGCCGGAGGAGGACGACTGGTGGTCGGAGATAATGATGATGGTGGTTGCCGGAGATGATAATGGTGGTGGTGGCCGGAGATAATAGCAGCGGTGGTGGTGGTCGGAATTGATGGTGGAGAGGAGCAGCAGCAAAAACATGGAAGAGGAGGGAAGAATCTGGGTCATAGATCAACAATTTTGGATGGTCCAGATCTGTTTTCCAGTTTTCACAAAAAAACTAGTTTCCAAATGAACAATTTTCATAAAACAATATTTAGTTTTCCTAACTAAACCTTTAAATGTTAACAAAAACCTTTAAATGTAACAGGACCTCCTTGCTAATAACCATTGTATTATTGTAATTTCTATTGAGTTTACACCGTACTGGAAGTATCCCTTTATAGAGATGACTAAAGCTAATTCTCCTGTAAACCTGGATATCTCTAAAGCTAACTCTCCTATAAACTTGGATATCTCTAAACTAACTCTCATGCTCTCATACATTGAACGTAGACATAACTTATATTATATGGTCACTAATATTCCCCCTCAGTGTGAACGGGAGTTTAAACGAACGTTCAAACTGGAGCGGAATTGTTGGAATAACTGTCGAGGTAGGCCCTTCATGAAAATATCCGCATACTGGAATGGAGAGGGAACATGCAAGACCCGAACGTGCCCAAACGAACTCGTTCACGAACAAAGTGTATGTCTAGTTCAACATGTTTGGAGCGTTGGTGTTGAACGGGGTTCCCGGATAAATATATGGCCGAAATGTTGTCACAATAAACTATAGTTGCCTTTCGAACCGGGACTCTTAACTCGAGCAGTAAGTTACGTAGCCAAGACGTTTCTGCCACTGCATTTGCAACCCCACGGTATTCGGCCTTGGCACTAGATCGAGAGACTGTAGGTTGTTGTTTTGACGACCAAGAAATAAGGTTGTTGCCAATGAATACACAGTAGCCAGAAGTTGACCTGTGAGAGTCGGGACACCCGGCCCAATCGGCATCCGAGTATGCAATGATGGCGTGATCAGATTGGGCAGATAACCGTATACCATAATCAATAGTCCCTTGAATATATCGTAGTATGCGCTTCAGGAAATTAAAATGAGAGTCACGAGGCGCATGCATGAACAAGCAAACTTGTTGTACAGCATATGTGATGTCCGGTCGAGTGAAGGTTAAATATTGGAGAGCCCCGACGAGACTACGGTACAATGAGCCATCAGGAAGCAGGTTTCCTTCGGTTGCACTCAGCTTGGATGATGTGTCAACAGGAGTATGTGTGGGTTTGCACGAAGTCATATTTGCTCGATGGAGAATGTCTCGCGCGTATTGAGCTTGAGATAAAAACATGCCTGTGGAGTCTCTAGTAACCGAGATCCCCAAGAAATGGTGAAGCGAACCCATGTCTGTCATGGCAAATTCACGGGACAGTAGCTGAATAATCTGTCGAAGCAAGGAGTCACTAGATGCGGTGAGTATAATATCGTCCACATAGAGTAAAAGGTAGGCCGTAGACTGTCCTTGTTGAAAGACAAATAAAGAGTTGTCACTTAGACTGCCTTTGAATCCATGTTGGGTGATGAATGAGGAGAACCTTTGGAACCAAGCTCTCGGTGCTTGTTTAAGCCCGTAGAGAGATTTTTGTAGCCGACAGACGTGACCCGGTTTAGTTGAATCCACAAATCCGGGTGGTTGATGCATGTACACAAGTTCATTAAGTGACCCATGTGGGAAAGCGTTTTTAACGTCCAGTTGATTAATGGGCCAGTTTTTGGTAAGAGCGATGGATAAAACTGCCCTGATTGTAGCGGGTTTCACCACGGGGCTAAAGGTTTCTTCACAGTCGACACCCACGGTTTGAGATTTACCGTTAACAACCGGACGTGCTTTGTATCTGTCCAAGGACCCGTCCGGCTTGAACTTGTGACGGAACAGCCAATGACAACGGATAACCGGATGTGATGTAGGACGAGGAACTAACTCCCATGTACCGTTGTCTAAAAGCGCCTGAAATTCTGTAAGCATGGCGCGTTGCCAATGTGGATCAGATAAGGCTTTAATTGGTGAAGTGGGAACTGGTGATATATTTTTAAGGGTAGAGGTGAAGAGGTTATATTTTGGATTTGGTTTAAGTGTTCCAACTTTGGCTCTTGTTGTCATGTGGTGAGTGTTTGATGGTAAGTTGGAGGTTGGTAGATTAACAGGTGAGGTTGTTTGAATAGAATTTTGTGTAGTAAGGTTTGGTGATTGTGATAGGGGGGCGGCAGTAGGGAGAGTAGTTGTTGTAGTGTGGGAAATAGGTTTAGGAAAGTTGAACGATGTTGAAGTTGTTATCGGGTCGTCTAAAAATTGGTATGAATGTGAAGGTGTCGGGTCTGCAAATGGAAAAGATGATTCATCGAAATCCACGTGTCTAGAAATGTGAACTTTACCGGTTGAAGGATCTAAGCAACGATAGCCACGAAAGTTTGGCGGGTACCCCAAAAAAATACAACGGACAGAACGGGCATGTAGTTTATTTGGTTGGGTAGAGGACATGTTAGGATAACATGCACAACCAAAGACTCGAAGATGTTCGTAAGTTGGATGACAAAGGTATAATGCAAAGGTAGGAGTGTTATAATTTAAGCGAGTTGTGGGAAGAATATTGTGTAGATAAGTGGCAGCATGTAAGGCTTCAACCCAATATGTAGGTGGAACATGAGCATGGACAAGTAATGCACGAACGATATCATTGAGTCTACGGATCATCCGTTCAGATTTTTCGTTTTGGGGTGATGTTTGTAAGCATGAGAATCAAAAAACAAGGCCGTTTGTGGATGCAAATCTGTGGAATTCATGGTTGTCAAATTCCCCCCCAAGGTCACATTGAAAAGACTTTATGTTTTTGTTAAATTGAGTGAGTATGTATTTGTGGAATTTTACAAAAGTTGGAAAAGCTTCTGATTTTAGTCTTAATGGGTATACCCAAACAAAATGTGAATAATTATCAACTAGAAGCATGTAATATTTGTACGATGCATGGCTAAGGACGGGAGAAGTCCATAGGTCGCAATGGATAATATCAAACGGGGCAAAAGTAAACGAGGTTGATTCAGAAAATGGTAGTCTCTTGCTATTTGATAAATGACAAGAGTTACAAAACGACAAAACATTTTTGTTACATGCAAAGTGAAAACGACTAGACATAAATTCTAAGATTTGTGAACCCGGATGACCCAAACGTTCGTGCCATTTATTTGGTAAAGAAGCAACAAAAACTTGAGTTGGTGGAGTGAATGGATAGAGGTCGCCGTTACTATCATGTCGTGAGAGTACCCGGCCAGTCTTGAGATCCTTCAAGGTAAAACCATACGGGTCAAATTCAATAGAAACACGATTATCACGAGTAAATTTATGAACGGAAAGTAAATGTTTAATGACATTAGGAGCATAAAGGATGTTGTTTAGGGAATAGGTACGGTTAGGGGTTTTGTGTAAGCCATTACCGGATCCAACAATCGGCAACGTTTGACCATTACCTACAAAAATATTGGCATTAGTAGACGTAGTAAATTGAGAGTGAATTTTACCTTGATCCGATGTGATGTGAGACAATGCTCCAGAGTCAAAGTTCCACATGGGGTTTGGTTCAGGTTGAGAGTGGACAGCGCCGCACCCAGGTCTGTAGGTTGTAGAGGATCAATATTTGGTTGCATGGGGTAGTTAGAGCTGCATGGGTAGGGTGGATATGGTGGAGTAACTAAGCCGAACCCAGGAGGTGTAGAGTGAGGCTGTTGTGGTTGTGGATGTATCTGGTTATTAGGTGGTCGGTTCCAAGAGGATGTCCAGGGTGATTGTGATGGGTGTGGGGATGGAGGTGGTGCATTCCACCAACCATGGGAGGCATAGTTAGGGGAGTAGGAGCCGTATGAACCATAAGAGCCGTATGAATTGTTGTATAAAGGTCGACGACGACCGCGGCCCCCTCTGGAGTAACCACGACCACGGCCTCGGCCACGGTAGGTAGATCGGTGCTGGTATGGGTCAAAGGTTTGAGAAGGGTTATATGGCTGTGGGGGTATCGGGTTAGTTGAGGATGGGTGAGGCTGTTGGGATTGATATTGTTGTGATGGAGCAGCAAGTGCAGGTGGTCTGGGTGCAGGTGGTCTGTTATTCGCTACAAGAGCTGGTTGGGAAGGCATTTGTTGACGTGCAGTTCGTTGTTCCCGATCCAACATTTCTCGTGCATCGTCCCATGATGTTTCTGACTGAGTGATAAATGAAGCAACTGTATCAAATTCACGTGGAAGGCCAATAAGCATTTGCAACACAAGTCGCGATTCAGAAACCGGGTGACCCACATCATTGAGTTGGTCCGCCAAATCTTTCATTTTCTAAAAATAAGCATTATTCGATGTACAGGAAGCCATAGTGGTTGTGGTGAATGCATGTTCAAGTGTGGCTGCCCTAGAATTTTTATTGTTGAGAAATATGTCCTTGATCCGGTTCCAAGCTTATTGAGCGGTTGACTCGGCTTCTAAAACTCGAACCAACAAGTCATCCGATAGAGTACCATAGATCCATTGAAGAACAATGGAGTCTATTCTGGACCATGCCTTATAGGACGAATCTGTTTTGGCAGGTGACGGTGTATCATCGATATGATCCAAAACATCATATCCGTGTGCATGCAATCTGAATAATTTGACCCACGAAGAATACGTGACTTTTTCGCCATCAAGAACTCGAACTTTATTCTGTATATTTGTGACAGAATAAACTGGGTGTAGGGTTTTGGCATCGGCACTGTTGGAGCTGTTAGCGTCTCCCATGCTTGATCGAAATCAGCAGAAATGGATGAATTTATAAAAGTTGGGCGGAATTGATAAAAGATCGAGATCTATTGTGAAATAGCATTCACGATACTCTCTGATACCATGCTAATAACCATTGTATTATTGTAATTTCTATTGAGTTTACACCGTACTGGAAGTATCCCTTTATAGAGATGACTAAAGCTAATTCTCCTTATAGAGATGACTAAAGCTAATTCTCCTGTAAACCTGGATATCTTTAAAGCTAACTCTCATATAAACTTGGATATCTCTAAACTAACTCTCATGCTCTCATACATTGAATGTAGACATAACTTATATTATATGGTTACTAATACTCCTTTGCATTATAACATGCCCTCCTTTGATATTAGTTTTTCGTATATTTTCTTAAGGATTTGTGTGGATTGGGGAGTGTATATATTGATTTTAAGTTTTTCCTTTTACATTAGGTTCCTATCAAAACTTTGGTTATCGATGGAAATAGTAGAGTGGAGGACATCATGGACATGTGAGTCTTTTTTAGTCAATTTTTGTTCTTCCGTTTATATAGAGATATGGGTGTTGGTAAATACGAGGGAATGAGAACATGAAGCAATTTATGGATTTGGGGTTGCCTGATATATCCGCTTTTAAGTCAACATATGTTTTTTTTTTGTTTCATCATGTAATTATAATGGATTTGTGAGCTGTGACTGAAACTTTATATGTCTTGGAAAGCCAAAATTTTACATGTTTACTAATTATGATTCTGATGATCTGAGTTATTGTGAAAAATATGTAGTAAGGCACAAACTATTGAGGATACCATAAGTTTCTGCCAAATTATAGCCCATTGAGTAACTATGCATAATGAAAACGCTACACAATATCACTTTGTTAGTACCAACACAAGCAAAGAAAGCTCTCTGTTTTGCAAGTGAAAGAATGCTTACAATGCTTTCCTCCGTTATTTAAGAATGTTCCATTTCATATTTCATATACTCCCTCCGTCCCATTAATAGTGTCCACTTTTTAATTTTCAAAGTCCTTTCTTTACAACTTTGACCAAAAATATTTTTATTTGTATTGCGTAATACTTGATGAAAGTTATATGAATAGATAGAGGTTTAGATGTGTTTTCATTTGGTATAACTTTCGCCAAGTATTATATAATACAATAAAAAATATTTAAGGTCAAACTTAGAAAAAATAGACTTTGAATATTCAAAACTGGACACAATTAGTGGGACGGAGGAGTAACATATTTGGTTTGTGCGCCAAATTTTTGTAACTGCATTATCATGATTTTGTTTATAAACTCTCTTTTTTAGCTCATTGCAGGCTAAAAAATATAGTGCAAAGAAGTCAACCGAAGAGCCATCCCTTGCTGAATAATAATTGATATGCTAATGTAGTTCATTTGTTCTCTTAACAAAATTTTGAAGCTGCCCATTTTTATTGCTAACTCAAATTTCTCATTCTGTAATGCAGTCAAAAGTCAAATGAGCCACATACTTTTGTGAAAATTTTGAAGTCATTACCTTTCATCCATATATCCCTAAAGGATAAATGATGTATCCACACATAGTGTTGCAGGTTTTTTTCTAAATTGGTTCGGATAAAATTTATTAGTTATTTTGGAAATATGTATTTATTGTATGTTTATTGCATTCAACACTTTGAAATGGATTATGTTGTGGAAAGCACTTTAACAATGAAAGCAGATCCTTTTGCTGCCTTGTACAATGACAAGTTGAAAGTTGAAACCATCATACTTTCTTAAATATGTTTTGCTTTTTTAGCTTTGATTGGATTATTCAATTGCTAGCCTGTTTTGCTTTTTTAGCTTTGATTGGATTATTCAATTGCTAGCCTCTTTTCTGTTTATATGGTATTTTTAGATTATTTCAATTTTCTTTTCTAGACTGAATTCAAGTTTGAGTTATTTCATAGTGTTTTATTGCATATTTTGTTAGACAAAAGGTTGTTTTAATTTCGTTGGACTATGTCAAGTAGCTCAACAGCTTCAAATGCGAGAAAACTGAAAAGATGTTTATTATAAAAAATTACTTAGATTTACAAAAATGTATATCTTAGCATAGCAGTTATAACTCATTGATACGAAATCTATAATATGCATCGTTTCAAACTAAACCTAATCCCCCTCCTTGAGCCTAATTTTCCATCCTAATTAATCCTCTATTTTTCTATATTTTTTTTAAATTTTCTAGGCTGACATATATTCTATTAAAAAATAAAAAACAAATCTTTATATTTTTAAATTTCTCCCAAAAATTATTATATATATACAACCTAGGAAAAAACCCTCACGAATTCTCAACAAAAAAAAAGGTTCGACTACCTCACAATTCTCAAAAAAAAAAAAAATTCGACTTACTCAACAAACAAAAAGGATTTTTTTTTATATATATTTTGTTCATGTTTAATCATTATTATTTGACATAAAAAAAAATCGACTTACTCAACAAATAAAAAGGTTTTTTTTATATATATTTTGCTCATGTTTAATCATTATTATTTGACATTGAATTCTTATGTTATTATTATATTCATCTCTTTTAACTTAGTTTTAGAAAAAAACCCTCACGAATTCTCAAAAAAAAAAAAGGTTCGACTACCTCACGAATTCTCAACAAAAAAAAAAGTTCGACTTACTTAACAAACAAAAAGGATTTTTTTAAATATATTTTGTTCATGTTTAATCATTATTATTTGACATTGAATTCTTATGTTATTATTATTATTCATCTCTTTTAATTTAGTTTGTTGTCCATTATAGGTTTATCATGGCTTCTTCTTCAACTACAAAAAATAAGACTACGTTAGTTCATCTTGAATATCTTAACCCAACACATGTTAACCATCATCTACGACTCCGTGTTGTGTATGTATGGACTGTTTTGGATTGGAACAACCCGAAGAAAATCAAAGCATTCGAGATGGTCTTTGTTGATGAATTGGTATTTATTTTTATAAGTTTTTACAAGTTTCTACTATATCTGCATATTTGTTTTTGGGTTTTTTTTCTAAACATGATGCATATTTGTTTTTTGGGCTTCTTTTCTTTCTTTGGACACACATATAACTATATAACCTAAGAAAAATGGGTAAGAATTTGTATTTGGTTACATGTAGAATTTACTCAAACTTATAATCAAACAGAATTAAACGAACAAATTATATTATTATTATTGATATGAATTGAGAGAAGTTTGTTTATTACAATCAGAATCAATATCTAGATGATATTGAAACAGAATTAAATGAATATTATTAAACAAATGATTCCCTAATCAGATGATAGAGAGATCACAAACAATATGAATGAGAAATATATGTGAGAAAAATATGATAGAATGGTCTGAACCTATAACCCTAACTCGACCAATCTTCAGTATTTATACACCTTCAAGAAAAGATTCAATCGCGGCTCCAAGAATCATCTTTAAGCAGAACTAGTCCTTCCAGCTTTAACCGACTTATACTTCCATCCTCCAACTCTTAAACTTTACACCATAAGTCCCTGAAAAAGACTAATCATACAATAAGACACAATACTAAATAATTTGTTTAAAACTAAATTGAGTTAATTGTACACTAATCAATACACCCCCTCAATTTAAGTTTTAAACAAATCAATCATTCTCAAACTTTTAACCAGTTTGATATGTTGGTCTATGGATAGACCTTTGGTTAATATATCTGCTACCTGCTTAGCAGACTCAATTTTCAAAGGTTTAATAGTACCATCAAAGATTTTATCTCTAACAAAATGCAAGTCTATTTCAAAATGTTTAGTCCTCTCATGGAAGACTGAATTAGAAGCAATTTGTAAAGCAGCCTTATTATCACAAAATAAAGAAACTGGTACCTTAACCTTAACCTCTAAATCTCTTAGTAGGTTTAGTAACCACATAACTTCAAAAGTAAGAGAAGCTAGGGCTCTATACTCAGCTTCAGCTGAGGATCTAGAAACAACACTTTGTTTCTTACTTTTCCAAGAAACAAGAGAATCACCCATATAAACAGCAAAACCTGTTACACTTCTTCTAGTAGTTTTGCATTTTGCCCAGTCAGAATCTAAATATCCTCTTAAATCCATATTAGAAGATTTAGAAATCAATATACCTTGTCCAGGACTGTTTTTCAAATATCTAAGCACTCTAAAAGCAAGTTTCAAATGGGACTCATAAGGAGAATGCATGTATTGACTTAGACAATGCACTGAATAAGAGATATCAGGCCTTGTGTGAGTTAAGTATATCAACTTCCCAAGAAGCTTTTGATATTGAGTCACATTCTCAATTTTCTTATCATTTTTATCAATTGGTTTATCAGAAATCACAAGTTTTGATTCAAGAGGAGTTTTAAATGGTTTGCAAGCAAGCATTCCATACTCAGACAGAAGTTCAAGAACATATTTTCTTTGAGACAAACAAATATTATTTTCAGTTCTTAAAACCTCTATACCCAAAAAATATTTTAACTCCCCCAAATCTTTAATCATGAAATTTGTTCTCAAATAAGCCTTGAATTTGTTAATTTCATCTATATTATTACCTGTGACAACTATGTCATCAACATAGACCAGAAGTGCCATGAAACTGCCATTTTCAGACTTAATAAATAGAGAGTAATCATACTTACTTTGCTTGAAGCCATTTTGAATCAAGGTTTTACACAACCTTTCATTCCATTGTCTTGGAGCTTGCTTAAGCCCATACAATGATCTTTTTAATCTGCACACTCTATTATCATCAACAGAAAAATATCCAGGAGGTAATGTCATATATACTTCTTCACTTAAACTACCATAAAGAAAGGCATTATTCACATCTAATTGGAATAAAGGCCAAGAATTATTAATAGCCAAGTTGATAAGACACCTAACAGTAACAATTTTAACCACTGGAGAGAAAGTTTCTTCATAATCAATACCCAATCTTTGATTATAACCTTTAGCTACCAACCTAGCTTTAAACCTTTCAACCTCCCCAGTGGATTTATATTTAACTTTATAAACCCACTTGCAGCCAATTGGTTTTCTGCCAGGTGGCAACACAGTTATATCCCAAGTTTCATTTCTATGTAAAGCCTCCATTTCATCATTCATGGCAGCAACCCAATCCTTATTGTTGCATGCTTGATGAAAGGTTTTAGGTTCAATTATTCTATTTAGACTAGTTGAAAAACAGAAATTCTCTTGACTCAAACATGAGTAATTTACATGTCTATCAATACCATATTTAACTTTCCCATCAAGAACAAAATCACCAAGTTTCAAAGGAACTTTGGTAAACCTATTAGACCTCCTTAAACCATCATTATCATCAAAAAGATTTTGAACATTATAATTACCCTCAGAACCAGAACTTTGATCAGATTGTTCATCACTTGAAGATGTACCATCATGTTCAATGTTTGCATTTGGGAAATCACCAAGTGACTCATTGTCACTGGCATTCTCCTCACTACCTCCAAATGAAACATGTTGCACATCTGTTTTGGCATTAGTCTCTGTGTCATCATAGGGTAGAATGTTTGTTGGTATAGAATTAGGTAAATAAGGAGAATCAAAGAAATTTTGTTGATTTAATTCAGAATCATTAGAACCAGAAAACTGTTCAGTTTTATTCATCTTTAAGGGAAAAATGTTTTCATAAAATTTAATGTCTCTTGAAAAAAATAAAGATTTGTTTTCCAAACTATATACTTTATATCCTTTTTTATCATTTGAATAACCAACAAACACACATTTTTCAGCTCTTTTTGAAAATTTATCATTATTATTAAGATTAGTAGCAAAACAGAGACAGCCAAAACATCTTAGATGGTTAATATTTGGAGATTTTCCAAATATCAACTCATATGGAGATTTGCCTTTTAAGACAGAGGAAGGAAGTCTATTAATCAGGTATGTGGCAGTAAGAACACACTCAGTCCATAAGTACAATGGAATTCCTCCCTGAAACAAGAGAGATCTAGCAACATTTAAAAGGTGTCTGTGCTTTCTCTCAGCAATCCCATTTTGCTGAGGAGTATAAGCAATAGTGGTCTGATGCACAATGCCATGATCATTAAAAAAGGTTTCCATATTCTTATTCACAAACTCTGAACCATTGTCACTCCTAAAAATTTTCACTTGTTTTGAAAACTGAGTTTTAAGTAAGTTATAAAACAGAATTATGTTTTTATAAACCTCATCTTTTGACTTCAAAAGATAAACCCAAACAGCCCTTGAGAAATCATCAACAACTGTTAAAAAATATTTGAAGCCATCCTTACTAGTAACCCTATAAGGACCCCACACATCCAAGTGTACAAGATCACCAACAGAGGTACTAGTATGATCACTAAAGGGAAAAGGTTCCCTAGTTTGTTTTGAAAAATGACAAATGTCACAGGGTGAAGTAGAACCATCACCTCTTATATCAATTTGATTTTTTAAAACCTTAAGAACTTGATCAGAAGGATGACCAAGCCTATTATGCCACAACATATTAGAGAAACCCACATAAGTATGGCATTGCACAAAAGGAGGAGGTTCAGAAAAATCCAAGAAATACAAACCTCCTTGCTGACTACCAGTCCCCAGAGTTTTCTGCTGATGTAAATCCTGAATATAGCACTTAGATTCATCAAACCCAATGAATACTTTACTATCCCTAGCAAGCTTATGAACAGATAACAAGTTGACAGTATACTCTGGAACATAAAGTACATCATACAAGGTCAAAGTATCACTTAATTTCAAGTTTCCAACCTTTTTAATAAAAGCAGTTGTACCATTTGGATGATCTATAGATGTAACATTTGCCATTTTAGCCCGTTAATTGTTATATATGATAATGGCAAACTTTATAAATATAAGAAAACTTTGGGTATTTTTGGTGCATATATATATATATGTGTGTCGAACTAGTGAGATATTGTAATATCTGCTATCTGGATGATCTGTTTCATTAAGGAAACGAACCCGAAACACTCGTAACCTTACATCTAATCCAAGTTAAGACATAATTAACTAGGATTAGTTAACTAAGGTTAGTTAACTAAGGTTAGTTAACTAAGGTTAGTTAACTAGCCCATGGTATTGCAAAACCATCAAACTAGCCCATGGTATTCCTTAACTTAACCATAGTTACCAACAAACTAAACTAGTAACCATGGTAAATTACTACCTATAAATACAAGCTAAGGTTTTCATTTCTAATTGCTAATTCACACTCTCAACACTTCTCTTCTTAAATCCCTATCATTCCGAGATCCATACTTATTCAAGTTCAAGCATATCTTACACAACCTTTCATCATCCCAAGCTTTCGATTCAACCAAAGTTGTTTTGAATTCGTTGGTTTCGAAATTGTAAACACGACGTTGTTATTACGAATTCTTTCAAGAACTTATCAAAGCCTAGTTATAATGGCCACATGGAGTTAGGATTATTCCATATTCATCAAGTTTACAAATCCAAGTTATAGTCGTTCTCTCAAGATCTTCTTTGGAGCTCATCCCTATATCGTTACTTTGATCTTAGAACTCATAATACCTCCATACTTGTAAGTGTTTCTATGAAACCTTACTATACTTTGCTTTATGATTATATGACTATATGTTATGTATTGAAATGCTTGTCAACTTAATTTTATACTCAATTGATACATAATTGCATTTAAATACGGTAACTATCGCTTTTATATATGAATATTGAAATATTGTTACTATTGCGAAAAATGAATTATTAGCAAAAGTACGAGAAATCGTAAAACTTTTATTAAATCATTTTAAATACTTATTATGGTATATAAACAAGGGCATAGTTATATACCTAACTATCCTAATTCATATAATTACTATTCACCATCTGTGAATTATTTCGTATTTTCGAATTGTTTGATTTATGGATAGAATATATCCTTGATACACTTTTAACCGCACAATGTTTCCGAAAGTGATTGCACCTTGGGCCTCTTTGGCTTATACTGGAGGAATGGAAGGTAGTTCGCGAAAAGTTTGCATAAGCATTCACTAAGCAACTTAATTCGCCCCGGTATTCTTCACGACCCAAGGCCAACCCTAACACAACTTGGAAATAAAATGCTGGTTTTTCCTGCCATTTAAGGTATCTCTTCCATTGTAATCAATACATTTTGTGTTGATTATAATACATACTATTTAAAGTATCTCTTCGTTACTAAATTAATACATTCTTCGTATTAATCTTACTATTTAAAGTACATATATCCTACGGATACGTATTATATACGAAAAATTACATTTTTACCCTACAGTTTCAAAGGTATCATTTTCCGTCCTTATACTTTGGACATTTGACAATTTAGTCCCTCAAGTTTCAAAAATGACAATTTAGTCCCTCAAGTTTCAAGAATGACAATTTAGTCCCTCAAGTTTCAAAAATGACAATTTAGTCCCTCAAGTTTCAAGAATGACAATTTAGTCCCTCAAGTTTCAAGAATGACAATTTAGTCCCTCAAGTTTCAAGAATGACAATTTAGTCCCTCAAGTTTCAAGAATGACAATTTAGTCCCTCAAGTTTCAAGAATGACAATTTAGTCCCTCAAGTTTCAAAAATGACAATTTAGTCCCTTAAGTTTCAAAATGACAATTTAGTCCCTCAAGTTTCAAGAATGACAATTTAGTCCCTCAAGTTTCAAGAATGACAATTTAGTCCCTCAAGTTTCAAGAATGACAATTTAGTCCCTCAAGTTTCAAGAATGACAATTTAGTCCCTCAAGTTTCAAGAATGACAATTTAGTCCCTCAAGTTTCAAGAATGACAATTTAGTCCCTCAAGTTTCAAGAATGACAATTTAGTCCCTCAAGTTTCAAGAATGACAATTTAGTCCCTCAAGTTTCAAGAATGACAATTTAGTCCCTCAAGTTTCAAAAATGACAATTTAGTCCCTCAAGTTTCAAGAATGACAATTTAGTCCCTCAAGTTTCAAGAATGACAATTTAGTCCCTCAAGTTTCAAAAATGACAATTTAGTCCCTCAAGTTTCAAGAATGACAATTTAGTCCCTCAAGTTTCAAGAATGACAATTTAGTCCCTCAAGTTTCAAGAATGACAATTTAGTCCCTCAAGTTTCAAGAATGACAATTTAGTCCCTCAAGTTTCAAGAATGACAATTTAGTCCCTCAAGTTTCAAGAATGACAATTTAGTCCCTCAAGTTTCAAGAATGACAATTTAGTCCCTCAAGTTTCAAGAATGACAATTTAGTCCCTCAAGTTTCAAGAATGACAATTTAGTCCCTCAAGTTTCAAGAATGACAATTTAGTCCCTCAAGTTTCAAAAATGACAATTTAGTCCCTCAAGTTTCAAAAATGACAATTTAGTCCCTCAAGTTTCAAGAATGACAATTTGGTCCCTCAAGTTTCAAAATGACAATTTAGTCCCTCAAGTTTCAAGAATGACAATTTAGTCCCTCAAGTTTCAAGAATGACAATTTAGTCCCTCAAGTTTCAAGAATGACAATTTAGTCCCTCAAGTTTCAAGAATGACAATTTAGTCCCTCAAGTTTCAAGAATGACAATTTAGTCCCTCAAGTTTCAAAATGACAATTTAGTCCCTCAAGTTTCAAGAATGACAATTTAGTCCCTCAAGTTTCAAGAATGACAATTTAGTCCCTCAAGTTTCAAGAATGACAATTTAGTCCCTCAAGTTTCAAGAATGACAATTTAGTCCCTCAAGTTTCAAGAATGACAATTTAGTCCCTCAAGTTTCAAGAATGACAATTTAGTCCCTCAAGTTTCAAGAATGACAATTTAGTCCCTCAAGTTTCAAGAATGACAATTTAGTCCCTCAAGTTTCAAGAATGACAATTTAGTCCCTCAAGTTTCAAGAATGACAATTTAGTCCCTCAAGTTTCAAGAATGACAATTTAGTCCCTCAAGTTTCAAGAATGACAATTTAGTCCCTCAAGTTTCAAGAATGACAATTTAGTCCCTCAAGTTTCAAGAATGACAATTTAGTCCCTCAAGTTTCAAGAATGACAATTTAGTCCCTCAAGTTTCAAAATGACAATTTAGTCCCTCAAGTTTCAAGAATGACAATTTAGTCCCTCAAGTTTCAAGAATGACAATTTAGTCCCTCAAGTTTCAAGAATGACAATTTAGTCCCTCAAGTTTCAAAATGACAATTTAGTCCCTCAAGTTTCAAGAATGACAATTTAGTCCCTCAAGTTTCAAGAATGACAATTTAGTCCCTCAAGTTTCAAGAATGACAATTTAGTCCCTCAAGTTTCAAGAATGACAATTTAGTCCCTCAAGTTTCAAGAATGACAATTTAGTCCCTCAAGTTTCAAAAATGACAATTTAGTCCCTCAAGTTTCAAGAATGACAATTTAGTCCCTCAAGTTTCAAGAATGACAATTTAGTCCCTCAAGTTTCAAAATGACAATTTAGTCCCTCAAGTTTCAAGAATGACAATTTAGTCCCTCAAGTTTCAAGAATGACAATTTAGTCCCTCAAGTTTCAAGAATGACAATTTAGTCCCTCAAGTTTCAAGAATGACAATTTAGTCCCTCAAGTTTCAAGAATGACAATTTAGTCCCTCAAGTTTCAAGAATGACAATTTAGTCCCTCAAGTTTCAAGAATGACAATTTAGTCCCTCAAGTTTCAAAAATGACAATTTAGTCCCTCAAGTTTCAAAAATGACAATTTAGTCCTAAATTTGGACTTTCTGGATCCGTGATCCTTATTTCCCTTTAACGGGTTATGCTTAGGATCAACTACTATCGTTTGAACATTTTTCTTTTAAGTATGGATTGAGTGTGTATTTTGATGAATGTTGATTATTGTAATGAGCTTGAGGATTGTTTCAATCTATTGAATGCATATAGTTTGACTCTACATAATTCCCATGTCATGCTGTGCTTTTCTAAGTGATACCCATGATTCCGCCATGTTGGGGTGTTACAGAATGGTATCAGAGCCGTGGTTGTAGAGAACTAGGAGGATTTACCTAGTCTATAGCCATCGCACCCACATTTCATATTAGCATGCATGATAGGAAACTTTGTGTGCAACGTGAATTGTATGATGCATAAAAACGTTTTAAACGGAGTTCGTAGGTTGCTTATAATATGATGACTTGATTGTTATGTGAGAATTGTTGTGATGAACGTATATGATAGTGTCGGGATACACCGTTAATTGTGGAAATGTTATGATGAACGTTGATGTGTTGAATTTTAGAAGCATTTATTATTTGCCCCTATAAGCAAAATGAAACGATGACATTAATGGAGTATAACATTCGGTAACCGTAGAGGCGACTGATCAACAAATCGAAAGTTATCCTATGTCATACAAAATTAATGATCTCATGGATTGCGCCTTGTGGATAGAGTATAGTAGCTACCCCGGTATGTTTAAATGAGTGTTGATTAGGTGGAGGGTTAGCCGCTGGTACACCCTGTATACATACCCGGTCAACACTTAGAGAACATATTGGAATCGAGTTTTGATATCCATTCAATATATTAACAGTGTGGAGGGTTAGCCGATGGTACACCCTGTATACAAACACTTTTAATGTATTGAATGTTGAGGTTAAAATTCGGACTATGCTTTACCCACCTTGTTATGACTTGACCCTTTTATATAGCATTGAATGTTTTCGTGATTGTATTGTTAATTGTAAATTGTACGATTGCTGAAGCCTTAGATTATTGCCATGATAATACCCCTGTAGAGATAACTATATTCATGCAATGATTTAGAAGGATTTAGGTATGTAATGTTTGACGGACGATTTTGATTATTCGTGTGAAAACTAACTTACTGATCTAACACACGTGTCCAGGAAAATGGTTAGACCAAGGAGAGCTAACACTAACTATGGACCTCAGAATGAACCCGAGAACCCGATTGAACAAGAAGTAGTTGGTGGACGTGGTGACAGAGGTGGTCGTGGTGGCAGAGGTGGTCGTGGAGGTAGAGGTGGTCGTGGAGGTCGTGGTGGCAGAGGTGGTCGGGGTAATCCTAATCCCCCGATAACCGCTGAGGTTGTCGCACAAGCTCTAAATGACCTCATGCCGGATCTTATGGCCCGAATTCAAGCGGCCATGGGAAATAATAATGAACAAGAAGAACCGGAAGAGGAAGCGGTTCCCGTACAAAATGAACAAGAAAACGTAAATGTAAACGGAGTAGGGGTAGGAGAAGTTTTACCTAGAATGGATTATGATGTTCGTCAACCGGGATGCTTGTTTAAAGACTTCAAACTTTGTGGAGCCCCAGAATTTAATGGAGAAAGTGGTGCTACAGGTTGCTTGGAATGGTTAGAGAGCATTGAATCCATCATTGCTCGAAGTGGTTGTGCCTACCATCAAAGAATCACTTATGCTTCCGGTATGTTGAAAGGTGAGGCTCTTGAGTGGTGGAACGAAGAAGTTGATGAATTGGGGATTGATGCGGCTAATAATCTTTTATGGGGAGAGTTCAAGAATATGATAACTACTAAGTATTGCCCGGCCCATGAACTGAGGAGATTACAAGTGGAATTTTCTAAACTTGCCATGAAGGGAGGAGACTACGAGAGTTACACACGCCGTTTTGGCCAACTCTCTAGACTCATTCCTCATTATGTGAGACCCCAAGAGGTTAAGATTGAGAAGTATGTTGCGGGATTGCCACATGAAGTGAGAGTGCTTGTCTCTCACCCCACCATGCCTTTGACTTACAAAGAGGCAACCACCCGTACTGCTAGTATAACCTTGGAACTCATTAGAGGTGGTAAGTTAAATAAGAACGATAACAAGAATGACAATAAAAGAAAGGATGTTGCCGAGTCAAGCGGCACCAAGAAAGATGATCGGCGTAATAATAAGCGCCATGGTCGTGGTGGAAAGGTTTTTGCGGCGGTGGTACCAACAAAGGGTCCTCAACGGGTTGGTTACACAGGGGGTAGTCCTTTATGCCCTAGGTGTAATCGCCATCATTGGCCCACTGTGAATTGTGATGCTTGTTTTCATTGCAACCTACCGGGACACACCTCAAGATTTTGTCCAACTAACCCCCGGAATGGTCCTTTAAATGTTGCTCCCCTTAATGCTATACGTCCCCCGATGGTTCCGGGTTCTTGTTATGAATGTGGTAGCCAAGACCACTACCGCAACCGGTGCCCAAATCTTATTGGCCAACAAGTCCAAGTGACCGTGCATCCTAACCAGTTGCAAATTGCCGGTCCGAATCAAAACCGAGGAAACCAAGGACAACAACAACAACCTCCTCAAGCTCCTCGCCAACAATTGGCCCCCCGTGGAAAAGCTTTTGCCGTGAATGCGGCCGAGGCTCGTGGTGATCCTAATGTCGTAGCAGGTACCTTTCTCCTCAATCACCAATATGCTACCGTGTTATTTGATTCTGGAGCCGATTATAGTCTCATTTCCAATAATTTTATTCCGTTGATCGACGCTAATCCTAGCCCGTTGTCCTATTGTTTTGAACTTGAAATGGTAAATGGTGGATTGTCTAGGATTAGTCAAGTTGTTCGTGATTGTTGTGTTAGATTTATGTGATCACCCATTTTACATTGACTTAATGCCTTTTGATATCGGTAGTTTTGATGTGATTGTGGGTATGGATTGGTTATCGGCCATGAACGCAGTAATTGATTGTGGTAGTCGAACTGTGAGGATTCCGTTAGAAAATAGGGAAGAATTAGTAGTTCAAGGCGAAACGACCGAACTATGGGATGGGAATGTATATAGTGTTAAGATCACAAAGATTGAATTGAAAACCGTGCCCGTAGTTAAAGACTTTGCGGATGTATTTCCGGATGACCTACCGGGTTTGCCTCCATCTCGTGAACTCGATTTTCGTATTGATCTTATCCCAAATGCTTCTCCCGTGGCCAAAGCACCCTATCGCTTAGCCATGACCGAATTACAAGAGTTGGCCGCCCAACTCAAAGAACTTCAAGAGAAGGGTTTCATTCGCCCTAGTCAATCTCCTTGGGGCGCACCGGTTTTGTTCGTTAAAAAGAAAGATGGCACATTCCGAATGTGTATCGATTATAGAGAATTGAACAAACTAACGGTAAAGAATCGTTATCCTCTTCCTAGGATTGATGATTTATTCGACCAACTCCAAGGTGCTCGTTTCTTTTCCAAAATTGATTTACGGTCGGGTTACCATCAATTACGTGTTCATGAAGATGACATTCCAAAAACCGCGTTTCGAACGAGATATGGACACTTTGAATTTACGGTGATGCCTTTTGGGTTGACTAACGCACCAGCTGTGTTCATGGACTTGATGAACCGAGTGTGTCAGCCCTACTTGGACCAATTTGTCATTGTTTTCATCGATGACATTCTCATCTATTCCAAAACCAAAGAAGATCATTTGGAACATTTGAAACAAGTCTTAGAGTTACTCCGGAAAGAAAAGCTTTATGCCAAGTTCTCCAAATGTGAATTTTGGCTTGAAGAGGTCCAGTTTCTTGGTCACGTAGTGAGCAAAGAAGGAATTCATGTGGACCCAAGTAAAGTTGAAGCAGTAAAGAATTGGAGACGCCCCGAAACACCAACCGAAATTCTCCAATTTCTTGGTTTGGCGGGTTATTATAGACGATTTATTGAAGGCTTTTCAAAAATCGCCCAACCTTTGACTTTGTTGACTCAACGAGAAAGAAGGTTTGATTGGGGTGAAAAGCAAGAACAAGCATTCCAATTGTTAAAGGACAAATTGTGTGATGCACCCATCTTGAGCTTGCCCGATGGAGTCGATGATTTCGTTGTATATTATGATGCATCTGGGCAAGGATTGGGTTGTGTCTTAATGCAACGGGATAAGGTGATAGCATATGCATCAAGACAATTGAAGGTGCATGAGAAGAACTATCCGACCCATGACTTAGAATTGGGAGCAGTGGTATTTGCTTTGAAATGTTGGAGGCATTACTTGTATGGCACCAAGAGCGTGATCTATACCGATCACAAAAGCCTTCAACATATTTCACTCAAAATGACCTGAACATGAGGCAAAGAAGGTGGCTTGAGCTGTTGAGTGATTATGATTGCGTTATCCGGTATCATCCGGGTAAAGCAAATATGGTAGCCGATGCTTTGAGTCGAAAGGAACGTATGAAGCCAAGACGAGTTAAAGCCATGAGCTTCACTGTATTAAGGAGTGTCCGTGACTCCATTATCGAAGCTCAAGAATTGGCAACTAGACCGGGGAACTTCACCGATGAAGCTTTACACGGTCTAGAAGAACAGTTTGATAGGAAGAACGATAATGGTTTGTATTTTTTTGATCGATTGTGGATCCCCATTCTTGGAGGATGGCGATTGAAATTGATGGATGAAGCTCATAAGTCGGCTTATTCGGTTCACCCGGGTTCCGACAAGATGTATTTTGGATTAAGAGACTTGTATTGGTGGCCGGGAATGAAGACGGACATTGCTAGGTATGTTAGTCAATGCCTCACTTGTTTACAAGTGAAAGCCGACCACAAGAAACCACCGGGTTTACTAGTCCAACCAGTAACACCGGTGTGGAAATGGGAAGAAATTGCTATGGACTTCATCACGAAGTTACCTAGGACGAGTAGTGGTCGGGACACTATTTGGGTAATAATTGACCGGTTGACTAAGTCGGCTCACTTCTTAGCCATCCGGGAAGACGATAAATTTGACACCATGGCACGTTTGTACATCAAAGAGGTGATATCCAAGCATGGAGTGCCGATTTCCGTGATATCCGATCGGGATGCCCAATTTACTTCAAAATTTTGGAAGGCGTTCCAGAAATCTATGGGTACTCGTCTCGGTTTGAGTACGGCGTTCCACCCACAAACTGATGGTCAAAGTGAAAGAACGATTCAAACATTGGAAGATATGTTAAGAGCTTGTGCTATTGATTTTGGTGGTAATTGGGATGTGCATCTTCCTTTGGTTGAATTCTCCTACAATAATAGCTATCATGCTAGCATTGGAATGGCCCCATTTAAAGCATTATATGGGAGAGATTGTAGGTCACCGCTAGTTTGGGCAGAAGTTGGTGAGAGCCAACTCGTTGGGCCTGAAATTGTTATTGAAACGACGAAAGTGATCTCACAAATCAAAGAAAAATTAAGAGTGGCCCGAGAACGACAATTGAAATATGCTAATGTTAGACGACGACCTCTCGAATTTGAAGTTGGCGATTATGTTTTGTTGAAAGTGTCCCCGTGGAAAGGTGTGGTTCGGTTTGTAAAACGTGGCAAGTTGGGCCCGAGATACATTGGTCCATTTAAGATCCTTGAACGAATTGGCCCGGTAGCCTATCGATTGGAACTCCCTCAAAACTTGAGTGGAGTTCATGATGTTTTTCATGTTTGTAACCTTAGGAAGTGTTTGGCCGATCCAACACTTCACGTGCCTCTTGAAGAAATCCGGGTTGATAAAACGCTGAAATATCTGGAACATAAAGTACATCATACAAGGTCAAAGTATCACTTAATTTCAAGTTTCCAACCTTTTTAATAAAAGCAGTTGTACCATTTGGATGATCTATAGATGTAACATTTGCCATTTTAGCCCGTTAATTGTTATATATGATAATGGCAAACTTTATAAATATAAGAAAACTTTGGGTATTTTTGGTGCATATATATATATGTGTGTCGGACTAGTGAGATATTATAATATCTGCTATCTGGATGATCTGTTTCATTAAGGAAACGAACCCGAAACACTCGTAACCTTACATCTAATCCAAGTTAAGACATAATTAACTAGGATTAGTTAACTAAGGTTAGTTAACTAAGGTTAGTTAACCAAGGTTAGTTAACTAAGGTTAGTTAACCAAGGTTAGTTAACTAGCCCATGGTATTGCAAAACCATCAAACTAGCCCATGGTATTCCTCAACTTAACCATAGTTACCAACAAACTAAACTAGTAACCATGGTAAATTACTACCTATAAATACAAGCTAAGGTTTTCATTTCTAATTGCTAATTCACACTCTCAACACTTCTCTTCTTAAATCCCTATCATTCCGAGATCCATATTTGTTCAAGTTCAAGCATATCTTACACAACCTTTCATCATCCCAAGCTTTCGATTCAACCAAAGTTGTTTTGAATTCGTTGGTTTCGAAATTGTAAACACGACGTTGTTATTACGAATTCTTTCAAGAACTTATCAAAGCCTAGTTATAATGGCCACATGGAGTTAGGATTATTCCATATTCATCAAGTTTAAAAATCCAAGTTATAGTCGATTCTCTCAAGATCTTCTTTGGAGCTCATCCCTATATCGTTACTTTGATCTTAGAACTCATAATACCTCCATACTTGTAAGTGTTTCTATGAAACCTTACTATACTTTGCTTTATGATTATATGACTATATGTTATGTATTGAAATGCTTGTCAACTTAATTTTATACTCAATTGATACATAATTGCATTTAAAAACGGTAACTATCGCTTTTATATATGAATATTGAAATATTGTTACTATTGCGAAAAATGAATTATTAGCAAAAGTACGAGAAATCGTAAAACTTTTATTAAATCATTTTAAATACTTATTATGGTATATAAACAAGGGCATAGTTATATACCTAACTATCCTAATTCATATAATTACTATTCACCATCTGTGAATTATTTCGTATTTTCGAATTGTTTGATTTATGGATAGAATATATCCTTGATACGCTTTTAACCGCACAATGTTTCCGAAAGTGATTGCACCTTGGGCCTCTTTGGCTTATACTGGAGGAATGGAAGGTAGTTCGCGAAAAGTTTGCATAAGCATTCACTAAGCAACTTAATTCGCCCCGGTATTCTTCACGACCCAAGGCCAACCCTAACACAACTTGGAAATAAAATGCTGGTTTTTCCTGCCATTTAAGGTATCTCTTCCATTGTAATCAATACATTTTGTGTTGATTATAATACATACTATTAAAGTATCTCTTCGTTACTAAATTAATACATTCTTCGTATTAATCTTACTATTTAAAGTACATATATCCTACGGATACGTATTATATACGAAAAATTACATTTTTACCCTACAGTTTCAAAGGTATCATTTTCCGTCCTTATACTTTGGACATTTGACAATTTAGTCCCTCAAGTTTCAAAAATGACAATTTAGTCCCTTAAACTTTTATAACATAAATTACGTTGACAAGCGTATTAATAAGGTAACCTTATAGTTGTATATCTATATTTGGAATTTAGCATGAATATAAATCAATTCACATTGAAATTAGGTAATACGTAACGTTGCCAGTTGACTCGCTCGTCATCGTTAACTACATCAATCTCTTCTATTTTGCTGTTGAACTATCAACAATAAGGTGAGTTTCGTAAACCCTCCCTACTCAATTGAGATTCGGGCTGAAAAGTGTACATGTTTGTTTAACTATTGATTGTTGATTTGATTGATTGTATGATTGAATTGTTGTTATGGACATGTTAGCGCATTATTCATTATATAAGTCACACCGTTAGCGCATTACTTATTATATAAGTCGCACCGTTAGCGCATTACTTATTATATAAGTCGCACCGTTAGCGCATTGTTAATTATTAACTATGTAAGCCGCACCGTTGTTGAATGTTATTGATTGTTATGGAACGTTGTTGAACGTTATATGAAATCGTTGTTGTTGTAACATTGATTGTATTGATTTGTGCTAATGTGAAACCTTTTAGGGTTTCTTTGGACTTGATTAGATATTCTAATCCTCGCTTATCGTTAACGGTTGTTATCCGACACGGTTATTCCTTGTTACTTGTCCCTACGAACTCACCAACTTTATGTTGACGCTCTTTAGTACACTTTTCAGGTAATCAAGTTAATCAGAGACAGAATGGATGAATAGATGCTTGCATTGCTAGGGTTTGGACTATCTTTGGACTTTCTGGATCCGTGATCCTTATTTCCCTTTAACGGGTTATGCTTAGGATCAACTACTATCGTTTGAACATTTTTCTTTTAAGTATGGATTGAGTGTGTATTTTGATGAATGTTGATTATTGTAATGAGCTTGTGGATTGTTTCAATCTATTGAATGCATATAGTTTGACTCTACATAATTCCCATGTCATGCTGTGCTTTTCTAAGTGATACCCCATAATTCCGCCATGTTGGGGTGTTACAATAGATAAATTCAAATCAGAAATATCTACCACATTCTCAAGATTTTCTAAACTTGTAACCATGTGTTGATTAGCCCCAGAGTCTATTATCCAACCCTTATCAGTTTTGTAAATTTTGAAAAAAGTTTTAGAATTTGAGCAATAAAATGTACCTGCCATATTGGCCTGCACATTACTTGGAGGTTTTGAATTAAGAAGATTCAAAAGCTGTTGTACTTGTTCTTGTGTAAATTGCATACCAGAATTCAAACAAGGAGAAGCAGAAGAATTATTAGTAGACTGAGAAGTAGAAGCAACAGAAGAAACACTGCTATTATTACTAGAAGTTTTATTAAGTGCATTACTAGCAGTCCATTTTTTCTTAATGTAATCAGGATAGCCAACTATCTTGTAGCATTTATCAACAGTATGACCAGTAAGCCCACAATTAGGATTAGAGCATACAAGAGAGTTATTTTTAGGCACAAACTTTTTAAATGCAGGATTAGAACTTTGATATTTAGCAACAAAAGCAGTGTTTTGTGGTTTTGTAACATGAGCAATATGACTTGAATTCTTATGAGACTCATCCCTAGAAATCACAGAAAAAGCAGTTTTAACATCAGGTATAGGATCTCTAGTTAACAAACCACTTCTAACAGATTGATACACATCATCAAGACCCATCAAGAACTGCATTAACTTCATTAAATCATTATGAGTCTTAAAAGCCTTTTGAGCATCACAAGTACAAGCAGGTAATTTAGCAATGGCATCAAACTGTTTCCAATAAGCATTCAGTTTATGATAGTAATCAGACAAAGAAGAACCATTTTGTTTTAAAGAATTTATTTGTTGATAGAGATTAAAAGTTTCAGAACCATTAATTTTGTCATAAGTTTCTTTTAATTCAGTCCAAACAGTAGCAGCATTAGTAGAAAACACTTGTCCTAAGTATAATTCTTCTGAAATAGAACCAAGTATCCAAGAAAGAACAACAGAATTGCACATATCCCATTGCCTAGCTAGAGAATTATCACTAGTTGACCTTTTACAACTACCATCAATAAAACCAATCTTATTTTTAGCTTGTAAAGCAATAGTCATAGCACAAGACCACACATTATAATTTTCGGTTCCTTTCAATTTATGAGAAACAAAAGAAGTAATACTAGAATCAGTAGGATGTAAAAACAATTCATCACCAAACACAATAGAGCTAGCAGCAGAAGTACTACCACCACCTAAATTAGCACCTCCAGTCATATTTAAATCACACAAAGAACACAATTAAGCAGCAATCTTATAAGAACAAAGTCTATCCAGGATTCCAAACCACAAAAGTGATAGGTCAAAGACCAATGATCAAATAAGAGGAAAAATGCTACCAATAATTGATTCAATGGCAATTAAACAACTGATGGCGAAACAAATAATCACAAATAAGTAGTTTGATCCTGATTTTACCAAAATCAGGTAGGAAAGAATTAACCTAAATTTGAGCAGCGGAGTTGTAGTAGACGAATTAGGGTTCAGAAACCCTAATCAAGGAATAAACAGTTGAAGATCTGAAAGAACCCCCAAATTATTCGAAACCCTAATTAATTCAAACCCTAGATCGAAAGAACCAGATTGAAACCCGAATAATAACAATCGTAGATCGAATCGGATATCAACCTGTCTCTGATACCATGTAGAATTTACTCAAACTTATAATCAAACAGAATTAAACGAACAAATTATATTATTATTATTGATATGAATTGAGAGAAGTTTGTTTATTACAATCAGAATCAATATCTAGATGATATTGAAACAGAATTAAATGAATATTATTAAACAAATGATTCCCTAATCAGATGATAGAGAGATCACAAACAATATGAATGAGAAATATATGTGAGAAAAATATGATAGAATGGTCTGAACCTATAACCCTAACTCGACCAATCTTCAGTATTTATACACCTTCAAGAAAAGATTCAATCGCGGCTCCAAGAATCATCTTTAAGCAGAACTAGTCCTTCCAGCTTTAACCGACTTATACTTCCATCCTCCAACTCTTAAACTTTACACCATAAGTCCCTGAAAAAGACTAATCATACAATAAGACACAATACTAAATAATTTGTTTAAAACTAAATTGAGTTAATTGTACACTAATCAATATTACAACTTCAGGAGATCGAAAGATCCAACTGCTTTTGTTAACCTCTTTCTTCATCTGATATCTTTCTTTCTTTCTTTCTGCAAACTTCAAATTTTTTATTTAACTAATTATTACAAATTAATAAACAAAGTAACGAATTTGCCAATAAAAAAGAAGTTGAAAAAAAAGGGTTAACTGGAATCGATATTGATATGGAGTTAATCTTCATATGTTTCGTTCTTTAATTTGTACTTTATCTATTTGAATTTTATTTAGTTTTTATTTAACATATTTCAATTTTTTTTAAAACATTGATTTTTATATTTTGAGACTACCCGTCCAATGGACGGCCTGAAGACTAGTATATAAATATAAACCAAATTCTAACCAAACTATGGTACATACAAATATACAATAGAGTTTTACAGCATCAAACAAAATTATTTATATAAATTTGGGACTATTCTTTTAATTACATATATAGGTCATACAAAAAAAATTTTATTATTACATAGGTTTATTCATCGTGGTACATCTTTTAAAATCTATATTCATCGTGGTACATCAAACGAAAATATAGGTGTTCTGTAGCATGTGGAAAACTAAAAAACCTTGCTCGGAGATGCATCTTGAAATCCCCGACAAGCTGCACCCATATATATTCGTGTTCGATTATCTCCCCAAACTCCCTAGTTGTTCATCTTCCACGTCTGTTTGATGGAAGTGGAAGTTCAAAACCATCTTTTGTTCCTCTTCCGATATTAGGTAGGGGCTGCTAGAAACAACCTTGTACTTCTGTTGAGCCAACCCGTGCATGGGTGCTCCCACTCCGTCCGCCCTTATGGGTGTTGCTGAAATTCACTTCGAGACTAACCTTTATGTCTAGTGATAGATTGGATGTACTTATACTATACTTTGGTAGTTTGGTACTATATATTCCAAGTCAATGTCTTTTAGATCAGGGTGCCCATGATCTATTAAATAGCTGGCTATGTTGATGTAAATAATTAGAACCAGAGCAAACAAAATAAAAACTGATGACATTGTTACATAACAAACAGAGTCTACTAGGCCCATTCTTTTTTAAAAAACAGCGTAGATGGGTTCAAAGTTATGTCTTCAGGTCCATTTTGCTAGTTGATTCTTAAGATATGATTGTTTTTTACTTTAAGTACACAACTATGCTTTTTTTATTATGTTGTATTCCAATAGGGAAATGATTAATCTCTTTAAACAAATAGCCTAAAAATCGTCATAATTATTAGATGATAATATATGAAAAAATCAGGGGTATAATATATGTATACCACATGTCACTTTCTTATAGTTATAAGAAGATTTTTAGACTAATCTTAATAAGGATTTATCATTTTCCATTCCAATAATATGCTTAAATTTGTTTTCCAATGTATGTTTTTTTTAATCAAAATCCCCAAAGCTAATATATTAAACAAAATGTATTATAGGCAAGTTATTACTATGAGTTTTTTGTTTGGAAGTAAGGAAAGGATTGTGAAAAATTATAAATTTGTTGTGTTCTTGAGTTACATTTAAGAGAAAAAGAGAAAAGAAAATGGAAGAATTGGAATGACAATCTAATACATTTTGTTTAAAAATCTCTCCTTTCACTTTTGGGATGATTTGGAAGAAAGGAAAATTAGAAGAAAGGAAAATTTTTCTTCCTTCAAAATCATCCCAAAAGTGGAAGAAAAGATTTTTAAACAAAATGTATTAGATTGTCATTCCAATTCTTCCATTTTCTTTTCTCTTTTTCTCTTAAATGTAACTCAAGAACACAACAAATTTAAAAATTTTCACAATCTTTTCCTTTCTTTCCAACAAAAAACTCATAGTGTCTTTTATTTATACCATATTATTTCCTTACGTAAAATTAAGAGAAATATTTTTCTTATTGTTACTTAGCTAGTTTAATATATATTAAACTTATCACAACCCTTTAACACACTTTTCTTTTTAAGAATTATGCTGGTAAATAACTTATCTAACTTGATATGACCAGTAACACATAATGTTTTTCTTTGTCACATAAGTTGATTGAAAAATGATATTGTGGAATTGAATGTGTGAATGTCATCATAGGCAGACCCACGTAATAGAAACTTTTTTCATATGAGTAACCCAATTTTGTTAATAGAATTTCCTTTATATATATTAGATATACAACTTGAGTTTAAACCGTTCATTAGGTCACAAAATTTCATATGCTTATAAGTTTAATTTTTTTAGGCCTCTGGCTTAATAAAGTTCTAAATCTGTTACTGTTATGTCATTTTTGTTTATTTTTAAAGACAAATTCACAAGTCAATTTTTTTTAATATGGCTACATTTTTTTTTTTTTTTTTTTTTTTTTTTTTTTTTTTTTTTTTTTTTTTTTTTTTTTTTTTTTTTTTTTTTTTTTTTTTTTTTTTTTTTTTTTTTTTTTTTTTTTTTTTTTTTTTTTTTTTTTTTTTTTTTTTTTTTTTTTTTTTTTTTTTTTTTTTTTTTTTTTTTTTTTTTTTTTTTTTTTTTTTTTTTTTTTTTTTTTTTTTTTTTTTTTTTTTTTTTTTTTTTTTTTTTTTTTTTTTTTTTTTTTTTTTTTTTTTTTTTTTTTTTTTTTTTTTTTTTTTTTTTTTTTTTTTTTTTTTTTTTTTTTTTTTTTTTTTTTTTTTTTTTTTTTTTTTTTTTTTTTTTTTTTTTTTTTTTTTTTTTTTTTTTTTTTTTTTTTTTTTTTTTTTTTTTTTTTTTTTTTTTTTTTTTTTTTTTTTTTTTTTTTTTTTTTTTTTTTTTTTTTTTTTTTTTTTTTTTTTTTTTTTTTTTTTTTTTTTTTTTTTTTTTTTTTTTTTTTTTTTTTTTTTTTTTTTTTTTTTTTTTTTTTTTTTTTTTTTTTTTTTTTTTTTTTTTTTTTTTTTTTTTTTTTTTTTTTTTTTTTTTTTTTTTTTTTTTTTTTTTTTTTTTTTTTTTTTTTTTTTTTTTTTTTTTTTTTTTTTTTTTTTTTTTTTTTTTTTTTTTTTTTTTTTTTTTTTTTTTTTTTTTTTTTTTTTTTTTTTTTTTTTTTTTTTTTTTTTTTTTTTTTTTTTTTTTTTTTTTTTTTTTTTTTTTTTTTTTTTTTTTTTTTTTTTTTTTTTTTTTTTTTTTTTTTTTTTTTTTTTTTTTTTTTTTTTTTTTTTTTTTTTTTTTTTTTTTTTTTTTTTTTTTTTTTTTTTTTTTTTTTTTTTTTTTTTTTTTTTTTTTTTTTTTTTTTTTTTTTTTTTTTTTTTTTTTTTTTTTTTTTTTTTTTTTTTTTTTTTTTTTTTTTTTTTTTTTTTTTTTTTTTTTTTTTTTTTTTTTTTTTTTTTTTTTTTTTTTTTTTTTTTTTTTTTTTTTTTTTTTTTTTTTTTTTTTTTTTTTTTTTTTTTTTTTTTTTTTTTTTTTTTTTTTTTTTTTTTTTTTTTTTTTTTTTTTTTTTTTTTTTTTTTTTTTTTTTTTTTTTTTTTTTTTTTTTTTTTTTTTTTTTTTTTTTTTTTTTTTTTTTTTTTTTTTTTTTTTTTTTTTTATTTGTTTTCTGTTTTTTCAATTTTTCACTTTTTTTTTTTTTTTTTTTTTTTTTTTTTTTTTTTTTTTTTTGCCGTTTTTTCACGTATCTTTTCAAATAACTTGCAGAATTTAATAGTCATTTCTATTTTCGATCTGAAAAATAGTTAACAATTTATCAATGTTGATTTCATTTCAAGTCATGCATGCGGAGTTCAATTACATACCATCCGAAAAATAGTTAACAATTTATCAATGTTGATTTCATTTCAAGCTAGCTTGCATGTGCTTAGAGGCTCCCCAATGGTGACCACTCATCCCCCTAAGACTAGTCCCTGTCAGCGCCACATCAGCAAAAAAAGCTCCAAGGACTAATCCCCCCAAAATGCACCCAATGGACTCATCCCTCAAAGACTAGTCTTGGACCCACCAATTATTTAATTTTACCCATTTATCTAAACTATAAATAAACTTTACACTTTTAACCCTCTAAACTATAAATAAAATACATTTTAAGCCCATTAACACAAACTATTAATAAAACACCCAACTTCATTAAAATTAATAATAAAATACATTTCGAACATAAAAATAAAAAAAACAAAGTACAATAAAATAAAGCACACAACCTAAAAATGGAAGAAAAAAAACCAAAAAAAAAAACACAACGACATTTTTATTTTTTTAAACTAAACTTAAACTAATTGGGACCGAATAGGAAGTCTTTGTACTCCGCCATGAGTTTCTTCTTGGCTTCCTTAGTATGTATATTTTTCCTTCTATCTAGGTAATTAATAAAAAAGACTGTTTGGCCCATGAACGAAAGAGCCGAATACATGGTGCGCTTCCTTTCTTCCTCACGAATGGCAGCCAAAGATTGTTGTTGTTCATCCAACACCGCCTCTTTTTTACACCCAAGTCGGTCGAGTCGGGCGGCTAGGTCGGAAGCTGAAGAACGAGCAGACCCCGCATCGGAAGAAGCAGATGTTCGTGATGCCTTTGACCTAGTAGGGGGGCGCGTATACTTATCCCCACCGAAGAGGTCATTATCACCAAGATCCACCGGCTCGAATTGGGTCTCCTCCTCCTCCTCCTCCTCGTCACTCCTCCTCCTCCTCCTCCTCCTCCTCCTCCTCCTCCTCCTCCTCCTCCACCAAGATCCACCGGCTCGAATTGGGTCTCCTCCTCCTCCTCCTCGTCACTGTCAACAACATTAAGAATGTTTTTCCTTTTATGCATGCTTCGCCCCATAACATCATGACCGGATGGAGCGAAGAACTTTGGCTTATCTTTCACAAGCAACCAACACTCGTACATGGTAAACTGAGTTTTGGTTTGACTAAAGTACTCTGAACGCGCTTCCTCCATGACTTGGGCATCGTTCTCACCACTAGATCGATGATCATCATAGCCTTTCCAGATTGCATTGAACTTGTTTACATTTGTTTTGATTTTTCTCCACTTGCCACTAATCTGATTGTGATTTCTTGGGTTGTTGGGGAATCTTGCATTATACTTCTCTCTGATTTTCCCCCAAAAACAATCAAGCGATTGGTCTTTGCCAACTATTGGATCTTCTGTAGCATCGATCCAACACTCAGTGAGAACTTTCATTTCAAGCTCGCTCCAATGTGACGAGTTTGCAGCAGGTTCTTTTGGTTGTTTGCTTTTCTTGGTGCGTTTGGCCATGCTTTTGACCCGGCCCTTCTTTGGTTGTGTTTCAGGAATGGATTGGGGGGTGGGAACAGATTCGGGTGTGGGAGCGGAGTGTTGATCAGGTTGTTGAAAACATGCTGCTGACGATGACCCCCATGGTAGAAACTAGGGGGTTGTGTAGCGGCAAGTGAAGCATAATAAGCTGCCATGAATTGAGGATAACGGGGGTCATTTGGTTGTGGGATGAACGGTATTTGTGATGGGTTGTTAGTGTACGATTGATTAAATTCGTTCACGGCGTTGTTCCAGAAGTCGTCGGCTTTTTGGTTGTTTGCTTTTCTTGGTGCGTTTGGCCATGCTTTTGACCCGGCCCTTCTTTGGTTGTGTTTCAGGAATGGATTGGGGGGTGGGAACAGATTCGGGTGTGGGAGCGGAGTGTTGATCAGGTTGTTGAAAACATGCTGCTGACGATGACCCCCATGGTAGAAACTAGGGGGTTGTGTAGCGGCAAGTGAAGCATAATAAGCTGCCATGAATTGAGGATAACGGGGGTCATTTGGTTGTGGGATGAACGGTATTTGTGATGGGTTGTTAGTGTACGATTGATTAAATTCGTTCACGGCGTTGTTCCAGAAGTCGTCGGCTTTTTGGTTGTTTGCTTTTCTTGGTGCGTTTGGCCATGCTTTTGACCCGGCCCTTCTTTGGTTGTGTTTCAGGAATGGATTGGGGGGTGGGAACAGATTCGGGTGTGGGAGCGGAGTGTTGATCAGGTTGTTGAAAACATGCTGCTGACGATGACCCCCATGGTAGAAACTAGGGGGTTGTGTAGCGGCAAGTGAAGCATAATAAGCTGCCATGAATTGAGGATAACGGGGGTCATTTGGTTGTGGGGAATCTTGCATTATACTTCTCTCTGATTTTCCCCCAAAAACAATCAAGCGATTGGTCTTTGCCAACTATTGGATCTTCTGTAGCATCGATCCAACACTCAGTGAGAACTTTCATTTCAAGCTCGCTCCAATGTGACGAGTTTGCAGCAGGTTCTTTTGGTTGTTTGCTTTTCTTGGTGCGTTTGGCCATGCTTTTGACCCGGCCCTTCTTTGGTTGTGTTTCAGGAATGGATTGGGGGGTGGGAACAGATTCGGGTGTGGGAGCGGAGTGTTGATCAGGTTGTTGAAAACATGCTGCTGACGATGACCCCCATGGTAGAAACTAGGGGGTTGTGTAGCGGCAAGTGAAGCATAATAAGCTGCCATGAATTGAGGATAACGGGGGTCATTTGGTTGTGGGATGAACGGTATTTGTGATGGGTTGTTAGTGTACGATTGATTAAATTCGTTCACGGCGTTGTTCCAGAAGTCGTCGGCTTTTTGGTTGTTGAAATTCGACATGATTTGTGCTTAAAATGGATTTGTATGTGTTAATGTATCTGAATAATGAAAGTGTGGTGTGTTCTAGTGCTTATGAAGTTGTATATATAGGCTTTTTCAAAAACTAGCCGTTAAAGGACTAAAAGTGTAAACTTTTTTGTACTGCAGGTGGTCAAACAGGCTGTTAGAGGGACCTGTTTTGCCAACTTTTGAAAGTTCAAAAGTTTTGTCTTCTTCCTTCAAAACTATCCGTTGCATTCAAAAAAAAAAAAAAAAGGAGAAACCACTCGTCCCTGCAGGAACGAAACCACCGGACGAGTCCCTCGAACGAGCCATGGACGAGTCCCACCCAACGGTGTGGACTCGTCCGATGTACCCGAACGAACCCATGGACGAGTCCCACCCAACGGTGTGGACTCGTCCGATGTACCCGAACGAACCCATGGACGAGTCCATTGGGGAGCCCCTTATGAAACCCGCCCCCCTTTCCTTTCTAACCACTATAATTTTTCACCAAATTTATATAAAATCAATCACTTGGTAAAACTGCATAAATTTGATCATAAATACCGCACTAGGTTATTGTACTTTATTACAAACTCTTAACCATGTGCTTGAATAGAAATTTATTTATAAAAAAAAGAAAGTGATATTCGTATGATTTGTGTTTGAGTATGTGTGTGATTAAGAATTTTCTGTATGATTTGTGTTTGAGTATGTGTGTGAAAAACGGGAGAGAATTCTATATGAATTCGTGACAACAGAATGATGATCCAGGCCCCTTAACTGTCTTAAAAGCAGCTGAAATCCGAGTTTGCAGAATTGGCAAAATTAGTCCCTCAAGTTCCGAAAATTAATTTTCTGAGACGTTTCTGCCCCTTGGACCCCGCTCCCGGGGGCGCTGCCCCCGGACCCTCGTTCCTTAGGGGCCCGAAAATAACAACTTACCTCCCATGTCGGTGGACGCTGCTATAGGATGAGTACTCCCCGTAAAAATGACATCCCTCCGTGTGTCTTATTCCAGATTAAGGAAGACTACGCTTGTGCCCGACCGGACGAATACTTCCTCTTCTTCTGGTTGATTGAATCGATCGGGGTACCCACCCCTCTCTTGCTGGTTTCATAGATCCGTATGCTTTACTCGAGGGTACGTCTCCCTCAGGTCGACGGGGCACGCTCTCATCCCTAAAAGAGGACAGCCCGAAACTCAAAAAACAGCAAAATACGCTACTCACAATTGCTTAAGTCGTTCCCCCTTTCGTTCTGACAGTACATACCCTCTCATGTAACAATCAGTCTTTCCTCTTAATCAAGGGCATTCCTAAACCTGCTTTCTCTACTTGTCTTCCCCTGCTTGCTTACTTTCGTCCACCTTCTCAGTCCCCGGTCGATTGGTTCCGTGTGAGGCATCCTGCTGAGAGACATTAGCTAATCGGCAAAGAATGATTGGGCATTCAGGCGAGCGGCCCGGTGGTGTGGTACGTAGTGGGTTTAGTACGCCCCGCCAAAACGGCTCCGAAACAAACAAAAAGGTGCGTGCCGCACTCACGAAGGACTGCCAGTGATATACTGGAGGAAGGTGGGGATGACGTCAAGTCCGCATGGACTTTATGGGTTGGGCCACACACGTGCTACAATGGCAATTACAATGGGAAGCAAGGCTGTAAGGCGGAGCGAATCCGGAAAGATTGCCTCAGTTCGGATTGTTCTCTGCAACTCGGGAACATGAAGTTGGAATCGCTAGTAATCGCGAATCAGCATGCCGCTGTGAATATGTACCCGGGCCCTGTACACATAGGCTAAAGAGAAAAACGGTTCAAGATTGAGTTCACAGGACCCAGGAAGTGCTCCTTAACGGTCTTTGACCAGGGAACGGGATAATCCCCACTACCGCTGGCAGGCCAGCCGGGCCGTGAGCACGGTGGGGATGGGCTTCCCAAAAAGCCAGCCCGGGCCGGGGTCAGTATAGAATGAAGGGACGGCCCTAATGTTGTGTTGGCCCCCTTGTGAATCCGTAAATCTGAGGAGCATGCTGCAACAAAAGAAAGGATGGTCCCCTATGCATTTCATTCTTTCCGTTAGGGAAAAAAAGGTTACCTTACGCTGCCATTTTTATAATATTATTGAATAGCATGGCTGGGGGCTAAGATAACTCAAATGGGAGAGCCGTGAACCTCCACCGTGCCGGGGGACCAAGCAGGGCATAGCTAGCGGCTTAGGAACCGACGGATCTCTACATGCAATTCGCTCACTTCGGGAAGAGCGAACGGAAAGAGGAGGCCTTTGCTCTATCTGCTTCTTCCTCTCGCCAGGAATGAACAATTGGAAAAATAAAAAGATTATATATATATATCTTTTTTGTTTATAGATAGATATAGAATTATATTATTTTATTCTATAGAAAAATGAAGTTAAGCAAGCGGCCCTTTCGGCATAACCAGAAGAATTGTGTGAAATAAGTGAATTTATCCAGTTGAGGCATCTTGATTGAGAATAAAGGATTCCCCCCATACAGAAAGTTACTTTTTCCTGTACGAGTAGTGAAGAACTAATAAATTTGTTTTGTTGGTTGTTGACCAACGGAAAGAAATGGGATTTTTGGGCGTCAGATGCCTCTAAGATCATAATAAATTCATATAAGCGTGCACTCCGCACCACCATACTTATACGATGTATTATTATGATACCAATTAACCCAATTACACTAAAATATCCAACATTTTGTTGTTGTTGTTTCTATCATGCATGAGCTTAACTTTATCATACTCATGAGGAAAATATTCTTTTACCCGCTTAAGTAAGCGATCCATTCCCACGTATAACACCCGTTCGAATTTGAATGCATATATACGAAAACAGGACAATCACCAAAAAACCCAGACCCATGATGTTTTCAAGAGTTTGCTCATCATTCTGGGTGGCTAAAGAAGGCAATGCGTTAGCCATACAGGTGCAAAGAAAGGCCAAGCCTCCAAGCTTTGCGGATTTGTCAACCGCACCGGGCATTCCGGATTTGTCAAAACTTCTTATTTCGTATACCATGTAATAAGTCACCCAGAAATGCAAAGATGCAAATTAGAGATGCTGCCACGATAGACAACCCAATCCATGAAGTAGGATTGGTATAATTTTACATTTATAATCTTATAGTCATTAAAACTAATATATAAGTTTAAGGGGTATACTAATAAATTTATCACTTTTCCTTCCATATTATGTCAAAAATGGCTTGAAAAATTTTAGATCAAAAAGTCATTACTTTTCCTTTCTTTTCTTTTAATAAAAAAGCAAAAAATTTCTTACCCTTTCTTTTCTTATTTCTTCAAAACAAAACTTAAAAATACAGTGTAAAGGTAAACTACCTCTTACTTACAACACTTATACTACTATGAGACTTAACTTTGTTATTTTTCTAAATAAAGATCATTGTAATTTTGTGGTGCTAGCTATATTTCACTCTTTAACTTTGTTTATGTTCATAGCTATAATAGTGTGTGGTATCGCCTTAATTTGTTCTGTGCTTTTATAGACTGTTTGCTTTAGAATTTGCTTATAGCAACATTAATTAAAATTTTTTTATCTATTCACCTAAGAAATGTATTTTAAGCAACATGTATATTTGACTTTTGCACAAAATTTAGATGCGATGAAACACACACTAGCTTATTTACAGGTTTTTTTTGGGACTTTTGGATTTATTGTTATTGTGTTTATAGTAATTGTTTTAGTTATTTGGTTTGGCATTTGGTTGTGTTATACTTTTATCTATAGGAGATTAGGCGGCGAAGATTGAATTCTAAAAATTTAAGAATATACAGACTAATTTTACTTTTCTCTTTCAGTTTAGAAGATGTTTTCTTTTTATACAGCGAGTTAGTAATTAGGATACTCTCTTTAATTCAATTTGCAGGTGTTTGTGTTAGTGTCTCATTCAGTTGTATGGCCGGGTCATAATTTTGAAACTTTCTTACCGGATATTAAACTATGAAAGTAAGATATAAGATACTCGTATATATTATTGTAAATAGATTATTTCTCGTGTAATATGCGGATTAAACATATTAAATTGTCGTTATGACTTATAATATAATTAATAATTATAAATAAGACATGTTGAAATTTGATGATACTATTATTTTTAAAAATGTTTTATATCAAACGTCATTAGTAGTATATGTATGTTAATTATATCTTTTGTGACGATATAAAGTTAAATATAGATATTGTCTGCTAAAATTTTTATATATTAGAGGTCCATAATGACATGTTAAATTTTTATAATATCGTAAGTTAACAAACATAGATAAAAGATGTTGAAAATGGTGATTTTGCCCTTTTTACAATCTTTTTTTATTATTATTCTATGCACCGTATATATATCAGTAATATCTTTTATCTAAATATCATATAAGATACTAACAATGTAAAACTAAAAACTTATAACCAATATTTATTACATTATATAATAAAAATTCGATATAAACTCATAATTTAATAAAATGTACGACATATAACAAAAGGAAATAGTATAATGTAAAAATATCAAATAAGTGATTTTAAAAAGTATAATATAAAGCTTATATATTATTTTCCATAATTATATCATCAAAATAATTACTTTTTATAATTACATAGTAGGAATTACTTTCCATGATTAATGACCAAATTTAAACTAACTTTAAATCTAAAAAAGTTTAAAAAGTATATGACATCATCATTTGATCTAATGGCTATAATTAAAAGTTAAACTTCATGTTAGGGCCTAAACTTCTCAATTTTGAAATTAAGGTTTCTTTTTTATATATATTTAGAGAAATATAAACTGTATAAACGCTTATTATGAAGTCCTTTAATTACAAGGAATTATAGCACAATTTTGGAGCCAGTTTTATAAGGAACAGTTTTATAAGGAATCTTTGAACCTTTAAATGATACGGCACTTTGTTCAAATAGGCTTCTATGTGAAGAAAAAGGTTTTCGGAGTCTTGAATAATTCTAAATTAATTTATTTTTTTTTGACAAGTGACTTTCACAGACGCGTATGGCTGAGTCCTCACGCTCAATGAAGGGTAGCTAAGCCATAGCCTTTCGCACCATACCACCTCCTTTGGAAAATACCATCGAGGAGAACCCGCCAAGGCTCGAACCCGAGACCTTGTGGTAAACTCCCCCGGGGCCCGCATAAGCGGTTTAAGGAAAGACCCCTGGCCACTGGGGTTTAAGCCCGTGATTAATTCTAAATTAATTAAATAATACAAAACATTATTCTCAGGAGGTTTTAACTAAATTACAAAAGAAAAGAGACTTTAATCTGGCGTGGCTTTCCTATAAAGTTGTTTAAAGCATCTGGTCTACCTAATTTACGCGCTGAATATTCATTACCTTCTTAACAACGATATAATTGTAACATCCGCGAAATTTGACTCGTTGACTTTACATGTAATATGACTAACAATATAGGTTAATGAAGTATTCGGGCCGTTTTGGTGATTAAATGTCAATGTGGAAGCTATTTGGGTCGTTTCGTGAATTAAATGGCAACGTGTCGTATTTGGGTCAATAATGTGTTTTGAGCGGTGTTAAGTGTGTAACGATGGTAATCTGGCTGGAGAAGAGAAACGGGTCGGTCCGTGGGTAGTCCACGACCCACCAGCCACCCAAGACCCAATCCCCACCTTATCTCTTCTCCCCCCCTTTCATTTCTCTCCTCTTTCTCTCTTTTCTCCTCCAAGAAACACACACAAACATATCTCTCTCTCTCTAGATTTCTATCTCATATATTGGGAATTAAGCAAGATTTTGTTTGGGGTTTTCATCATCAACCTCATCTTAACAACATATCAAAAATTTGAGTTTCAAAGTGCAAGATTTCTATTTTTTTTCTTTTTTTTTTTTTTTTTTTTTTTTTTTTTTTTTTTTTTTTTTTTTTTTTTTTTCTAGCCATTTCGGGTCAAATTCGGGTTAGAGACTAGGTGAAGGTTTTGGTAAGTCAAATTCATCCCATATACTTCTATTTATGCTTGTTCTTATGTTTCTAGTCGTTTTTATGGGACTCCAAGACTTGAAAATGGTAAAAATGGAAATTAGGGTTAGGTTTAGGGTTTGGAGGATTTGTGGATGATTATGATGTTTTGGTCGAATTTGTGGGTTGGGTTATGTGTATTTATGGTTAATAATG
>CM067170.1:67474902-67562402 GCA_034093135.1 Erigeron breviscapus
ATTGATTGATTGATTGATTGATTGATTGATTGATTGATTGATTGATTGATTGATTGATTGATTGATTGATTGATTGATTGATTGATTGATTGATTGATTGATTGATTGATTGATTGATTGATTGATTGATTGATTGATTGATTGATTGATTGATTGATTAAGGTAGATGATGATTTTCCCAAAGAGATGTATCGATCTTTGGAGGATAATGAATGTATATGATTTTGATGATGGTTGACGATTGTTGAATTGTGGATTATATTTATACGCGGTTCACACGCAAGCATAATATATATATATATTCATACGCGGTTCACACGCATGCGGTTCACACGCAAGTATGACCTGTTTATATACGCGGTTCACACGCATGCGGTTCACACGCAAGTATACTTTGTTTGGTGTATTTTGTGGCATGGTTGATACGAATTCGATATGTATTACAATAGGCGTTATGATTGTTTATGCTTTTGGCGTTTGTGTTGATATTTACATCATTTGTGCACTCTTATTTCACGCTTACTCGTTTTGTGTGATCTTGTTGTTGGACGTTACTGTGTTACTTAGAGGCTCACTGTAAGTCATGTTTCGCCTCTATTAGTATGTTATGATTTGGTGGATGGTTTCCTTGTGGACCATTACTACGAACTCACCAACCTTGTGTTGACTATGCTTAGTACACTTTTCAGGTAACCAGGTTATCCAGGGCGTGGAGTTGATTGTTTGCTTGCTGTTGAACCCGGACTGGACTTATATGGATCAAGGATCCATTGCCTTATGTTGCATTGTACTTAGGATTGATAGCACTCTTTCGATGTCGTGTTGTAAACCTTGACGATTACTTGCTTCTGTTACATTTTGATACTTGTTTCTTTTATTGTATGGATTCACTGAATCCTTTATTTGCATTTAGTTCATGTTCTACATTAATCCCACCTTGCGCTATATGATTTCCGTGATATTCTGAGCCTTGGCTTGGGGTGTTACAGAATGGTGGCCCATGCGGGGTCGTAGAGAATTAGGCGGTTTGACCTAGACTACGGCTTAAGTTAAAACTCTTCATATAGCATGCATGGTTAGGAAATTTGTGTGCAACATGAATTCTGTGAACCTTAGAAAGTGTATATTGTGAGTTCGTAGTTAAGACCACTTATGTGATGGATTGAATTCAACGTGATGAATGTGGAATGGGTACAATGTGGTTAATGTATGCATTGATTGAAATTAATTGTCATTGATATGGATTGTTGTTACTGATTGATGTTTGTTGGATGCGTTAGAGCAAAATGAAGTTATGGTATTAACTTAGTATAATATTGTGACAACCCTAAAAGAACCCGATCAACTCTTTTATGGTCGCCCAACATTATAACAAGTTAATGACATCATGGATTGCGCACGTGTGGCTTAAAGTATAATAAGGAACCGATATGCTTAATGGAAGTTGATTGGGTGGAGGGTTAGCCGTTGGTACACCCTGTATACATACCTGGTCAATAACTAGAGAGCATATCGAATTCGGATTATACTTTGAATCATTCGTGTTAGTTGCTTGGCTTAGTGTATAATAGGGAACCGATATGCTTAATGGAAGTTGATTGGGTGGAGGGTTAGCCGTTGGTACACCCTGTATACATACCTGGTCAATAACTAGAGAGCATATCGAATTCGGATTATACTTTGAATCATTCGTGTTAGTTGCTTGGCTTAGTGTATAATAGGGAACCGATATGCTTAATGGAAGTTGATTGGGTGGAGGGTTAGCCGTTGGTACACCCTGTATACATACCTGGTCAATGACTAGAGAGCATATCGAATTCGGATTATACTTTGAATCATTCGTGTTAGTTGCTTGGCTTAGTGTATAATAGGGAACCGATATGCTTAATGGAAGTTGATTGGGTGGAGGGTTAGCCGTTGGTACACCCTGTATACATACCTGGTCAATGACTAGAGAGCATATCGAATTCAGATTATACTTAACCCATTGGTGTTAATTGTTTGATTTTATGATGTATTAAGCATGATTACTTGAATTAATAATGAACGATTGTAATGAAATTGACGTAATGATATGCTAAGTAACAATCTCATAGAATTCTAACACTCTTGCCTTAGCTTAATGATATGAAATGAGTATGTGGTACCGGTATGAGAGCATTGACTACTTGTGTGACTAACATGTGAGCATTTGAGACTAACTCTCGGGTCAACGTGTCACTTGCTTTATAGAAATGGTGAGACCAAGGAGAACCGGAACGAACTACAGGGATGAACCGGAAGAACCTCAACCGGAAGCTCAACCGGAGGTACAAGGAGTTAGAGGTAGGGGCCGTGGTAGAGGCCAAGGAAGGGGTCGTGGTGAAATTCCTGAACCAAACATGGCTGAGGTGATCGCTCAAACGATCGCTAATCTCATGCCAACCATTATTGCTCAAGTCACGGCAAGTTTTGGGCAGAACAATGTGGCTCAAAACAATGAAGCCCCAGAAAATGTGAATAATGAAAATGCTCAACCTCAGGACGCAGAAAACGAAGAAGAGGAACCAGTGAGAATTGATAACCGCATGCCCATGTATAATCAATACGGGGGATACCGACAGGGATGTATATTTAAGGACTTCAAAAGCTGTGGGGCACCGGAGTTTAATGGAAGAGGTGGTCCCACCGAGTGTATAAGGTGGTTTGAGGAGATCGAGGCAGTGATTGAAAGAAGTCATTGCACATATGACGACCGGATTTCTTATGCATCCGGCATGTTTAAAAGTGACGCCTTGAGTTGGTGGAACCAAGAGATAACTTTGGGGCGGACTTATAACTTAGAATGGATCGATTTCAAGAACAAAGTGAAGGCAAAGTTTTGTCCTCCCTATGAACTACAAAAACTTGACCATTGAGTTTGCTAATCTCAATATGGAAGGAGCCGATTTCAAGAGTTATGTTAGACGATTTCAAGAGTTGTCTACCCTCATTCCTCACTTGGTGGATTCTGAGGCTCGAGCCATCGAGAAGTTTGTATTGGGCTTGAATCCTCAAGTCCGATCCTATGTGAATTCTAACATGCCTACTTCTTTAGCCGATGCTGTCAACCGGGCCGGTAGTGTGACTGAAGACTTATTGAGGAGCGGTGTTTTGAGTAACTCCTCAACAAACAAGAGAAAGGAAATGGGAGAATCAAGTGGGATGAAGAAAATGGGAAGGTTTGATCCCACGAATGTTAACCGGGGAAGGGGGATGGCGGCAGTTAAGCCGGCGAGGAGGCCTTATGTGGGACCTCATCCTTTTTGTAACGGGTGTAATAAGCATCATCCCATTAACACCCAATGTGGAGCTTGCCTCAATTGTAATCAACCTGGACATTTGGCAAGAGATTGTAGAGCACCGAAAACGGCACCTTTGAATATAGTACCTCTTCAAACCGTTCATCCTCAAGGCAACTTTCCATGGGGTACGTGCTTTAAATGTGGAAGCCCTGATCACTACCGAAATAATTGCCCGCAATGGATTGGACAACAAGTCGAAGTGGCGGTCCATCCGAATCAACTCCAAATTACCGGGCCGAACCAAAACCGTGGCCAACAAGGCCATCAAGTTCATCCTCGTGACCGAGCTTTTGCGGGAATTGGCAATGGAGGCCAAAATGATCCAAACGTTGGTTAAGGTACATTCTTCTTAACAGTCGTTATGATATGACACTATTCGATATTGGAACAGACTATGATCTCGTTTATCCTAACGTTACTCCTTTGAATTACGCTCGTTCGTGTGTTTTCGAACTATATGTTTAAGATTTCGAGTGTTTAACGACTCACTAACCAAATTTGGTCAAATACCCCGTGTGTACATCTTGACCCTAGAAGACGACAAACTCTTCACGTACGTTGTGCTCTGTGATATTAAGGTTCTTGACGATTGAGTGAGTGCAATTTGAATACCAACGGTTAATACGGTTCTTAGTTGTGTAGTAGGGTTACCAATGTAGAAAAATTTAACGGTAGGGTTTTTAGGGTTTCATGCAAATTGTCAAACTCAAGCGTCCTTAGAGCTACCGTCTTAAGAATCTGAAAACTAGCGTCACCTCTGATAATCTTGAGTCTCCCGAGGTTTCTCCGGGTGACTTATCGGGCTGGTTCCATCTCGATAATTTAAATTTCGTATATGCTTAACTTCCTAACATCGCGCGCGTGGTCAAAACCCTTATAGACTTCTGAGTTGCGAATAAGCGTGTAGTGAAAGACGAGAGAGAGATTTGAAGGAAAACAAATTCTGATGGACTTCATTATGGAGTCGCCGAAGACAAGAAATGGGTTGATGTGTGGTGGAGATCGCTAGAGTTGAGACCTAAGTACCCACATTTGTTTAACGATTGGTGATTCGTTGAATTTCGGGACGAAATTCTTTTGACGGGGGGATAATGTAACATCCGCGAAATTTGACTCGTTGACTTTACATGTAATATGACTAACAATATAGGTTAATGAAGTATTCGGGCCGTTTTGGTGATTAAATGTCAATGTGGAAGCTATTTGGGTCGTTTCGTGAATTAAATGGCAACGTGTCGTATTTGGGTCAATAATGTGTTTTGAGCGGTGTTAAGTGTGTAACGATGGTAATCTGGCTGGAGAAGAGAAACGGGTCGGTCCGTGGGTAGTCCACGACCCACCAGCCACCCAAGACCCAATCCCCACCTTATCTCTTCTCCCCCCTTTCATTTCTCTCCTCTTTCTCTCTTTTCTCCTCCAAGAAACACACACAAACATATCTCTCTCTCTCTAGATTTCTATCTCATATATTGGGAATTAAGCAAGATTTTGTTTGGGGTTTTCATCATCAACCTCATCTTAACAACATATCAAAAATTTGAGTTTCAAAGTGCAAGATTTCTAGCCATTTCGGGTCAAATTCGGGTTAGAGACTAGGTGAAGGTTTTGGTAAGTCAAATTCATCCCATATACTTCTATTTATGCTTGTTCTTATGTTTCTAGTCGTTTTTATGGGACTCCAAGACTTGAAAATGGTAAAAATGGAAATTAGGGTTAGGTTTAGGGTTTGGAGGATTTGTGGATGATTATGATGTTTTGGTCGAATTTGTGGGTTGGGTTATGTGTATTTATGGTTAATAATGTTTGATTATACTTCAAATTGGGTTAAAAGTTCTTACAAATCGATTTGAGTGGGTTTGGGTCGAATTTAAGGGTTTTGGGTTGTTGTTGCTGCTGCTGGTGCTGCTTGTGGTTCTGGCCAGAAAAGGGCCACTGCGGCGCAGTGGCTTAGGCCTAGCCCACTGCGGCGCAGTGGCTAGGGTCTGCCCAGTTCCTGGTTGTCCCACTGCGGCGCAGTGGGAGGGCATAGTCCCCACTGCGGCGCAGTGGATTCTCTCGGCCATTCTCGCTCCTTAGCCCACTGCGGCGCAGTGGGCATGGTTTTGGCTCACTGCGGCGCAGTGGATACTTTCGGGGAAATTTTGCGCGTCAGTTTTAAAACGTCAATAACTTTTGATCCGTAAGTCCAATCGAGTCATATGACCTATTGTTAGAATCGTAAGAGAGTCTAGTTTCATGTTATGACACTCGTTTTATATGAACCTTCTTCCATTTCAAAAAGTGTCGAGTCAAAGTGTCTTGTTCTTACTCGTTTAAGTTGTAAAGGCGTTTAGGGTTTGCGATTTGGCCTAATTGTGCTAACCCAACTTGTTTAAGATTATATAGTTGACATTATGGTATTATGATGTATATGTATAGGTTGTGGCCGTGTGGATCCTAACACTCGCTATTAATCTCTTATTAACTCGACTTAAGCTTCTTTGCCGATCAAGGTGAGTTTCGTATCTCCCTACTCACTTGAGATCCGGGCTGAAAAGTGTAAACCTGGTGTGTTTACTTGCATTTATTGATTGATTGATTGATTGATTGATTGATTGTTTTAGTTGTTGGATTGGTGTGATGGTTCCTTTCGTTTGATTGGTTAAATTGGTTTGAGTATCGAATTGTTGAGATGATTTTTTACGTTCGAATGACTTAGTTATATTTGTATGTATCTAGTAATATTAGGATAGATGTACATACATGAAAGTCGGTTATGCCTTCGTCGGGTTTTAGATGTGGTGGGAAGGCTGCGGGTGACCCTATACATAAGCATCTAGAACTCGATGAAAGTAAAATCCTCCGAAGTGTAAGTACGCGTTGTTAGAGTGATTGATGGATATTGGGAATGTGTTGGGATGTTCATATACGCTTTGTTATACTTGACTTGTGCGGTGCACACTCAAACATACTTTTATTGTTGCATTGATGACGTTATTGATACGCATTTGATATACATCATGGTCTTACATGCGTACGGCTCATGATCCGACGTTAATAATTCGCGTACTCATTTATTACGCGATGTTGCTTTACCCCATATGATCTTGTAGTGATTTGATATTGTGATTAGGATAGTGTGCATACAGGGAAGACGACGATACCTTTAATGGATTATGGATGTGGTGGGAAGGCTGCGGGTGACCCTATATATAAGCATCTATGATTCCTTAAAAGTAAAGTCGTATGAAATGTATGTGCAATGTAATTATGGTTGATTCTAGTAAAGGATTGATATATATATATTATTGTGATTATTATTACTATTTAGGATGGACGTGCATACATGGAAGTCGGTTACGCCTTCAAAGAGTTCTAGATGTGGTGGGAAGGCTGCGGGTGACCCTATATATAAGCATCTAGAACTTGATGAAAGCAGAATCCTCCTAAGTGTATGTGCGTGTAGTTTATTTTGAGTTAATTATCGATGGTTGACGATTGTTGAATTGTGGTTGGTGTTTATTCGCGGTTCACACGCAAGCATATATATATTTATACGCGGTTCACACGCAAGCATAATATATATATATATTCATACGCGGTTCACACGCAAGCATATATTATTTTACGCGGTTCACACGCAAGTATGACCTGTTTATATACGCGGTTCACACGCATGCGGTTCACACGCAAGTATACTTTGTTTGGTGTATTTTGTGGCATGGTTGATACGAATTCGATATGTATTACAATAGGCGTTATGATTGTTTATGCTTTTGGCGTTTGTGTTGATATTTACATCATTTGTGCACTCTTATTTCACGCTTACTCGTTTTGTGTGATCTTGTTGTTGGACGTTACTGTGTTACTTAGAGGCTCACTGTAAGTCATGTTTCGCCTCTATTAGTATGTTATGATTTGGTGGATGGTTTCCTTGTGGACCATTACTACGAACTCACCAACCTTGTGTTGACTATGCTTAGTACACTTTTCAGGTAACCAGGTTATCCAGGGCGTGGAGTTTGATTGTTTGCTTGCTGTTGAACCCGGACTGGACTTATATGGATCAAGGATCCATTTGCCTTATGTTGCATTGTACTTAGGATTGATAGCACTCTTTCGATGTCGTGTTGTAAACCTTGACGATTACTTGCTTCTGTTACATTTTGATACTTGTTTCTTTTATTGTATGGATTCACTGAATCCTTTATTTGCATTTAGTTCATGTTCTACATTAATCCCACCTTGCGCTATATGATTTCCGTGATATTCTGAGCCTTGGCTTGGGGTGTTACAATTTGTGTAACATCCGTGAATTTTGACCCATTGACTTTATGTGTAATTTGACTAACAATCTTGTTTAATGAAATAAGTGGGTCGTTTGGTGAATTAAATGACAATGTGTGTTAGTCGAGCGTTGATTGTTTTATGGCTTGTGGGAGAAACGGGTCGGCCCGTGGGTAGTCCAAGACCCACCAGCCACCCATGACCCATTCCCCCCCCCCATATCTCTTTCTCCCCTCTCACTTCTTATCTATCTACCTCTCTCTTTCTCTCTTTCTCTCAAAAGCAAAGCAAGACCCATTTCAATCTTCTTCACCATTTCTTGCATCAAATTAGTGTTGGATCGATTATAACATAGAAATCATAGTCACTTTCATCTCACTTTCGTCTTATCAAAGAATCAAAGCCAAGTTCTAGCATTTTTACCCAATTAGGTCAAATTTGGGTTTGAGCTCAAGGAGACGTTTTGGTAAGTCAAATTCATCCCATTTACACCTACTTATGTTTGTTATTGCATTTCTAGTCATCTTGAACAATTGCAAGTCTTGAATCGAGTCAAAAGACGATTTAGGTCAAACTAGGGTTTCGATTAGGGTTGGAACGATTTGTTATGATTTTGATGTTTTGGGTCGAATTTGTGGATTGGGTTACGTTTATTTATGGTTAATGGTGTTTATTTATGCTTCACATTAAGTTACAAGTTCCTACAAATCGATTTGGGTTGGTTTGGGTCGAGTTTTTAAGGGTTTTGGTCTTGTTTTCTGCATATGCTGGTGCTGCTGCTCTTCTGGTCCAGTATGGGGCCACTGCGGCGCAGTGGCTTAGGCTATCCCACTGCGGCGCAGTGGCTAGGGCCTGGTCAAGTTTGGGTTAGCTCACTGCGGCGCAGTGAGCTTGGCAAAGGCTCACTGCGGCGCAGTGGTTAGTTTCTGGGAAATGTTGCGCGTCGATTTTTAAACATTAATAACTTTTGATCCGTAAGTCCAAATAAGTCGTATGACCTATCGTTGGAATCGTAAGAGAGTCTATTTTCTTGTGGTAACACTCTTTTTGCATGAATCTCTTCTCATTTCTAATAAGGTCGAGTCGAATGCGTCTTGTTCCTACTCGTTTAAATTGTAAAGGCATTTAGGGTTTGTGACTCGACCTAATTGTGATAAACCAACTTGTTTATGATTGTAGAGTTGACATTATGGTATTATGATGTATAATTATAGGTTGTGGACGTGTGGACCCTATTACTCGTTTGTAATCTTATTCTAGCTTCTTTGCCGGGCAAGGTGAGTTTCGTATCTCCCTACTCGCTTGAGATTTGGGCTGAAAAGTGTAAACCTGGCGTGTTTACTTGCATTTATTGATTTATTGATTGGTTGACTTGATTGTTGGATTGATGGGATAGTTCGTTTCGTTTAATTGACTTGGGTTATGTTTTAGTTAAGTATTACTTTTATATTAGGATAGACGTACATACATGGAAGTCGGTTATGCCTTCATTGGGTTCTAGATGTGGTGGGAAGGCTGCGGGTGACCCTATATATAAGCATCTGGGACTTGAAGAAAGTAGAATCCTCTGAAGTATATGTACGTATAGTCGGTTTAAATTGTGATTAGTGGCTTATGTTGTTGATTATTGATTGTTGGCGCAGTTTATCGTATATTGATTGTTGGCGCAGGTTTATCGTATATTGATTGTTGGCGCAGGTTTATCGTATATTGATTGTTGGTTCATGATTTATGCATTTACATTCGATTGTAAGCATTGCATACATTGTTGATGACCCTCGGCAGGGGATTGCCGACATCCTGGTGCATAGATGTATGCACCCATTTTGGATGTAGACCTGACTCCGAGTATATAGACATATATATCTCGATGATTTGAGATACAAGCTCACTGCGGCGCAGTGGCTTGGAAGGTCCTGCGGCGCAGTGGCTTGGCTAGCTCACTGCGGCGCAGTGGCTTGGCAAGGCTCACTGCGGCGCAGTGAGCTTGGCAAAGGCTCACTGCGGCGCAGTGAGCTTGGCTAAGCTCACTGCGGCGCAGTGGCTTGGCAAAGGCTCACTGCGGCGCAGTGGCTTGGCAAGCTCACTGCGGCGCAGTGAGCTTGGCAAAGGCTCACTGCGGCGCAGTGGCTTGGCAAAGGCTCACTGCGGCGCAGTGAGCTTGGCAAAGGCTCACTGCGGCGCAGTGAGCTTGGCAGGCTCACTGCGGCGCAGTGAGCTTGGCAAAGGCTCACTGCGGCGCAGTGAGCTTGGCAAAGGCTCACTGCGGCGCAGTGGCTTGGCGGCTCACTGCGGCGCAGTGGCTTGGAAGGCTCACTGCGGCGCAGTGAGCTTGGCAAAGGCTCACTGCGGCGCAGTGAGCTTGGAAGGCTCACTGCGGCGCAGTGGCTTGGCTAGCCCACTGCGGCGCAGTGAGCTTGGAAAGGCTCACTGCGGCGCAGTGAGCTTGGAAAGGCTCACTGCGGCGCAGTGGCTTGGCAAAGGCTCACTGCGGCGCAGTGAGCTTGGCAAAGGCTCACTGCGGCGCAGTGGCTTGGAAAGGCTCACTGCGGCGCAGTGGCTTGGCTAGCCACTGCGGCGCAGTGGCTTGGAGGCTCACTGCGGCGCAGTGAGCTTGGCAAGCTCACTGCGGCGCAGTGAGCTTGGCAAAGGCTCACTGCGGCGCAGTGAGCTTGGCAAAGGCTCACTGCGGCGCAGTGAGCTTGGCAAAGCTCACTGCGGCGCAGTGAGCTTGGCAAAGGCTCACTGCGGCGCAGTGAGCTTGGCAAAGCTCACTGCGGCGCTGTGGCTTAAAGTATAATAAGGAACCGATATGCTTAATGGAAGTTGATTAGGTGGAGGGTTAGCCGTTGGTACACCCTGTATACATACCAGGTCAATAACTAGTAAGCATATCGAATTCGGATTATACTTTGAATCATTTGTGTTAGTTGTTTAACTTGCATTTATTGATTTATTGATTGGTTGACTTGATTGTTGGATTGATGGGATAGTTCGTTTCGTTTAATTGACTTGGGTTATGTTTTAGTTAAGTATTACTTTTATATTAGGATAGACGTACATACATGGAAGTCGGTTATGCCTTCATTGGGTTCTAGATGTGGTGGGAAGGCTGCGGGTGACCCTATATATAAGCATCTGGGACTTGAAGAAAGTAGAATCCTCTGAAGTATATGTACGTATAGTCGGTTTAAATTGTGATTAGTGGCTTATGTTGTTGATTATTGATTGTTGGCGCAGGTTTATCGTATATTGATTGTTGGTTCATTTATCGTATATTGATTGTTGGCGCAGGTTTATCGTATATTGATTGTTGGCGCAGGTTTATCGTATATTGATTGTTGGTTCATGATTTATGCATTTACATTCGATTGTAAGCATTGCATACATTGTTGATGACCCTCGGCAGGGGATTGCCGACATCCTGGTGCTATGTGATTTCCGTGATATTCCGAGCCTCGGCTTGGGGTGTTACAGAATGGTGGCCCATGCGTGGTCGTAGAGAATTAGGCGGTTTGACCTAGACTACGGCTTAAGTTAAAACTCTTCATATAGCATGCATGGTTAGGAAATTCGTGTGCAATGTGAATTATGTGAATCCCCGTGTGAGTTCGTAGTTAAGACCTCTTGTGTGATAGCTTGAATTCAATGTGATGAATGTGGATTACGGTTAGTATGGTTTGTTGTTGTTAATTGTTGGAACTAATTGGATGATTTAGGGCAAAATGAAAGGATGCCATTAACTTAGTATAATATTGTGGCAACCCTAAAAGAACCCGATCAACTCTTTTATGGTTACCCGATGTTATAGCAAGTTCATGACATCGTGGATTGCGCACGCGTGGCTTAAAGTATAATAAGGAACCGATATGCTTAATGGAAGTTGATTAGGTGGAGGGTTAGCCGTTGGTACACCCTGTATACATACCAGGTCAATAACTAGTAAGCATATCGAATTCGGATTATACTTTGAATCATTTGTGTTAGTTGTTTAACTGCATGATATTTTGAGCATGATTACTTAAATTAATGGTGAGGTATTGTAATAAATCCAACGTGATGATATGATATGTGGAAATCCCTTATAATTCTAACACTCTTGCCTTAGCATAACGTTATGAAATGAGTATGTGGTATCGGTATGAGAGCATTGACTACTTGTGTGGCTAACATGTGAGCATTTGAGACTAACTCTCGGGTCAACGTGTCACTTGTTTTATAGAAATGGCGAGACCAAGGAGAGTCGGAACGAACTATAGGGCCGAAGAGGAAGAACCGCAACCGGAAGCTCAACCAGAAGTGCAAGGAGGTAGGGGCCGTGGTAGGGGCCGTGGTAGGGGCCGTGGTAGGGGCCGTGGTAGGGGTCGTGGTGGGCGTGGGGAGCCGTGGTAGGGGCCGTGGTAGGGGCCGTGGTAGAGGTCGTGGTAGGGGCCGGTGGTAGGGGTCGTGGTGGAGCTCCTGAGCCAAACTTGGCCGAGGTAGGGGCCGTGGTAGGGGCCGTGGTAGGGGCCGTGGTAGGGGTCGTGGTAGGGGCCGGGAAGGGGTCGTGGTGAGGAGCCGAGGTAGGGGCCGTGGTAGGGGCCGTGGTAGGGGCCGTGGTAGGGGCCGTGGTAGGGGCCGTGGTAGGGGCCGTGGTAGGGGCCGTGGTAGGGGCCGAGGTAGGGGCCGTGGTAGGGGCCGTGGAAGAGGTCGTGGTAGGGGCCGTGGTAGGGGTCGTGGTGGAGCTCCTGAGCCAAACTTAGGGGCCGTGGTAGGGGCCGTGGGAGAGGTCGTGGTAGGGGCCGTGGTAGGGGCCGTGGTAGGGGCCGTGGTGGTCGCGGTAGGGGCCGTGGTAGGGGTCGTGGTGGAGCTCCTGAGCCAAACTTGGCCGAGGTAGGGGCCGTGGCTCAACCGGAAGTCAACCAGGTGGGAGGTAGGGGCCGTGGTAGGGGCCGTGGTAGGGGCCGTGGTAGGGGCCGTGGTAGAGGTCGTGGTAGGGGCCGTGGTAGGGGTCGTGGTGGAGCTCCTGAGCCAAACTTGGCCGAGGTAGGGGCCGTGGTAGGGGCCGTGGTAGGGGCCGTGGTAGGGGTCGTGGTAGGGGCCGGAAGGGGTCGTGGTGAGGAGCCGTGGTAGGGGCCGTGGTAGGGGCCGTGGTAGGGGCCGTGGTAGGGGCCGTGGTAGGGGCCGTGGTAGGGGCCGTGGTAGGGGCCGTGGTAGGGGCCGTGGTAGGGGCCGTGGTAGGGGCCGTGGTAGGGGCCGTGGTAGGGGCCGTGGTAGGGGCCGTGGTAGGGGCCGTGGTAGGGGCCGTGGTAGGGGCCGTGGTAGGGGCCGTGGTAGGGGCCGTGGTAGGGGCCGTGGTAGGGGCCGTGGTAGGGGCCGTGGTAGGGGCCGTGGTAGGGGCCGTGGTAGGGGCCGTGGTAGGGGCCGTGGTAGGGGCCGTGGTAGGGGCCGTGGTAGGGGCCGTGGTAGGGGCCGTGGTAGGGGCCGTGGTAGAGGCCGAGGTAGGGGCCGTGGTAGGGGCCGTGGGAGAGGTCGTGGTAGGGGCCGTGGTAGGGGTCGTGGTGGAGCTCCTGAGCCAAACTTGGCCGAGGTAAGGGCCGTGGCTCAACCGGAAGCTCAACCAGAAGTGCAAGGAGGTAGGGGCCGTGGTAGGGGCCGTGGTAGGGGCCGTGGTAGGGGCCGTAGTAGAGGTCGTGGTAGGGGCCGGGGTAGGGGTCGTGGTGGAGCTCCTGAGCCAAACTTGGCCGAGGTAGGGGCCGTGGTAGGGGCCGTGGTAGGGGCCGTGGTAGGGGTCGTGGTAGGGGCCGTGGAAGGGGTCGTGGTGAGGAGCCGAGGTAGGGGCCGTGGTAGGGGCCGTGGTAGGGGCCGTGGTAGGGGCCGTGGTAGGGGCCGTGGTAGGGGCCGTGGTAGGGGCCGTGGTAGGGGCCGTGGTAGGGGCCGTGGTAGGGGCCGTGGTAGGGGCCGTGGTAGGGGCCGTGGTAGGGGCCGTGGTAGGGGCCGTGGTAGGGGCCGTGGTAGGGGCCGTGGTAGGGGCCGTGGTGGAGGCCGTGGTAGGAGGCGTGGTAGGGGCCGAGGTAGGGGCCGTGGCAGAGGTCGTGGTAGGGGCCGTGGAAGAGGTCGTGGTAGGGGCCGTGGTAGGGGAAAAGCAAAGTTTTGTCCTCCGTATGAACTACAAAACTTAACCATTGAATTCGCAAATCTAAACATGGAGGGAGCCGATTACAAGGGCTATGTGAGACGATTTCAAGAGTTGTCCACCCTCATTCCTCACTTGGTGGGTACCGAGTCACAGGCCATCCAGAAGTTTGTATTGGGCTTGAATCCTCAAGTCCGATCTTATGTAAACTCCAACATGCCTACTTCTTTGGCTAATGCGGTCAACCAAGCCGGGAGTGTGACTGAAGATTTATTGAGATGTGGTGTTTTGAGTAAGTCCTCATCAAACAAGAGGAAAGAAGTGGGGGAGTCAAGTGGGGTAAAGAAAGCGGGAAGGTTTGACCCCAAGAATGCTTATAGGGGTAGGGTAATGGCGGCGGTAGAACCGGCTAGGAGGCCTTATACCGGGCCTCATCCTTTCTGTGGGAGGTGCAACAGGCACCATCCCGCCACTACTCCATGTGGGGCATGCTATAATTGCAACCAAGTTGGGCACGCATCCAAGAATTGTAGAGCTCCAAGAGCCGGCCCAATGAATGCGGCTCCTATTCGGGCCGTTCCTCCTCAAGGTAACCAAAGAAGAGGCGAATGTTTTGAATGTGGTAGCCGTGACCACTACCGAAATAATTGTCCTCGATGGGTGGGACAACAAGTTCAAGTAGCCGTTCATCCCAATCAACTACAAATGGTCGGGCCTAATCAAAACCGGGGACAACAAGGCCACCAAGTGCAACCACGCGGCCGAGCCTTTGCGGCCAATGCAAATGAAGCCCGCAATGATCCTAACGTTGTAGCAGGTACTTTTCTCCTTAATGGTCTCTATGCCACCGTTCTATTTGATTCCGGGGCCGATTTTAGCCTCGTGTCTTCTAACTTTGTTCCTTTGATTGATGTGCATCCGTGTGCTCTAAACTATGTGCTTGACATTGAAATGGTAAACGGGTCACTAACTAGAATTAGTCAAATACTTCGAGAATGTGTCTTGACTTTGGAAGATGTCGACTTCTTCATTGACCTTATGCCCCTTGACATTGGTAGTTTTGATATTATAGTGGGTATGGATTGGTTGACGGCGGTAAATGCAACCATTGATTGTGGCGAGAGAGTTGTTAAAATACCTTTGGCTAACGGTAAAATTCTTAGGGTTCAAGGCGAAATCTCCGATTCCTCTAATTCTAAAGTCTTTAGTGCTACCATCTCAAAGGTAGAATTGAAGACCGTTCCTATCGTTTGTGATTTTCCCGATGTTTTTCCGGATGACTTACCGGGATTACCTCCAACCCGTGAACTTGATTTTCGTATCAATCTTATTCCCGAAGCCGCGCCCATAGCAAAAGCTCCATATAGACTAGCCTTAACCGAAATGCAGGAGCTACAAACTCAACTCAAGGAACTCCAAGAGAAGGGTTTCATTCGCCCTAGTCAATCTCCTTGGGGTGCTCCTGTTCTCTTCGTCAAAAAGAAAGACGGATCCTTCAGAATGTGTATTGATTACCGGGAATTGAACAAGCTCACCGTGAAGAACCGATATCCTCTCCCAAGAATTGATGACTTGTTTGATCAACTTCAAGGAGCTAAGCACTTCTCAAAAATCGATCTTCGCTCGGGTTATCATCAACTCCGGGTACATGAAGATGACATCCCCAAAACGGCTTTTCGCACAAGGTATGGTCATTTTGAATTCACCGTAATGCCTTTTGGGTTGACTAATGCACCGGCGGTGTTCATGGACTTGATGAACCGGGTGTGTCAACCATACTTAGACAAGTCTGTCATTGTGTTCATTGATGACATACTTGTATACTCGAAGACGAAGGAGGAGCATGTTGAGCACTTGCGTGAAGTGCTTGAACTACTAAGGAAAGAGAAATTGTATGCTAAGTTCTCCAAGTGTGAGTTTTGGTTGGAAGAGGTTCACTTTCTTGGTCACGTGGTGAGCAAGGAGGGTATTCATGTGGACTCAAGCAAGATTGAAGCGGTCAAGAATTGGAGAAGACCCGAAACGCCATCCGAGATCCGCCAATTTCTTGGATTGGCGGGTTATTATAGAAGATTTATTGAAAATTTCTCCCGTATTGCACAACCACTCACTCTCTTGACTCAAAAGGAGAGAAATTTTGAATGGGGCGAAAGACAAGAAAGCGCCTTCCAAACTCTTAAAGATATGCTGTGTGATGCTCCTATTTTGACGCTACCGGATGGAATTGAAGATTTCGTTGTTTATTGTGATGCTCCTATTTTGACGCTACCGGATGGAATTGAAGATTTCGTTGTTTATTGTGATGCTTCGGGGCAAGGGTTGGGTTGTGTTCTTATGCAAAGGGGTAAGGTCATTGCTTATGCCTCTCGTCAATTGAAGGTGCATGAGAAGAACTACCCGACACATGATTTGGAATTGGGAGCGGTTGTGTTTGCTTTGAAGTGTTGGAGGCATTATCTCTATGGCACCAAATGTGTGATTTATACCGATCACAAAAGCCTCCAACACATCTTCAACCAAAGTGAATTGAATATGAGGCAAAGGCGTTGGTTAGAACTATTTAGTGATTATGATTGTGACATCCGTTATCACCCGGGCAAGGCAAATGTAGTAGCCGATGCCTTGAGCCGAAAGGAGAGAGTGAAACCAAGACGGGCTAGAGCTATGAGCCTCACGGTAGGGCCGAATATTCGTGATCGGATCATTGAAGCCCAAATTCAAGCCACCCTACCGGAAAACTTTGGAAACGAGAACCTAGATGGTATGGAACAACAATTCGACCGGAAGAATGATAATGGGCTATACATGGTTGAAAGACTTTGGGTTCCTATTTTCGGCGACTTAAGAACACTTATCATGAATGAAGCTCACCTATCGCCTTATTCGGTCCATCCCGGGTCGGATAAGATGTACTTTGACTTGAAAGATTTGTATTGGTGGCCGGGCATGAAGCGTGATGTGGCTAGGTATGTGAGTGAGTGTCTTACTTGCTTACAAGTCAAAGCCGATCACAAGAAGCCACCCGGTTTGTTGGTACAACCGGTGATGCCCGAATGGAAGTGGGAACATATCTCAATGGACTTCATTACTAAGCTACCGAAGACAAGAAAGCGCCTTCCAAACTCTTAAAGATATGCTGTGTGATGCTCCTATTTTGACGCTACCGGATGGAATTGAAGATTTCGTTGTTTATTGTGATGCTTCGGGGCAAGGGTTGGGTTGTGTTCTTATGCAAAGGGGTAAGGTCATTGCTTATGCCTCTCGTCAATTGAAGGTGCATGAGAAGAACTACCCGACACATGATTTGGAATTGGGAGCGGTTGTGTTTGCTTTGAAGTGTTGGAGGCATTATCTCTATGGCACCAAATGTGTGATTTATACCGATCACAAAAGCCTCCAACACATCTTCAACCAAAGTGAATTGAATATGAGGCAAAGGCGTTGGTTAGAACTATTTAGTGATTATGATTGTGACATCCGTTATCACCCGGGCAAGGCAAATGTAGTAGCCGATGCCTTGAGCCGAAAGGAGAGAGTGAAACCAAGACGGGCTAGAGCTATGAGCCTCACGGTAGGGCCGAATATTCGTGATCGGATCATTGAAGCCCAAATTCAAGCCACCCTACCGGAAAACTTTGGAAACGAGAACCTAGATGGTATGGAACAACAATTCGACCGGAAGAATGATAATGGGCTATACATGGTTGAAAGACTTTGGGTTCCTATTTTCGGCGACTTAAGAACACTTATCATGAATGAAGCTCACCTATCGCCTTATTCGGTCCATCCCGGGTCGGATAAGATGTACTTTGACTTGAAAGATTTGTATTGGTGGCCGGGCATGAAGCGTGATGTGGCTAGGTATGTGAGTGAGTGTCTTACTTGCTTACAAGTCAAAGCCGATCACAAGAAGCCACCCGGTTTGTTGGTACAACCGGTGATGCCCGAATGGAAGTGGGAACATATCTCAATGGACTTCATTACTAAGCTACCGAAGACAAGAAGCGGTCGTGACACGATTTGGGTGATAGTAGATCGGTTAACGAAGTCGGCTCACTTTTTAGCCATTCGCGAAACCGATAAATTTGACACTTTGGCTCGTTTATACATCAAGGAAGTAATATCTAAACATGGAGTGCCAATTTCTATCATTTCCGATAGAGATGCCCGTTTCAAATCAAAATTTTGGGAAGCCTTTCAAAAAGCCATGGGTACTCGACTTGACATGAGTACGGCGTTTCACCCCCAAACGGATGGGCAAACCGAGAGAACCATCCAAACACTTGAAGACATGTTGAGGGCGTGTGCAATTGATTTTGGTGGAAATTGGGAAGACCATTTGCCTCTAGTCGAATTTTCCTACAACAATAGTTATCATGCTACCATTCAAATGGCGCCCTTTAGAGCATTATATGGTAGGATATGTCGCTCTCCTCTAGCTTGGGCGGAAATTGGAGAGAGTCAACTTATCGGGCCAGAAATTGTGATTGAAACGACTAAGGTAATATCCCAAATTAAGGAGAAGTTGCAATTGGCCCGTGAACGTCAAAAGAAGTATGCTGATGTGAGGCGGAGACCGTTGGAGTTTGAAGTTGGTGATTTAGTACTTTTGAAAGTGTCACCTTGGAAGGGAGTCGTACGTTTTGTGAAGCGGGGAAAACTTGCACCAAGGTATATTGGTCCTTTCAAGATTCTTGAACGGGTTGGAAAAGTTGCTTATCGGCTAGAATTGCCTCAAGAGCTTAACGGTGTGCATGATGTGTTTCATATTTGTAACTTGCGCAAGTGTTTGGCGGATCCTACACATCATGTGCCTATGGATGAAATTAGGGTTGATTCGAATTTGAACTTTGTTGAAGAGCCGGTGGAGATCTTGGATCGTCAAGAGAAGAAACTCAAGAACAAACGCTATACGATTGTTAAGGTTAGATGGAATGCTAGACGTGGAGCCGAGTTCACTTGGGAGCGAGAGGATCACATGAAGTCTAAGTATCCGCATTTATTTGATAATTAGGGTTTTGTTGAATTTCGGGACGAAATTCTTTCAACGGGGGAATAATGTAACATCCGTGAATTTTGACCCATTGACTTTATGTGTAATTTGACTAACAATCTTGTTTAATGAAATAAGTGGGTCGTTTGGTGAATTAAATGACAATGTGTGTTAGTCGAGTCGTTATTTAGTTTGTTGGCATTTAGTTGTGCAACCGATTGTTTTATGGCTTGTGGGAGAAACGGGTCGGCCCGTGGGTAGTCCAAGACCCACCAGCCACCCATGACCCATTCCCCCCCCCCCATATCTCTTTCTCCCCTCTCACTTCTTATCTATCTACCTATCTCTTTCTCCCCTCTCACTTCTTACCTATCTACCTATCTCTTTCTCCCTTTCTCTCCTCCGCCCCCCATATCTCTTTCTCCCCTCTCACTTCTTATCTATCTACCTATCTCTTTCTCTCTTTCTCTCTTTCTCTCAAAAGCAAAGCAAGACCCATTTCAATCTTCTTCACCATTTCTTGCATCAAATTAGTGTTGGATCGATTATAACATAGAAATCATAGTCACTTTCATCTCACTTTCGTCTTATCAAAGAATCAAAGCCAAGTTCTAGCATTTTTACCCAATTAGGTCAAATTTGGGTTTGAGCTCAAGGAGACGTTTTGGTAAGTCAAATTCATCCCATTTACACCTACTTATGTTTGTTATTGCATTTCTAGTCATCTTGAACAATTGCAAGTCTTGAATCGAGTCAAAAGACGATTTAGGTCAAACTAGGGTTTCGATTAGGGTTGGAACGATTTGTTATGATTTTGATGTTTTGGGTCGAATTTGTGGATTGGGTTATGTTTATTTATGGTTAATGGTGTTTATTTATGCTTCACATTAAGTTACAAGTTCCTACAAATCGATTTGGGTTGGTTTGGGTCGAGTTTTTAAGGGTTTTGGTCTTGTTTTCTGCATATGCTGGTGCTGCTGCTCTTCTGGTCCAGTATGGGGCCACTGCGGCGCAGTGGCTTAGGCTAGCCCACTGCGGCGCAGTGGCTAGGTGCTGCGCGCAGTGGCTTAGGCTAGCCCACTGCGGCGCAGTGAGCTTGGCAAAGGCTCACTGCGGGGCAGTGGTTAGACTAGCCACTGCGGCGCAGTGGCTTAGGCTAGCCCACTGCGGCGCAGTGGCTTAGGCTGCCCACTGCGGCGCAGTGGCTTAGGCTGCACTGCGGCGCAGTGGCTTAGGCTGCACTGCGGCGCAGTGGCTTAGGCTAGCCACTGCGGCGCAGTGGCTTAGGCTGCCCACTGCGGCGCAGTGGCTTAGGCTAGCCACTGCGGCGCAGTGGCTTAGGCTAGCCCACTGCGGCGCAGTGGCTTAGGCTGCACTGCGGCGCAGTGGCTTAGGCTGCACTGCGGCGCAGTGGCTTAGGCTGCACTGCGGCGCAGTGGCTTAGGCTCACTGCGGCGCAGTGGCTTAGGCTAGCCACTGCGGCGCAGTGGCTTAGGCTGCACTGCGGCGCAGTGGCTTAGGCTGCACTGCGGCGCAGTGGCTTAGGCTAGCCACTGCGGCGCAGTGGCTTAGGCTGCCACTGCGGCGCAGTGGCTTAGGCTAGCACTGCGGCGCAGTGGCTTAGGCTGCACTGCGGCGCAGTGGCTTAGGCTCACTGCGGCGCAGTGGCTTAGGCTGCACTGCGGCGCAGTGGCTTAGGCTCACTGCGGCGCAGTGGCTTAGGCTAGCACTGCGGCGCAGTGGCTTAGGCTGCACTGCGGCGCAGTGGCTTAGGCTGCACTGCGGCGCAGTGGCTTAGGCTGCACTGCGGCGCAGTGGCTTAGGCTCACTGCGGCGCAGTGGCTTAGGCTCACTGCGGCGCAGTGAGCTTGGCTGCTCACTGCGGCGCAGTGGTTAGTTTGGAAATTTGCGCGTCGTTTTTCAATTAATAACTTTTGATCCGTAAGTCCAAATAAGTCGTATGACCTATCGTTGGAATCATAAGAGAGTCTATTTTCTTGTGGTAACACTCTTTTTGCATGAATCTCTTCTCATTTCTAATAAGGTCGAGTCGAATGCGTCTTGTTCCTACTCGTTTAAATTGTAAAGGCATTTAGGGTTTGTGACTCGACCTAATTGTGATAAACCAACTTGTTTATGATTGTAGAGTTGACATTATGGTATTATGATGTATAATTATAGGTTGTGGACGTGTGGACCCTATTACTCGTTTGTAATCTTATTCTAGCTTCTTTGCCGGGCAAGGTGAGTTTCGTATCTCCCTACTCGCTTGAGATTCGGGCTGAAAAGTGTAAACCTGGCGTGTTTACTTGCATTTATTGATTTATTGATTGGTTGACTTGATTGTTGGATTGATGGGATAGTTCGTTTCGTTTAATTGACTTGGGTTATGTTTTAGTTAAGTATTACTTTATATTAGGATAGACGTACATACATGGAAGTCGGTTATGCCTTCATTGGGTTCTAGATGTGGTGGGAAGGCTGCGGGTGACCCTATATATAAACATCTGGGACTTGAAGAAAGTAGAATCCTCTGAAGTATATGTATGTATAGTCGGTTTAAATTGTGATTAGTGGCTTATGTTGTTGATTATTGATTGTTGGCGTATGATGGTCGTATATTGGTTGTTGGTTTATGTTTGACGAATATTGATTGTTGGCGCAGGTTTATCGTATATTGATTGTTGGTTCATGATTTATGCATTTACATTCGATTGTAAGCATTGCATACATTGTTGATGACCCTCGGTAGGGGATTGCCGACATCCTGGTGCATAGATGTATGCACCCATTTTGGATGTAGACCTGACTCCGAGTATATAGACATATATATCTCGATGATTTTGAGATACAGCCTTGTTCATTGCGATGACAGAAGGGTATCGTTGCATTGGTGACTTGAGCTCACGCATAGGATAGGCATATTGGCTTATTCATGCATTCCGGCATTTGCATTGATACTCATATCATTTATGCATTTCTCATTTCACGCGTTGCGCTTGTGTAATCTTGTTGTTGGACATTATTGTGTTTCGTAGAGGCTCACTGTATGTCAGGTTTAGCCTCCTTTCGTGCTTTATGATTTTGTCTATGGTTCCTTGTGGGCCATTACTACGAACTCACCAACCTTGTGTTGACTATGCTTAGTACACTTTTCAGGTAATCAGGTTCTCCCAGGGCGTGGAGTTTAGTTGCTTTGCTCGCTGTAAACCCGGACTATGGACTTCATGGATCAAGGATTCATTGGCCTGCCTTTTGCATTATACTTAGGATCGTTTGCCATCTTTGGTTGTTATTTTGTTAACTTTGATGGCTATTTGCTCCCGTTGTATTTTGTTACTTACTTCGTTTTGTATTGGATTCACCGAATCTTTAATTGCATTTAGTTTGTTCTATTGTAATTCCACCTGGTGCTATGTGATTTCCGTGATATTCCGAGCCTCGGCTTGGGGTGTTACAAGATGTGGAGTTTTAGATTATACCTAAAAAATAAGTAATGGCTAATTGTAATTTTCAGTCCCATGGGCGGGGGGGGGGGGGGGGAGCCAGTCGATAAGGATGTTTAACGGATTGAGATCCTCTAAAGTTCAAATGAACTTTATAGGTAAAGTTATGAGATTTTGACCATTGGATTAAAATCAATGGTCAAGATTAAAAAATCATCCTTAAATCTTAACCCATATAAATCCGTGGGAAATCTGTGGGAAACATTTCCCGCAGATTACCCACGAATGAATCCAATCCGTTGAAAATTCGTGAAAAATCCATGAGAAATATTTTTATATAAGGTTTTGAGTTATCCGAGGGAAATCTGTTGGAAAACTTCCCACAGATTTCCCACGATTTTGAGTTATCGTGAGAAATTTGTGGGTAATCCATGAGAAATTTGTGAGAAATTCATATAATTGTCATTTTTTGTGTATATAGTGTATGTATAATATACTGGTATATATATATATATATATATATATATACCGTATATATATTATATATATATATATATATATATATATAAGGTATATATATATATATATATATATATATATATATATATATATATATATATATATATATATATATATATATATATATATATATATATATATATATATATATATATATATATATATATATATATATATATATATATATATATATATATATATATATATATATATATATATATATATATATATATATATATATATATATATATATATATATATATATATATATATATATATATATATATATATATATATATATATATATATATATATATATATATATTATTTTTTGTATGTTTATATATACTATATATTAATATTATATATTATATCTATTACTAGATTTAGACCCGTGTAGAAACACGGACAATCGATAGACCTTTGTATAAATATTTTTTGACGCTACAAATTTCATATGGCTACGTATAAAAGCAACTTCATCAATATGGCTACGTATAAAAGCATTAAATCCACTGAAACAAACCAACTACAGTAAACATCAACATTGAAAATAAAAATAGAAAGTGTTTGAATATATGTAACAAAAATATAGCTTTATCAACTATATCTAGCTTACATCCGTTTCCGAATAACGATATCCATCGGGTTTCATCCAAATAGAACCTCTACACATCCCGTTTGCGATCTGATGTCGAGTGTTTTTCTACTTGAGCCCGTCAAAAGAGCCCAAATAGGATGCACAGCTAACTTGACAATCAACAGTTTTACCAAAGAAAAGAAACATATATAGACTTCATTTTCAAATAACAGGAAAGAAGAGGTACCTCCATCTTTGTCAGCAAATCTACTGCATCTAAAGCCGATAAAACAATGTCCCTAGCACATTTTAATAATGGATATTGTAGCGAACATTTTTCTGATTTGCAGAAAAATTTCAAGTAGCCGTGGGGAGATTCACTTAGGATTGCAATCAACAAAGAGCTCATAGACGCGGTGTAACACCCCAAGCCAAGGCTCAGAATATCACGGAAATCATATAGCACAAGGTGGAATTAATGTAGAACATGAACTAAATGCAAATAAAGGATTCGGTGAATCCATACAATAAAAGAAACAAGTATCACAATACAACAGGAGCAAGAAACCATCAATATTACAAACGACATCAAAAGAAGGCTATCAATCCTAAATACTATGCAACATAAGGCAAATGGATCCTTGATCCATATAAGTCCAGTCCGGGTTCAACAGCAAGCAAACAAATCAAACTCCACGTCCTGGATAACCTGGTTACCTGAAAAGTGTACTAAGCATAGTCAACACAAGGTTGGTGAGTTTGTAGTAATGGTCCATAAAGAACCAACGTCAATAATCACAATATACGAATAGAGGCTAGACATGACTTACAGCGAGCCTCTAAGTAACCCAATAAGGTCCAACAACAAGATTACACAAGACAAGTAAATGTGTAATAAGAATGCACAATGATATACGAATCAATGTAAGTGCCAATGCATGAATAAGCCAACATGCCTATCCTATGCGTGAACTCCGTCACCTATGCAACGATACCCTTCTGTCATTACAATGAACAAGGCTGTATCTCAAAATCATCGAGATATATATGTCTATATACTCGGGGTCACGTTCTACATCCAAAATGGGTGCATACATCTATGCACCAGGATGTCGGCAATCCCTGCCGAGGGCTCATCAACGATGTATGCAATGCTTATAATCAAATGTAAATGCATAAATCATAAACCAACAATCAATATACGATGCACCTGTGCCATCAATCAATATACGATGAACCTGTGCCAACAATCAATATTCATCCAACATAAGCCAACTATCAACATTCATCCAACATAAGCCAACTATCAACATTCATCCAACATAAGCCAACTATCAACATTCATCAATCATAAGCCAACAACCATAATTTAAACCAACTATACGTACATATACTTCAGAGGATTCTACTTTCTTCAAGTCCCAGATGCTTATATATAGGGTCACCCGCAGCCTTCCCACCACATCTAAAACTCAATGAAGGCATAACCGACTTCCATGTATGTACGTCTATCCTAATGTAAAAGTAATACTTGACTAAAACATAACCCAAGTCAATCAAACGAAAAGAACCGTCACATCAATCCAACAATCAAGTCAAACAATCAATATATCAATAAACACAAAAGCATAATCAACCTCAAACACAAGTCTATCGTACAACAAATCATACGACTCTACAATGCACGTCATGTTCTATCTTAATCACAATATGTAACCAAAGTTTACCGCATAATCAACAAATCACTCAAACAATGAAGCACGTATGTTTACACTTTTCAGCCCGAATCTCTATTGAGTAGGGAACTACGGAACTCACCTTGGCTTCCAAGCTACGATTACGAGTTAAAAAGGAGTTATAAATGCTCAACAACCGCTACGAGTCCGCAACCTAGCAATAAATATCATATTATCATCAAAGTCAACTTCTATAATCCTAAACAAGTTGGTTTAGTAAGATTAGGGTCGAGTCACAACTCTTAGACGTCTAACCGCTTTCCCGCGTAAGAACAAGACACATTCGACTAGACATTTTTGAAAATGGAGAAAGATTTATGAAAAATGAATGTTACCAAAAGAAAGTAGACTCTTATACGATTCCAACGATAGGTCATATGACTCGATTGGACTTACGGATCAAAAGTTATAAGCGTTTGAAGTTGACGAAGAATCGCTTGACCAGCAACTTATCACTGCGCCGCAGTGGGGTCTGGCACCTCCCACTGCGCCGCAGTGAGCCAATTCTGCAGCAAAACTATGCCTAGAACGATCCCAAACAACCCAAAACACATCCAAACACCATTTTAGTCCTAGGGATCGACCAAAAGACCTTTCCAACTCGATTTTGAGCATAAACAAACATATATAAACATAAATAAACACAACCCACTTCATAAATCCGTTTCATTTCATCAATTTCATACCAAAATCGTTCTTAACCCTAATTTAAATCCACAAAACCCTAATTTGCATTTTGACCCGATTTGTGACCCGAATTTACTTGAAATCAACTAGAAATATGTAAATAAACATAAAATAAAGATTATGGGATGAGTTTAACTTACCAAAATCTCCACCTAGTGTTCAAACCTGAATTTGACCCGAATTAGATGTTTTCTTGCACCTTGAAACCCGAATTTTCGATATGTTGCTAAGATGAGGTTGATGATGAAAACCCCTAACAAAATCTTGCTTAACTTCTAATATATGAGGTAGAAATCCAGAGAGAGAGATATAGGTGCTTGTGTTTTTCTTGGAAGAGAAAAGAGAGAGAGAAGGAGAAGATAGAAATGAAATGAGTGGGGGAGGGGGAGTTAGAAGGGGGGCCGGCCTAAACTCCAAAAAGGGTAGGCTCCCACTCCGCTAAATTCGACAAATAACTAAACGTTAACCCTTTAAATGCCAAAACGACTCACAACCATACTTTAACTTAACGTTTCGCTAAAACTCGCTTATTCTCCCAAGCTTCTACCTTGATTTACAAAAGTCATTTACATTTAGTTGAATTTAAATTGTAAGCATCGATTAGCACGACTAATGAACCCGACTAGCGCATAAGCCCCAAATTGCACGACAAATTGATCTATATGTACACATTGCACTTAAATGAACCCCAAAAGACTTTAATTTATATTACTAACTAAATTGTTAGCCAAATTGCACAAGTAGTCAACGGGTCAAAAGTCACGGGTGTTACACGAAGTTGATTATGTAATGGTATGATGATGAAATACTAATCTTGTCTTTCAACATAAGGTCTTGCACCGTAATCACTATAAAGTACATAATTGAAATATTATTTCCATTAAACATTCATGTGGTTACAAATCTAGAAAAACCACAAGCAACTCTAACACCTCCTGTGGTACAAAATTTGAAAACCATGTTGCACAGGATAGCTTTGTAGCTATTTTTTCCATTAAACACTTCACAAAATTGCTAATCTTGTAATGGTATGATCATGAAATTCTTATGTTGTCTTTCAACATATGGTCGTACACCGTAATCACTATAAAAAAAATGTATTACTTTAATCCATAACCATGTACCACAAATCACACATCTATATATGACAGCAAATATATTTTCCAACCAAAATATACATTTGCATTACATATTGCTTTTCAAAGTTATATTTACAAAAGTTTCTACTTAGCAATGGCAGTACATTAAAGAATTTCCCCAACATGCCATTCAATTTAATGGCCTTTCCACCAGAATTGTTTCCTATAGAGCAATACATCACAAAAGCTTATGTGTCAGCCTTTAAGGTTGTCCACCTCATAAAAAACACACACCGGCTGATGTCATGTGTGTTTTTTTGTTAGCTTCCATGAGAAGACTTCAAAGTTCTTGTATACACTTTATTCTCTCAAAAAGTTTCATTCCAAAAAATTATTCATTGTTTTTTATATTTATTCATATCTTTGAGAAAAATTTATTCTCGATATGCAAATCAAATGTATTTGCTCATCTTAGTATCCAAATTTTAGCTTGTACTAGAAAGTTATTTGAGGTGCGATGTTTACTTCGTGGTTTAAAATCAATTTTTTTTTAGAGATTGTTTACAATGATTCATTTAAAAAACTTATTCTAAATGAACAAAATTGATTGTTATTACTTTTCTTATCACAAGCCATTTCAAACTATAATATATCTTAATTTTGCTCTATTATTGAATAACCAAATGTAAATTAACATTTGCCAAAAGTCACTTCAACAATACTTTATACGAATGTCTATCTATTGTTCGTGTTTTTACTTATTCTAGACATGTAATTGATGAAGTTGCTTTTATACGTAGCCATATGAAATTTGTAGCGTTAAAACAAAATTTATACAAAGGTCTATCGATTGTCCGTGTTTTACACGGGTCTAAATCTAGTTTTCCTATAGCATCACCAAATCTGCATATAGTTCCATTACAAAATGTATCAACCCAAAAACACATTACAATTGAAAGTGTTATCAATGCAGTATGCAACTGAATAAGAGAGAAGTTTACTTTGTCTATGGATATGAAGGAGCTTAATCTTCTTTTCAAGTGTAATCTACAAAATTCATGAAGCAACCAAGATGCAAATATAGTGATTAAAGCATATTACTGCAACACACACATATATATATATATATATATATATATATATATATATATATATATATAGATTTTAGGTAAAATAAAACAAGTATTAAAATAAAACAAATATATATATATATATATATATATATATATATATATATATATATATATATATATATATATATATATATATATATATATATATATATATATATATATATATATATATATATATATATATATATATATATATATATATATATATATATATATATATATATATATATATATATATATATATATATATATATATATATATATATATATATATATATATATATATATATATATATATATATATATATATATATATATATATATATATATATATATATATATATATATATATATATATATATATATATATATATATATATATATATATATATATATATATATATATATATATATATATATATATATATATATATATATATATATATATATATATATATATATATATATATATATATATATATATATATATATATATATATATATATATATATATATATATATATATATATATATATATATATATATATATATATATATATATATATATATATATATATATATATATATATATATATATATATATATATATATATATATATATATATATATATATATATATATATATATATATATATATATATATATATATATATATATATATATATATATATATATATATATATATATATATATATATATATATATATATATATATATATATATATATATATATATATATATATATATATATATATATATATATATATATATATATATATATATATATATATATATATATATATATATATATATATATATATATATATATATATATATATATATATATATATATATATATATATATATATATATATATATATATATATATATATATATATATATATATATATATATATATATATATATATATATATATATATATATATATATATATATATATATATATATATATATATATATATATATATATATATATATATATATATATATATATATATATATATATATATATATATATATATATATATATATATATATATATATATATATATATATATATATATATATATATATATATATATATATATATATATATATATATATATATATATATATATATATATATATATATATATATATATATATATATATATATATATATATATATATATATATATATATATATATATATATATATATATACATATATCTATTATAATATTATATATATTAAATCAAGTTATGCACTAACACCACCATTCTGTAACACCCCAAGCCGGAGCTCGAAATGTCACGGAAAACACATAGCACCCGGTGGAATTACAATAGAACAATCTAAATGCAAATATAGATTCGGTGAATCCAAAACATAGCAAAACAAGTAACAAAATACAACAGGAGCAAATAGCCATCAAAGTTAACATAATACATCCAAAGATGGCAAACGATCCTAAGTATAATGCAAGAGAAGGGTCAATGAATCCTTGATCCATGAGGTCCAAGTCCGGGTTAGACCGCAAGCAAGCAACTAAACACCACGTCCGGGGAGAACCTGGTTACCTGAAAAGTGTACTAAGCATAGTCAACACAAGGTTGGTGAGTTCGTAGTAATGGTTCGTAACGAACCAACAATAATAATCACAATATACGAGTAAAGGCTAGGCATGACTTACAGCGAGCCTCTAAGCAACACAATATCGTCCAACAACAGGATTACACAAGACAAATAAGAGTGAAATGAGAATGCACGAATGATGTATGAATCAATGTAAGTGCCAAATGCATGAATAAGCCAACATGCCTATCCTATGCGTGAACGCAGTCACCAATGCAACGATACCCTTCTGTCATAACAATGAACAAGGCTGTATCTCAAAATCATCGAGATATATATGTCTATATACTCGGGGTCAGGAACTACATCCCTAACGGGTGCATACATCTATGCACCAGGATGTCGGCAATCCCCTGCCGAGGGCTCATCAACAATGTATGCAATGCTTACAATCAATGTAAATGCATGCTCATGAACCAACAATCAATGTACAATGAACCTGTGCCACCAATCAATATTCCTCAAACATAACCCAACAATCCAAATACGACAACCGTAAGCCAACGATCAGTAATCAACAAAACATGAGCCACTAATCACAATATAACCAACTATACGTACATATACTTCAGAGGATTCTACTTTCTTCAAGTCCCAGATGCTTATGTATAGGGTCACCCGCAGCCTTCCCACCACATCTAAAACCCAAAGGAAGGCATAACCGACTTCCATGTATGTACGTCTATCCTAATGTATAAGTAATACTTAACGAAAACACAACCCAAGTCAATCAAACGAAAAGATACGTCACATCAATCCAACAATCAAGTCAACAAACAATACATCAATAAATACAAGTAAACACGCCAGGTTTACACTTTTCAGCCCGAATCCCAAGCGGGTAGGGAGATACGAAACTCACCTTGATTGGCAAAGAAGCTAGCAAAGGATTACAAACGAGTAATGGGATCCACACGTCCACAACCTATATATATATATCATAATAACATAAGGTCAACTCAACAATCTCAAACAAGTTAGTTTAGCACAATTAGGTCAAGTCACAAACCCTAAACGCCTTTCCAACTTAAACGAGTAGGAAACAAGACACATTCGACTCGACCTTTTTAGAAATGAGGAAGGATTCATACAAAAAGAGGGTTACCACAAGAAACTAGACTCTCTTACGATTCCAACGATAGGTCATACGACTTGTTTGGACTTACGGATCAAAAGTTACGACCTTTCAACTAAAACAGTTTTTGCTGCACTGGAGGAAAGGTGCGGCGCACCATTGATGAGGTGCGGCGCACCAAGCCAGGTGCGGCGCACCAAGGAGGGTGTGCGACGCACAAAACGATCAGGGAACCCAGTCCAAGCCCTGGTGCGGCGCACCAAAGAGGAGGTGCGGCGCACAAATCAACCAGGGAACCCAGTCCAAGCTTTGGTGCGGCGCACCAAAGAGGAGGTGCGGCGCACCTGCGCCCAGATCAGTTCCAAAACCCTTCAAACACGAACCAAACTTAACCCAAACCCCATTTTTGGTCACCAAATCGCCTAGTGATGTTTCAAGACTCATTTTGAAGCTTATACAAACATATTTCAACATAAATAAACATAACCCCTATCTTAGTTTCGATTCAAAACATCAAAATCACATCCGAATCCTTCCAACCCTAATTAAACCCTAGTTTGACCCAAATCAAGATTTAAGCCGATTTAGGACTTGCAAACTTTCAAGATGACTAGAATTGCTTAAACAAACATAAGTAGGTACAAATGAGATGAATTAGGCTTACCGAAACTCTTCCTTGAGCTAGAACCCGAAATTAGGTCAAAATGGGTAAAATGCAAGAACTTGGCTTTTGATTCTCTAATAGGAAGCAAACGAGATGAAGATGGCTATGATTCTTGTATTATAGCAAGTCCAAAACACAATTTAGATGCAAGTGAGATGATGAACTAAGGATGGGAGAAGATTTGCTTTTACTTGGAAGAAATAAGGGAAGTATAGATAGATAGATAAGAAGAAAAGGATAAGGGGGGGGAAAAGTAGGCCTTGGGGCTGGTGGGTCATGGGCTACCCACGGGCCGACCCGCTCCACCCACAAGCCATAAAACAACGTTACACATTTAAACACCCATCAAAACATATTATCGACTCAAATAACACACATTGTCATTTAATTCACCAAACGACCCAATTATTTCATTCAACTAGATTGTTAGTCACATTACACAAAAAGTCAACGGGTCAAAATCGGATCGGGCACCTAAGCACCATGGGCCAATCCATTTGACCATGGGCCAAACAAGATTGGCCCATGGAGGACCCATAGGTCGGTCACGCACAAGGGAAAAGGGGAAGGGAAAAACTATTTTAGGAATGTTTTTCCATCCCACATTGAAAGATTAGAAAAACCCCAAGGGTTTTCCACCCTTATAAATAGAGGGCTTTTCTAAGGTTTTCAATAGAACTCTCTTCCCTCTTTTGAGCTAGGGTCGAAATTCCCTACCAATTTGGTTAGGATTTCGACTAAGCTTTCTAGTTATTTTTATGGTGTTTTTGTTATAACTGGAGTTATAGCTAGCACTTAGCTAAGTGCCGAAGATCCGTTCGTGTGTACGAGTCTTTAGAGGAGTTCCTACACTTGGGCTCTAGTACGTGACGGAGTTCTCGTCTCCGGGTTTTCTACAAAGAGGTTAGGTTTCTTTCTTTATTTATTTATTTGATTAGTTGGTTATATTGCATGCATGATAGATCATAATTAAGGAATTAATTAGTTAATTATTTTATTAACTTATTCCGCATATATAATTAGTTAGGTTAATTAATTATTGCATAAGTAAATTAAACTAGATTAATTTATTTGCTTAATTAATTACGTAACTAAATTAAATAGATTAATTTATTTGCTTAATTAATTATTGCATAAGTAAATTAAATAGATTAATTTATTTGCTTAATTAATTATTGCATAAGTAAATTAAATAGATTAATTTATTTGCTTAATTAATTATTGCATAAGTAAATTAAACTAGATTAATTTATTTGCTTAATTAATTATTGCATAAGTAAATTAAATAGATTAATTTATTTGCTTAATTAATTATTGCATAAGTAAATTAAATAGATTAATTATTTGTTAATTAATTATTGCATAAGTAAATTAAACTAGATTAATTTATTTGCTTAATTAATTATTGCATAAGTAATTAAACTAGATTAATTTATTTGTTAATTAATTATTGCATAGTAAATTAAATAGATTAATTATTTGTTAATTAATTATTGCATAAGTAAATTAAACTAGATTAATTTATTTGCTTAATTAATTATTGCATAAGTAATTAAATAGATTAATTTATTTGCTTAATTAATTATTGCATAAGTAAATTAAACTAGATTAATTTATTTGCTTAATTAATTATTGCATAAGTAAATTAAATAGATTAATTATTTGCTTAATTAATTATTGCATAAGTAAATTAAACTAGATTAATTTATTTGCTTAATTAATTAATCGTAACTAATAATAGAAGTTTCTAAAATTAGTTTTTAGAAAGTTTTCAAAAATAGATTTGGAAATTACGAGTGGGTCGGACCGGGTCAAAATCGGATCGGGCACCTAAGCACCATGGGCCAATCCATTTGACCATGAGCCAAACAAGATTGGCCCATAGAGGACCCATAGGTCGGTCACGCACAAGGAAAAGGGGAAGGGAAAAACTATTTTAGGAATTGTTTTTCCATCCCACATTGAAAGATTAGAAAAACCCCAAGGGTTTTCCACCCTTATAAATAGAGGGCTTTTCTAAGGTTTTCAATAGAACTCTCTTCCCTCTTTTGAGCTAGGGTCGAAATTCCCAACCAATTTGGTTAGGATTTCGACTAAGCTTTCTAGTTATTTTTAATGGTGGGTTTTTGTTATAACTTGGAGTTATAGCTAGCACTTAGCTAAGTGCCGAAGATCCGTTCGTGTGTACGAGTCTTTAGAGGAGTTCCTACACTTGGGCTCTAGTACGTGACGGAGTTCTCGTCTCCGGGTTTTCTACAAAGAGGTTAGGTTTCTTTCTTTTTTATTTATTTAATTAGTTGGTTATATTGCATGCATGATAGATCGTAATTAGGGAATTAATTAGTTAATTGTTTTATTAACTTATTCGCATATATAATTAGTTAGGTTAATTAATTATTGCATAAGTAAATTAAACTAGATTAATTTATTTGCTTAATTAATTAATCGTAACTAATTAGGATGTTCATGTTTTATTAAAAGGTTTTTAATTAAACGATTTTGGAATAAATTAGGGTTTGGAATTCGACCTCCCCTTTCCAAGGGAAGTCGAATTCGTTTATACAAAATTAGGGTTTCGAATTTTGGCAACCGTTTTAAGGGAAGTTGAGTTCGACTAGGATTAATTAAATTGAATTTTAATTATTTACACTATAAACCCTAAGTTTTGAATAAACTAATTTGAAGTCCTTTCAAATTATGAACATCCATTTTAGATACAAAGAGTTGTATAGTTAATAAAATCCCAACAAGAAGCAATGCAAAACGATCACGGACTTTCAACATAATAGATATGTATGGATAAGGAATTCTTAAAGTTGTAATAAATTTATAGGTAAAGTTAGAGGGATCTCAACCTTATTAAAATCAAAGGTCAAGATTCAAATTTGATTTTTGAATCTTGACCTTTGATTTCAATCAAATGGTTAAAGATTGTCCAACTTTACCTATAAAGTTGATCAACTTTAGAAGAATCTTTCATATATGTATATAATAATAAAATGATATAAATATAATTTATGTAGACGAATTTGTTTACATATATCATTCACATGAACATCAAGTTATAGTTTAAAGGTTTCATGGTTATTTCAATTTAAATGGTTCTTACATGAACTTTTTTCACATATGTATTAGTGCATATATGTATGTATAGATGTATGGATGTATATATATGATCAATTTTTAGAAGGAGATATATAAATATACAGATTATCATATATTTATATTTTATAGGGAAATGATATATTTCTAATAAATAGTCTAATAATTCTTCTAAAAACCTTAAAACATGATAAGTGTAATCAATTCATAATCTTTTCTAATATCATCCTTTGATTCTACCAAGTGTCATGATCTCATAATTAGGAGGATTTTTAGAATGATTGTTTAGAAAGATTTATCATTTTCCATTATTATTTTCCTATTTACTATTGGAGAGATCAACGAACAAACTAATGAATATATTTAATTTTATGGATTACATAACACTACATTTTACAAGATTTTTATATAACTTAAAGATTTGGTCATAATTAATTATATCTACTTGTATTAATTCTTTTAATTTAGTTATATTTATATATTATCTTTGACGTTAATAAACTCTCACTAAAACATTTCATGAATCTCTTCTCATTTCTAATAAGGTCGAGTCGAATGCATCTTGTTCCTACTCGTTTAAATTGTAAAGGCATTTAGGGTTTGTGACTTTTATATGTTAGTTACATATAATAATCTCTATAACCATTTTCTTTACATTCATAAGTTATTATCCAAAAATATAAAACAATTTCATATCCCAACTCTTTTACCCCCAATTCCAAAAACAATTGCCATCACAAAATTTGGACACCAAAATTTGAAAAGCCCTCGAAAATTTTAAGCTGCCTCCCAATACTTCTACTCCAATTCCAAATTAATTTCAGATCTATCCACACACACATCTCGACACCAGGTAACTGTTTCTTCTCTCTCTCTCTATATATATATATATATAACTTAAAATTTTGGGTGATTTGTTCATCTGTTAACTAAAACCCTTATTTTATTTTACAAACCCATCGCTCTTTTTTTCCATCAGGTAACAAACCTTATCATATATATAATATATAGGGTTAATTACAAAAATGGTACCTGAACTATCCATCATATTGCACAAATCATACCCAGGGTTTATTAATTACGCTCGTCATACCCAAACTTACCATTTTTCCACTCGGACCATACCTGGACCAAACGTCCGTTAGTTGTGTTGTTAAGTGCCCCCATGTACAGGTATGAAATCTGTAATTTTCATTATACTTCAGGTACCATTTTTGTAATTTACTCTTATTATTAATATTTTAGTTTATAACACTATATTTTATAGTATTATTTAATAAAAATTATTATTGTTAATGACTATTATTTAGTAATAAATTATAATTTTTATAAAAATTTTTATAATTTCTATAAATATTTATATTTTTTAAAAATATTTACTTTTGTTTTATGAAATAATATTTAATTTTTATAAAAGATTATTTCTATTCTATAAAAGTTATTAATTTTTATAAAAAAATGTATTTTATTGAAAACTATAAATATATTGAATTATAGATCTATAATTATTTTGATAAATGCGTATTTTCATATTTATTTATTAAAAAAAATATTGCATGGTGGTTGTGTAGGTACTAATGCGATACAAGAGATACATATTTATCAAGATCATTATAGATATATAATTCAATATGTAATAGTTTTTAATAAAATAAAAATATTAGAAAAATAATATCTTTTATAGAATAATAATAATTTTTTTTATAAAAATAAAATGTTATAAATTTTTATAAAAATTATAATTTTTATAAATTTTTATAAATGTTATAATTTTATAAACAATATAAATTTTATAAATTATTAATAAATTTTTATAAAAATTATAATTTATTACTACATAATAATTCAATAATTTTTATAAAAATTATAATTTATTACTAAATAATTAACAATAATAATTTTTATTAAATAATACTATAAAATATAGTGTTATAAATTATAAATTTTTATAAAAATTATAATTTATTACTAAATAATTCATTTATAATTTTTATAAAAATTATAATTTATTACTAAATAATTCATATAATTTTTATAAAAATTATAATTTATTACTAAATAATTATATAATTTTTATAAAAATTATAATTTATTACTAAATAATTATTATAATTTTTATAAAAATTATAATTTATTACTACAATAATATAAATTTTTATAAATTATTAATAAATTTTTATAAAAATTATAATTTATTACTAAATAATAGTCATTAAATTTTTATAATTATTAATAAATTTTTATAAAAATTATAATTTATTACTAAATAATAGTCATTAAAATATAATTTTTATTAAATAATACTATAAAATTTTTATAAAAATTATAATTTATTACTAAATAATTATTATAATTTTTATAAAAATTATAATTTATTACTACAATAATTTATAAATTTAATAAATTTTTATAAAAATTATAATTTATTACTAAATAATTAAAATATAAATTTTTAAAAATTATAAGTATAATGAAAATTACAGATTTCATACCTGTACATGGGGCACTTAACAGCACAACTAACGGACGTTTGGTCCAGGTATGGTCCGAGTGGAAAAATGGTAAGTTTGGGTATGACGGCGTAATTAATAAACCCTGGGTATGATTTGTGCAATATGGTGGATAGTTCAGGTACCATTTTTGTAATTAACCCTAATATATATTATGGGTTACTGTTATTTTATTAAAATTTGCATATTAAAGATTATTATTGTTTCTATGATAGTACTTTGTGAGCTACTTATGCAATTACTCGTTGTTGATGATTTTCTGGTTTTTTATGTGATATTATATGTTTTAAGTATTTACATATGTAAGTATTTTTAGATGCTTCCCCTCTCACAATCTTTTAAATTTTTTTAAAAGTTTAATCATGTGATTGAAATCAATGTGAGAGCAAGGTAGAAGTATATATGTTTATACCTATATATATATATTGTATCTATAGATTTATTTGATGTAAATACTAGCTAAAATCCTTGTTAATATATGTTATCCATTAGGGGTGTAAGAAATGAACCGGAAAACCGAAAAACCGGTCCGAGCCGCGTGATCCGAAACCGAAAATTTTCACTTTCTTATATTTTGGAACACACATTAAACCCGGGAAGTTTCACTTTCTTATATTTTACTTTCTCCCTATTTCCCTTAGTTTTAATTAGTTTATTGTACATTGGGGACACTGTACAAATCAAGTGTGGGGGAGAGGTAAATAGGAAAAAACCGGGTTGGTAAAAAATGCGAAATTTTGAAGTTTCTTTCCTTTACTAGCATTTTGGTTATGTTTTTAAATTTTTGAGGCAATAGGTTTTGTGCAAAGACGAGAAATGTGGTGAACATAAATTTTGCTAATATATGATAGAGCTTGAGATTAGTTACCTTTGGCTTTCCTTTCCTAGTGCTTGTGGCATTTCATCATTCCAAGGGGTCATAGGCTTGTTCCGGACTTCAAATAATCTAGGTTGCTTGCAAATTGTACCTTAATGATGAACAAAATGTGAATAATAGCTTCACTAGATGATGTATTGGTAGGCACCGCTTGAGGTTTTCCATTTGATTTTGCAACTTGTGTGCATGAAGAGCTTGAAATGAATTTTATATGCTTGTGGTAATTTGACTTAACATATGGTTTGCACACCGGATGTCCGGTCCTTAATTCTTATGTTATAGGTTGTGGCTCTAGTCATTATGTTTGGTCTTTATATCGGGGTGTCTGGGGTGCTTCGGCATCAAACGGGTGGCACATGCGGGGACACGCGCAAAACTTCTTTTTAATAGTCTAATGCTAATGTGGGCTTTGAGATTCGGACAAGTAAGTCCTTGGGGTGACCTCGTTTTACCTAGTCTACCTAAAGCTTCCAACTTGGGATAGATTGACTGAAAGTTCGTTACATGGGTCTCATAGAAACTCACGGGTATTAAATTATAAAACCTTTTGTTCTCGTATGTGTTAGTGTTTAGAGCATGGTCTCTGGATATGCAGCCCAACCTTGAGTCTAAGTGATACGTCTCTTAACGATACTTGCGTATCTGTAGCGAACCTCTGGCTAGGCGCTTAAAGTACACTTTCGTATAATCACCCGATGTATGGATAGAGTTGCAATTCTAGACCGTAGGAGTATGTTTTGTCAAGGGACTCACAAGTATACCGTAATGAAAACCTAATGGAAAACCAATGGCGTGAGTGTTTAGGTGGACAAATATACCAATAATCATTGTGGAATATTGCTTATGTTGCCAATAATAATTGTGAAGCTTGCTAGTAGATTATAGCTTAGTAAGAACGAAAGAAAAAAAAAAAAAAAAAAAAAAAAAAAAAAAAAAAAAAAAAAAAAAAAAAAAAAAAAAAAAAAAAAAAAAAAAAAAAAAAAAAAAAAAAAAAAAAAAAAAAAAAAAAAAAAAAAAAAAAAAAAAAAAAAAAAAAAAAAAAAAAAAAAAAAAAAAAAAAAAAAAAAAAAAAAAAAAAAAAAAAAAAAAAAAAAAAAAAAAAAAAAAAAAAAAAAAAAAAAAAAAAAAAAAAAAAAAAAAAAAAAAAAAAAAAAAAAAAAAAAAAAAAAAAAAAAAAAAAAAAAAAAAAAAAAAAAAAAAAAAAAAAAAAAAAAAAAAAAAAAAAAAAAAAAAAAAAAAAAAAAAAAAAAAAAAAAAAAAAAAAAAAAAAAAAAAAAAAAAAAAAAAAAAAAAAAAAAAAAAAAAAAAAAAAAAAAAAAAAAAAAAAAAAAAAAAAAAAAAAAAAAAAAAAAAAAAAAAAAAAAAAAAAAAAAAAAAAAAAAAAAAAAAAAAAAAAAAAAAAAAAAAAAAAAAAAAAAAAAAAAAAAAAAAAAAAAAAAAAAAAAAAAAAAAAAAAAAAAAAAAAAAAAAAAAAAAAAAAAAAAAAAAAAAAAAAAAAAAAAAAAAAAAAAAAAAAAAAAAAAAAAAAAAAAAAAAAAAAAAAAAAAAAAAAAAAAAAAAAAAAAAAAAAAAAAAAAAAAAAAAAAAAAAGAAAATAGGTATATGTATTATCTATATCCATCCTTTTAGAAGGGGGGGTTGTCTCGTGTGTTGGCAGCCACCAAAAGAAAGAACCCTCACTTTTTGAGGAGGAGGGGAGTCGGCAGAAGGTGGGAGCGGCAGAAAGCCAAAAGGCTTTTTGATCTTTCTGTTTTCGTAAAGTAGCAGCCGAGGAAAATCCTTTGTTTCAAATTCGAAAAGCAGCACAGCCGCACTTACTGTTCGATTTCTTTACTCTTTTATTTTTATTACATCATAGTTTCAAGACTTGTTCGAATAAGCAATTACTTCTGTACTAGATTTATTCTTTGTTACAACAATGAAGGTTTTTATGATAGTATTTGTTTTTATTAGTCTTGTCATGAGTAGCTAGATAATTAATCATCTATTAGATGACGTGAAATAATTATGTGACGGTTGCGATGTTTAGTCGGTACACTTGATGTTTTGTCGTGATCTTGATGAATTAATTCCTTGCCATTTGTTATTATTATTGTTGGTGACATATGTGTGCTTCGTTGGTGGTACCAGTTGTATGCATATGTGATTTTAATTGTTTGTCTATGAGCAATTAGCACTAGTTCATGGTATGATAGTGAACAATATAATAGTAATAGGAATTAATCTGTCAAGTGGGATTAGCGGTTGGTGGTACCACGTTACCCCACATTAGGCAAAACTATTATTTAAATAACCAAACAAACTAACTAATTAGGAAAACTATAAACGGAAAGGGTGGTACTCACGGTTATAGTGGAACTCTTTGGTTAGGGGTTTTATGTAGAGGATACGGACTTGCTAGCGGTTGGTGGTACCAGTTGTATGCATATGTGATTTTAATTGTTTGTCTATGAGCAATTAGCACTAGTTCATGGTATGATAGTGAACAATATAATAGTAATAGGAATTAATCTGTCAAGTGGGATTAGCGGTTGGTGGTACCAGTTGTATGCATATGTGATTTTAATTGTTTGTCTATGAGCAATTAGCACTAGTTCATGGTATGATAGTGAACAATATAATAGTAATAGGAATTAATCTGTCAAGTGGGATTAGCGGTTGGTGGTACCAGTTGTATGCATATGTGATTTTAATTGTTTGTCTATGAGCAATTAGCACTAGTTCATGGTATGATAGTGAACAATATAATAGTAATAGGAATTAATCTGTCAAGTGGGATTAGCGGTTGGTGGTACCAGTTGTATGCATATGTGATTTTAATTGTTTGTCTATGAGCAATTAGCACTAGTTCATGGTATGATAGTGAACAATATAATAGTAATAGGAATTAATCTGTCAAGTGGGATTAGCGGTTGGTGGTACCAGTTGTATGCATATGTGATTTTAATTGTTTGTCTATGAGCAATTAGCACTAGTTCATGGTATGATAGTGAACAATATAATAGTAATAGGAATTAATCTGTCAAGTGGGATTAGCGGTTGGTGGTACCAGTTGTATGCATATGTGATTTTAATTGTTTGTCTATGAGCAATTAGCACTAGTTCATGGTATGATAGTGAACAATATAATAGTAATAGGAATTAATCTGTCAAGTGGGATTAGCGGTTGGTGGTACCAGTTGTATGCATATGTGATTTTAATTGTTTGTCTATGAGCAATTAGCACTAGTTCATGGTATGATAGTGAACAATATAATAGTAATAGGAATTAATCTGTCAAGTGGGATTAGCGGTTGGTGGTACCAGTTGTATGCATATGTGATTTTAATTGTTTGTCTATGAGCAATTAGCACTAGTTCATGGTATGATAGTGAACAATATAATAGTAATAGGAATTAATCTGTCAAGTGGGATTAGCGGTTGGTGGTACCAGTTGTATGCATATGTGATTTTAATTGTTTGTCTATGAGCAATTAGCACTAGTTCATGGTATGATAGTGAACAATATAATAGTAATAGGAATTAATCTGTCAAGTGGGATTAGCGGTTGGTGGTACCAGTTGTATGCATATGTGATTTTAATTGTTTGTCTATGAGCAATTAGCACTAGTTCATGGTATGATAGTGAACAATATAATAGTAATAGGAATTAATCTGTCAAGTGGGATTAGCGGTTGGTGGTACCACGTTACCCCACATTAGGCAAAACTATTATTTAAATAACCAAACAAACTAACTAATTAGGAAAACTATAAACGGAAAGGGTGGTACTCACGGTTATAGTGGAACTCTTTGGTTAGGGGTTTTATGTAGAGGATACGGACTTGCTAGCGGTTGGTGGTACCACGTTACCCCACATTAGGCAAAACTATTATTTAAATAACCAAACAAACTAACTAATTAGGAAAACTATAAACGGAAAGGGTGGTACTCACGGTTATAGTGGAACTCTTTGGTTAGGGGTTTTATGTAGAGGATACGGACTTGCTAGCGGTTGGTGGTACCAGTTGTATGCATATGTGATTTTAATTGTTTGTCTATGAGCAATTAGCACTAGTTCATGGTATGATAGTGAACAATATAATAGTAATAGGAATTAATCTGTCAAGTGGGATTAGCGGTTGGTGGTACCAGTTGTATGCATATGTGATTTTAATTGTTTGTCTATGAGCAATTAGCACTAGTTCATGGTATGATAGTGAACAATATAATAGTAATAGGAATTAATCTGTCAAGTGGGATTAGCGGTTGGTGGTACCACGTTACATATCTATTTAGCTAATTTTTTGTAATTGTTGCCTAATATTAACAATTTTACTAACTTTCTTTCACAATCTATGATTAGTTTTGGATATTCTAAGTAATTTTCTTATATATATACTCTTTTTAAGAAAAGTTGTTAACTTTGTTTATAATATTTATCAAAAATATTAGTAATATCATATAGAAGACATTTTAATAAGTAAATCATGATACTCTTAAATAGAAACTTGCACTGCATAAATATAACGTTAGAAAAAAGTAATTCAAAGTTAGTTGTAATGTATATTTATTTTTGAAACAAAATATTAATGTAGTTAAACAACTATTATACATAGAAAAAATAATTAATACAATGTAAATTGACTATTATAATTGAAAATTTAAACTTTATATTAGCATAACTTTAATAAATGGTTAACCGAAAATAAAACCGAAATTAACCGACTTTTTCGGGTAACCAATTTGCGGGTAACCGAAATTAACGGTTCAAAATTTCTAACTAACCGAACCGAACCGAAACCCGAAAAACGGTTCAAAATTTCTAACTAACGAACCGAACAAACCGTTTACATCCCTATTATCCATCCGATTAAACCCACGCGCACACACATAGAGTTACGCAGAGAAGATGGTGGTTAGGCTAAGATTGGCTCGGTTAGGATGCCGGAATAGACCATTTTACAGAGTAATGGCAGCAGATAGCAGATCCCCAAGAGACGGCAAACATATTGAAGTTTTGGGTTATTATAATCCTTTACCAGGTATTATTTTGTTATATATATATATATATTGTATAACAATATTAATCGTTAAAATATATATATATATATATATTGTATAATTTTTATTCAAGATTAATTTTTTATGTTTCAAAATGTCAAGATTTACAAAACCTAGTTGTTTGGAGACTTCATTTTCCAATTTGGGTTTGTAATTTATGTTTTGTAATGAGAAATTTTCAAGATTTTTGGGACTAAAATTTGGGGTTTTTATGTTATTTTTGATTAATGGTATTTGGAGTTTCGTATAATGTTTCTACATTCCGCATTGCATTGCCCTACCCTGTTCGTTTGTGAGATAGGGGTATGACCTTTTAATAAAAAAAAAGTGTTCTAAGCTTAGTCCACTTGTATATAAACTCAGCTTAAAGGTTGAGGGGGATTTGAAGAGATGAATAGTATGATGAATGATTGTCTAGAATGCTAATAAGCAAAATGTGGATTTTTTACATTCATTTTTGTTTGGGTTTCAGTCATTGAGCTTAATCTTATGAGTTTTCTGGTAGCTACATGCTTTAGTGTTAAAAAGGATTATGAAATTGTGACTTTCAAGCTATCTTTTTTAATGATGATTTATAAGTTAGATTTTTAACTACCAAGAGGGTGTTCAGACTTTAGGATTGTGTCAAGGGGTAGGTTATCTGATTATGGTATTTGCAACCCACAAATTGTCAGAAAATAGTGTTTGACAAACCATCTGAAAAAGTAATTATTTTCATTTTTTTCAAGAATAAGAACATGTTTTCGAAAAAGTAGTTTGATACCTGCCTTATGAAAATGTTGTTCTGTAGTCGCAATAATAAAAAATTGTCTAGGTGATGGTTTGCTGCTTAAGTTATAGCCTCTTTGGGTGGTTTAAAATGTATGACAAATTCTGGTTATTTAAAGAATGATAGTTAAAAACCGATTATTTGACTCCTAGAATTGGAGATGCTTACTGGGAACTGATTATTGTAACTTGAGAACTCAGGAGGGTGGGTAGGTCCAGAGTAACCTGTGCGGATACACCGAAGAGCCAGCTAGCCATTAAAAAAAGATTGTTACATTCATTGTGTAAATCCAAAACTGCCCCTTAGAATCTAGCTGTTTGTAACTCCTGTTATGTTTGTTAATTTAAGTCACTGATACATGGGTTTCTAATTGTTGGCTGACTGATGTGTTAATACAGGTCAAGATGGCGGCAAACGAATGGGTCTTAATTTCGAACGTGTGAAGTAAGCATTTTGGTTTATAGTTCTCCAATGCAGTTTGTTTATCATTTATTGGATTATAATTGACACTATGTACGTTCAAGATGTTTGAAGTGTTTCGTTTGTGCACTATAGTTGCAGAAGTCATGTTTGGTAAAACACTAGATTACAAAATTGCTTCCTTGTGATGAAACTGTAAATTCAATGGATGGCTTGCTGATACTTCTTTGATGGAACTCTATGTCAAAATAGCAAAAAAACAATAATAAAAACTACACACATAAAATGAGACTGTAGACTTCTTTTGTGGTAAATATGTCGACATCATTTTTTTGTGTGTGAATATGACGAGTGTTACTTACCTTAGATTGGATGGTTAATATCGAACAAAGATGCTTTCTTGGGTAGTAAACGGTTGTATATTTCTAGTTTCAGATTCTATCTTTCGTTTCTTAATTAGACCAATATTGGTGCTTCTTGTATCTCCAATGTAGGATGATATTTTATTGAAAATGTAAGACAGTTTAGGTCTTAACAAACGACCAGTTAATTAAGTTGATAGTCTACTTTACAGTTGTTATTGCCCCTTAGATGAATAGTAGAAATAAAATACTTTCATGTACAGGTTAATTCTTGGGGTAAACGGGTAAAGTTTTCTCTTTATTGTCCAACTATCATAACCTGATTTCAAAAAAACCAGAGAAATTTGGTAACAATAGGGTGGCAAAATACATATGGATTTCAAATTTGAGAAGTGATAGGAGTTGTTATTTTTTACTTCTTACATTCAACGTAATTTGTTATGCAGATATTGGCTATCAGTTGGTGCACAACCTTCAGATCCAGTGCAGCATCTTCTATTCAGGGCAGGGTTGTACCACCACCACCCATGGTTGCAATGGGACGGAAAGGTGGGCCTCGTGACACACGTCCAGTGGATCCTTTGACTGGCCGAGTCATGATGTCTGAACAACCTACTAAAGCTAGTAAGGAATCTGTAGATGAACAACCATGAATGACTAAACATCCATCTTGGGAATCTGCAGTGCTAGGGCTGGTCTTTTTTGGTAAAGTTTAAAACTAGGCATAATTTCCCAGTGACAATGAGAGTCTACTTCACTATAAGCTCATTGGCTGTTTCTCTTATTAATGTAGCAAAGTTCTGTTATGACAGTACATCTTTGATGCTATAGTCTCTGTTGTTTTTTTTGGCATAATAAATTTATGGCTTGTAGAAAAAGTTGTTTTTTGAACATGGGTTGAATACCATTTAGTATTTCTTGGTATCCATCAACCCATTGATATATTGAGTTGTAAGTTCTAGGCATGTGTATGCACACCGAGTATTCTCTAGCGAAGTTGTATACGTGATTAAGACATGCCACAGCGATTATAGGAAGAAAAATGAAGTAGAGATGCCCCGAATGGCGACAGGTATGATAGAGATGAGAGAGGCGTTCGAGATAGGGATAGGGGTCGGGATAGGGTTAGGGGTGAGAAGAAGAGTTATGGAGTGAAATCGGACGAGATTGAGCTCTATCAGGTCTATAAAGGCAGGGTGACTCGGGTTATGGACAGCGGCTGTTTTGTCCAGATTCTTGATGTCAGGGGAAAAGAGGGTTTGGTTCATGTGTCACAGATGGCCACTAGACGAATAGCGAATGCCAAAGATGTGCTTAAGCGTGGTCAGGAGGTTTTTGTTAAAGTCATTTCAGTTTCGGGCCAGAAGTTGTCGTTGTCGATGAGGGATGTTGATCAGGCTTCTGGGAGGGATATGTTGCCGTTGAAGAAGAGTGGTGGTGGTGCTGCTGATGATTTGTTGAGAGGGAACCCGTCTAGGGGATTGGGTAATGGAGGTGCTTCGATGTCTAGGACGGGGTTATCTGGGATCAAGATTACTGAAGAGGATGTTGGTGTTCCTTCAAGGAGACCGTTGAAGAGAATGAGTTCCCCAGAGAGGGGGGAGGCGAACCAGCTGATTGCTTCTGGTGTTTTTAGTGTAAAAGAGTATCCTATGTTTGATGAGGAAACTAATGATGGAATGGTTTATCAGGATGAAGGTGGGGATGAAGAGCTTGAGGTTGAGTTAAATGAAGATGAGCCTGCGTTTCTGCAAGGACAGAGTCATTATTCAATGGATATGTCCCCGGTGAAGATCTTTAAAAACCCTGAGTGTTCATTGAGTTGCGCTACGGCTTTACAGACTGCTTTGATAAAGGTAAGGAGAGAAGTGAGGGACCAGAAGCAGAGAACGATGCTCGATTCTATCCCGAAAAATCTGATACGACCGTGGGAAGATCCCATGTCTGAGTCAGGGGGAAGGCATTTAGCACAGGAGTTGAGGGGAGTCGAGTTGTCTGCATATGACATGCCCGAATGGAAGAAAGATTCTTATGGCAAAGCATTAACATTTGGTCAAAGATCAAAGCTTTCTCTTCAAGAACAGAGGCAGAGCTTGCCTATATACAAACTGAAGAAGGAATTGGTTCAGGCTGTGAATGATAACCAGGTTTTGGTTGTTATTGGTGAAACGGATTCAGGGAAGACAACTCAGGTGACCCAATATCTAGCTGAGGCAGGTTACACCACCAAAGGTAAAATAGGATGTACACAACCCCGAAGGGTGGCTGCAATGTCTGTGGCCAAGAGAGTGGCTGAAGAGTATGGTTTTCGTTTAGGTGAGGAAGTAGGATACTCTATTCCTTTGAGGACTGTACCTGCCCGGAAACCGTGATCAAGTACATGACTGATGGTATGTTGTTGAGGGAAATTCTGGTCCATGAAAACCTATCTCAAAATTCAGTGATTATGTTTGATGAAGCTCATGAGAGAACAATGCGTACCAATGTCCTCTTTGGGTAATTGAAAGGTCTTGTGAAAAGAAGACCCGACCTTTGATTAATTGTCACTTCCGCATATTGGACGCTGAGAAGTTTTCTGCCTATTTCTTCAGCTGAATTTTTTTCACAATTCCCGGAAGGACATGTCCGGTGGAGATACCTCACACCAAACAGCCTGAAAGTGATTACGTTGATGCAGCTTTGATTACTGTAATGCAGATCCACTTGACCGAACCCAAGGGCGATATACTTGTCTTTTTGACCGGCCAGGAGGAGATCGATCATGCTTGCCAGCGTTTATATGAGAGGATGAAAGGTTTGGGTAAATATGTGCCGGAATTGGTCATATTAGCGGTTTATAGTGCCCTTCCAAGTGAAATGCAATCCAGGATTTTTGAACCTGCACCGCCAGGGAAGAGAAAGGAGGTTGTTGCCACTAACATTGCTGAAGCATCTTTGACCATTGATGGGATCTTCTATATCATTGACCCTGGTTTTGCCAAGCAGAATGTGTATAATCCCAAACAGCGTTTTGAATCACTTGTCATTACTCCAATATCTCAGGTATCAGCTAAACAATGTGCGGGGCGTCCAGGATGTACAGGACCAGGAAAGTGCTACAGAGTACAGATTATACACCGAGAGTGCATTTAACAATAAAATGTTGCCTACTACAATTCCAGAAATTCAAAAATAAATCTTGGATTGATTACATTAAACTTGAAAGCAATGGGGATAAATGATCTATTGTCTTTCGATTTCATGGACCCACCTTCCCCTCAAGCTCTGATATCTGCACTGGAACGGCTCTATACTCTTGGAGCCCTTGATGAAGGGCTTCTACACAAACTGGGTAGAATAATGGCGGATAGGGGTGGCAAACCTTACCCGCAATGGATATTCTGGGTAAGTTTGGGTAAGTCTTTCAATCAATTGGGTATATTTGGACAACACATCAGAGGCTAGAACGGGTCCAGCGGGTATATTCGAAATCTATTGAAATTGGTCGTGCGGGTTTAACGGGTAATCACCTCACACCCATTTGGGTAAAATTTGGACCACCACCCGAGATTGTTGCTGGCAGAATGGGACCAACGGAGATGCTTGCCGGCGGTGAGCGGGGTGGCGATGTTAAGGCGACGGAGATGCTTGCCGGCGGTGGTGATGGATATTCGTTCGCCGGTGATTGATTCAAGTTGGTGGTGGCGTAGATCTCCGACGCTTTGACGAGGAAGGATGAAGATGGCGGTGGTGGGGAGTGGATAGACACGGCGGCGGTGTGTTAATGTCTTTTTCTTTGCCCAGAATATAAAGAAAGTTATAACTTTCAGTATAATACTACTGTGTCATTTTATATAGACTTTATTATAGATATAGATATTACCTTTGTCTTTTAGTATCATTGATAAGATAAGATATGGAGCATGTAGTCGTTTATTTACAAAACAGTATGTTTATATTTAAAATAAAGAGAAGTTTTTATATAAGTAGATGAATCTCAAATGTGTGTTTATATTTTTATATACGAGCATGGTACCCGCGCAATGCGGCGGCGATGACAATGACAGTGATGTGGTGGCAACGACGGATGGTGACGGCGCCGACGACCGTTGGTGGCGGCAGATGCGTCAAGTGGTGTTGGTATTTGATATAATGATATTTGATTTAAAAGAGTAGTGGATATCTTTTAGAAGATAATGGAATGATTGTATAAGTTAATTCATTAAGGGTAAAATGATAATTTTGCATGTCCCAAAAATCTTAACTTTTCAACATGGGGGTATTATTTTTATATAGTAGTATAGATATATGGATTTACGGTAAACATAAAAGATATATCAATAAAATTTAGGGAAATAAAGCGGGTAGACCCGCACCCAACCCGCTTTGACCCGCACCCGTTTGACCCGCATTTTTGAAATGACCCGTTTGGATCCGCACCCGTTTGACCCGCATTTTTAATGACCCGCTTGACCCGCACCCGTTTGACCGCATTTTAAATGACCCGCTTTGACCCGCACCCGTTTGACCCGCATTTTTAAATGACCCGCTTGACCCGCACCCGTTTGACCCGCATTTTGAAATGACCCGCTTTGACCCGAACCAATTTGACCCGCATTTTTGAAATGACCCGCTTGACCCGCACCCGATTTGACCCGTTACCCAAACCCGCCCGACCCGCCCATTTTGCCAGGCCTAATGGCGGAGTTCCCCCTTGAACCTCCGTTATCTAAAATGCTCCTTGCTAGTGTTGATTTGGGTTGCAGTGATGAAATATTGACCATCATTGCCATGATTACAACTGGAAACGTCTTTTATAGACCTAGGGAAAAACAAGCCCAAGCTGATCAAAAGAAAGCCAAGTTTTTCCAACCTGAAGGAGATCATCTTACTTTGCTTGCTGTTTATGAGGCTTGGAAAGCCAAGAACTTTTCGGGACCATGGTGTTTCGAGAATTTTGTCCAGTCAAGATCGCTTAGGAGAGCCCAAGATGTCAGGAAGCAGCTGTTATCCATTATGGACAAGTATGTTCTCTTTGCTTTGTTTACGTTCATTAATATCGTATTTGTTTTCTGATTCTATGCTTAAAAGGATAAGCAATGATGTAAATCTTGCCCCAGTAGGTTTAAGGAATTCCCTATACATGTGACTTCATTGACCCATTTATGGGTAGACATGCCAATTCAGGTTATGGCTAATGTGTCCAGTAAATAGGGGTGATCAGAATAAGGGCCAGCCCGAGAAACCTAGTGAACTGGTGCGAAGATAGCCTGAAACCAATTTAAACCAAGAATACATGTACCGGTTCACGGGTCTTATATTTGTTAAAATCTACTCCTCGGGCCGGGTTGGTCTAGACCCAATAAACCTGTAAAACCGAGTTTTTTGGTCTAACATTGCTCTTGTTCTTAGATTTTTTGGTCGTCCTATTATTTTAGACTAGCGTCCTATTTAATTTTCAGAAAGATCAGTATGCATGCATAGCTTTCCAATAAAAAGAGATCCCACTCCATCTATATCTTAAACACCTATGCCACCTTTACTTTCTCTTGGTCGGTTAGTGGAAAAATCAAGATTTGTAACTCTCAACTTACAGCTAGTTCAATACTAGGTTTTGCAATTTTTATTTGTTTCCTCAGTACTTAAGACTGTTCTGCCATATGTAAGTTGCACATTAGTGTTTTGCAGAGTTAATCAGATATGTTATTTGGTGTCTTTATTCCTGTATCTACTATCTTGTGCCACATTTCTATTAGATCAGGGGAAATAACGTTCTAGTATCTTATGATAGTTGCCACAAAGTTTTAGAATTGTTAATGATACAGAGATAAAGTTGCGTTACATGAGGCTAACCTTATAAGGAGGTAATGTGGTATTGATCTCCAAGTTAGCATATAAGTATTCTAGTTACTCATTAACCTATTTCTATAAAACTGGGCAGCTATGTTGTTAATGGTCGAATAACGGTTATAACGGTCGACCACCGGTATTTGATATATCGGTTATAGCGGTGGTATAACGGTGGTATAACGGTTATCATAATATTATGCTATATATATATATATGTAAAAATTCCAAAATAATTAATACTTTATACTAATATTAAACTTAAAAGTCAAGCTTAAAATTATTTGAAACAGGATAGATGAAATTCAAATCATTAGTTTTCAAAAAATCATTAGTTTTTTTTTTTTACCTTCTGTTAAAATATTAGATGGATCGCTGGGCTTTTATTTAGTTAGTATGGACTATTAAAAAAAGGTATTTATTAGTTTTGGGCCCAAAAAAAGGGAAAAGAAAAAAACCTGTAATAACACCGTTAGAACCGAAATTTTAAAAGCTAAATATCGGTAAAATAACGGTAAATACCACCGTTAATAACGGGACTGTTATTTTGACCGTTATTTTGGGGAAGGACCGATAACCGTTATACCACCGTTATTAACAACATAGCTGGGCAGTTATGCACAATTTTTCTGGATATTTGGGCTTGTATGAACCACATGGGGAAGATTAACAATTGCCCTTTTACCTTATATGAAACACGTATGGAAACATATTGTTATATACGCATGAGTCATTTCCCCTTTTGCATTCTATGTAAATAAATTAAGTGCAAAAATAGCTAATATAAGACTAATTTACTAAAAAGGACTGTAAAATCCTTGTCAATGTGATTATTGAAACGCTAACACAGTTTTGTTTCTTGTACCAAATAGACATGCAACTTTGTAAATCGCAGGCTTTTCTTGTATTTTACTAATAGATATAATGTTGCTTTAGCAATTGCATTTGCTCTGGATGTATGCTTGCACAATCATAGGTTTTTGCCTGTTCAGATTCTAGCAACAAGTTGCAAATTAGGATGCAGATTTTTTTTTTTTTTTGAACAGCAAAATATGTATATTATTATGACGGCAACTAGCAAGGCGCTATTTGCCAAAGGATACAATTACAAATACAAACTAGTCTAGAAAGCGAAACAAAAAACATCATCTAACTAGACTCGTCCCGAATCATTAACTGTGAGGACTTCAAAATGAGTGGAAAAACTCGTGTCATTTACCATACGGAGGCACGAGAAAAGCTCCCAACCAACGAGGGCCGAGCCACCGGTTTTCACCTCGTGGTGTTTTTGATGAAGTCCCAAACATGACTCGGGGGAAGGCCCAAACTACAGCTGATACAAAGCAAAGGCAAATGATGAAAAAAGCAGAACACCAAAAAATCATCCCCTGACCAGTAGCACGATCAACAAAATTTTATTTGTTCTCTAACGGATTTGCGAGCCAAGCACTCCAGACATACCTGTTCTTCCTATCACGATTGGAGATCCAAAGGAATGATAGGGATATGATCAAATTCATAGTATCTATATTCGACGCATGATTACCGTTATGAAGGGAATTGTTCCTCTCCTTCCATATATGCCACCACCATATGAATAACATTGATTCAAACACATCTCGTTTGTAGTTGGTAACATGCAAGTCTTTGTATTGGATTACTTAGATAAAATCATCATGTATGAATAGTTAATATTAATTAATAGAAACATCGGTGTTGTTAGCAGCACCATAACTTCGATGATCTTGAGCTACTTTCTCCACTGACCCCTCCTTTTCTTTCTAGACTCGGACCCTCACGATGTTTCCTAATTGTTGCTTGGGCAAGAGTCTGTTGGTTTGCAGAGCCCGTGGTTGCAGCTAACCACTCATTATACCTAATTTATCTTTCATAATCAAGAGATACAAGTCTCAACAAATATGGATGAACAGGCAATGCTCTGACTTTATCACTTCCAACATTTTGACGAACTGTTTTGAACTTTGAGATCATACTAGTGGCATCTCTTAATCTGGGAATATCTTTGGATAAATGCATTGTGTATACCTCTTCAGAGCAAAAAATCAAATAAAAGTGACGTATCTCCTCTTCAAAACCAAATTCCTCATCACCTTTGGGATTAACTACTCCCATGCAAAAATCATAGTGCTTGTTGTTTGCAACTCCATAAAAGTAAGTGAAGCTTTTGGTCATTCTATCTTTTCCTCTTATTGATAGACTTAAGAACTGATTGAGGATGACATATTTTTGCTACATTCTTTGGTGAAATTTATATTAATCATGTTAAAGCTGAATATGTGAACTAAAATCAGATTATAAAGGTGAAATGTATCCACCTTCCTCTACTATTCACTGAGATATTATGAATGGTTTATGTTATCTCCTTTGAAATCTATTAGCATAGTTCTAAAACTCGTACGAGTCGACTCGTCGAGTCAAAATCAAGTGAAAACGAGGCGACTCGGCTTTGTTCCAGACTCGTAGCATGACTCGTTTTTTGTTGTGCGAGTCGGTACGATTCATGATTCGAGTCACGAGTCACAAGATAACTTTTTATTTTAAATTTTTAAATTTTTTTTTAATACATAAATTTTTTATATGCTTTAAATTTGATTTTATTTTAATAATGTTTACTATTTTTAGCTTATTATATTAATACAATATTATATTTCTACAGTAAAAACTTATATATAATTATAAAATTGTACATTATCAAATATCCTGACTCTTACACGTTTCGAGTCACGAGTCAAAAAATCAGATTTCAAATCGAGTCAAAAATACCGAGTCGATAACTATGCCTGTTAGTGTGCTTTTAATGCACCTTCATACTATTTATATATATCATTTATGCCATCTAATAAAGCAAACAACTTTTTTTCTTCTTAAATTTTCAGCCTTTGAAAACCCAAAAATACTCTCTTCTTTATTCACTACTTTAATATCTTAACCTAATATACCTATAATACCCTAACCATTTGTGCTTTGGCACAATAAAAAGTTGGGTTTTCAGTATTTTTAAAATAACAGTTATATATAATACAACTTTTTTTCTTCTTACGTGAGCATAAGTCTAGTATGCATTTAATGTTACACATTTTTTTTATTTGTATTATATATAACTGTTATTTTAAAAATAGAAATAGCTAAATATTATTCTAATATTTGTGAAAATTTAATTACAAAAATCCAATAAATATTTATGGCCATTATTTTGATACATATTATAAATATCTAAGTATGAAGATAATAACTTAAAATCTGCTTTTTCTCGTATACTCTCACAATTTTTAGTTCATAATGGATAAAAGGGTTATGTTTTTTCTCTTTTTTTACATGTTATTTACAAATTCTATGAATTGTGTAGCTGATATGAAAGACGAGTGCAACGCTATTGGTAAGACTTTTGTTGAATCACATTCCTTTTAATTTTGTTAACTAATATTTTTTAGCTTTTTACAAAATCTTCCGTCTCGTTAAATTGTAAAACAAATAATTCTACTAATGAATGTTCACTTGTCATTAGCTACTATACTATAAGCCAAACCAAAAAATAACATAGTTCATGCACAAATCATGATTAATTGTTAAGAAATGTATAAAATTTTTACTACTCAAAATAATTTGAAAATATATGTGATGCACAATCTTTATAAAGCATTTTTTCTGTTTTTCGCATTAACTTTCCACTTTCTTTTGTCGATCAAAAACTATAACAACATATCTATTCAAATCCAAAGCATTTCCAAAGATTTTTATAAAACAAGAAGGTTAAAAATTAAAGTTGTACGAATTATTCACCTTATTCCCACTTACAAATAATAAAAAAAAAACGGTTTTATACATGTCGTAGCATATAATTATAACTCATATATCCTAACACATTATAGATAGTTTTCGAGTTATCTATATCAAAACTCATTAATAATTGTTAATGGCTGGAAAAGCAAATTGTACTAGTATTCAAAGAATTATTCCTCTTCGTTTTCATATTTAAAACTTAATTCTATTTTCTTTTTTCAGGTGATGATCTTTTTCCTTATACATTCGATTTTAACCCGGGAAAATGCCAAAAAGATATTTGTGTTGAGGCTTGCAAAAATATAACACCCGTTGACTCATATGTAGAATATGAAGGGTGTCGTGACACTATTTGTTTATGTTGTGTTAGAGGAACAAAATGCTAATGTGACTTATATGTAACTACTTATAATAAAATGGAAATTTGAAAAGTAGAATTTAAAAGGGTTATTATTCTTAGGTTACCATATAATCGAAATCTTATTAATTCCTATGCACGTGGATAAACAAGGGTTATTTTCGAGTGAAACCAAGGCTATAGACTGTCCGTACTCATATATCAATAACGAAGTCACGACTCAACTTGATTCTACCTAAACAAACTTACGAATTCATCAACCTAGTGTTGACATTTTCATGTATCTTTTTAAGTATATAAGAATTTCTTGCAAGTAAAGAGTTGTAATAATTATAGTTGGACCTAATGATAGATTGATTGCATTTTAGCTCTTTAGACTCGGGAAGGATTCCTCATATTCCTTCCCTTGAATGGGATCTACTAGCAAACTCAAGAGGAGAGACAGGCAAAAATACAACACTATTTATTTAAGTAAAATAAAGGAAGAAAAAACTATAAAGAAGGAAAAAAAACAAAGAAGACTGGTAATATTTATATATTATATTCTATATGGATATGCAAATATATGTAATCGATCTATTTTTCAAGCAACAAAGAAACAGACATGTAAAAGAGAAAATGAAAGCTTAAGCGACTAAATTTTGTTATAAACAAATAAACAATACTTATAGAGAAGTAACTAGGTTACTAGGTAGAGTCTTCCAGATAAATAATCTCATATTACCAAATATTTTTTTCTTTTTTATTTTTATATTTTTTTAAAAAGTAACTATTATTCACATAATGGCCAAAAACTCACACAAACGTCGAGTGGCCGCATATTACATGCAAGATACTTACATCAGTTTAAAACTCAATCAATCTTCCATGAGACAACACAATTTTTAGTTCTATATTATACCATTAGGAACCCAAAGTTTTGACCGGCCTCTTGAAACACCTTGTTTGCACACACCTTCACCTTGTCAGATCTGTTCTTGTTTCTCGCCTTTCAAATAGCCCAACAAGCCACAAAGAGAATCCCCTTGAAAACTTTCCTCCCAATCCTTCCGAGACCAGCTTGTTTATTCAAGTCAAAGATATCTTTGATCGAAAACAAGAAGATCGGTGGTACCTTACACCAAACACTGATGCGCTGCCAAACTCCCATAGCCAAGTCACACGAGCATATACCAAACAATTGGCCGGGTTTGTTTTTTGAACCATAAAAAATGAGACATGCGATCAACTTCATGTATAAATCAGTGGAAGCTCACATTAATGTATTCCCCAAAAAGTGCTAGTTAGGTTCAGTTTTAACAGAAGACGTCTAATAGAATGGCATTTGAGCAAGATTTATAGGAAAGATGCATAATCACTGGAATCTAAAGACTAAAATGAACGTCATTTTCTATTTTACTGGTCTAGTAAGTAAATTTAGCAATACTGAGAAGAAAAACTTCCAAAAGAAAAAGGCGGAACTAGAGAAACACAGAGTTGTTGGGCAATCATTGTCAGAAACATAATAAAGAACAAACAATAAAACATAGTGTCCATGTTGTTTTTATGTTTAACTAGCACGGTATCCTCCAATACGACGGTGGTGGAGGCAACGGGGTAGTTAAATAAATAATCCTAAAAGACGTCAAATTCAGGTCACGGGTGTTACAATATGGCCCCTCTACTAGACAGTAGTTAGCTCGTGTACACACATCTTCTCGATAATCAAAATTTCTAATCGATCTTTGAGTACGCAGTCGATAACTCGTTTTTCACCCGAAAATAACCCTTCTATATCCGTTTGCATGGGAATTTACACGATTTCAATCATATATTAACCTAGGAATAGTAATCTTTTTAATTTTTACTTTTCAAATTTTCATTTTATTATAAATAACTACACAAAAATCACATTAGCATTTTGTCCATTCAACACAACATAGGCAAAAAGTGCCACGACACCCTGAATATACTACGCCCGCGTCGTCAGGTGGAATATTTAAGCAAACCTCAACACACATATTTTCTTTCACATTTTCCTGGGCTAAAGTTGAAGGTATAAGGACAAAGACCATCACCTGGAAAAGAAAAAAAAAAGGACTTAAGTTTAAATATGAAAATGAAGAGTAATAATTCTTTGAATCTTACTATAATGTGCTTTTTCAGCCATTAGCAAGTATTAATGAGTCTTGATAAAGATGATTCTAAAACTATCTTTATTTGTTGAGATATATAACACGGTATTCGCGCAATGCAGTGATGGTCATGGTGGTGACGAGTGGTGATTGGGGCGACCATAGGTGATGGAGTCGGCGTCGAGTGGTGTGCATAATTGATGTAAAGAGTTAATGAAGATATTTTAAAAGATAAATGATTGATAGTGTAATTTAATCATTAATGTTAAAGTGGTGGTGTAAGTGAAAGTATTTTAAGGAGTGCTAGGTGCGTGATAATATTACACAATTTTCCATACTTCAAAAAATAAAGAGTTATTGTTTTTATAAAATAATATAGATGAGTTATACTTTATATGATATGACATGTATAAATCTTTTTTATATTAAATATAACCAACCCCTCCAATATTCACTTAGGAAATAATTTCTTTTTTTGCATTTCAAATAGTATTGAAGCCTTGAACTGTAGCAACTTGACATAAACATTTTATTTCTTTTATATTTTAACAATAACTTGACCTTTGCAAAGTTAATTTAAAGTGGAAATAAGACGAATAATTTGGACAACTTTAACTTTTAACCTTTTTGTTTTAGAAAAATCTTTAAAAATGCGTAGGATTTGAATAAATGTTTATTATAGTTTTCGATCGATAAAAGAAATTTAAAGTTAATGTTAGAAACAGAAAAATGCTTTATAAAGGTTGCGCATCATATATATTTTAAATATATTTTGTGAAGTAAATATTTTATACACTCCTTAACAAAATCATAATCCGTGTGTGAGACTATAATTTCTTTTGGTTTGACTTATAGTATGGTAGCTAATGACAAGTGAGCATAAACTAGTAGGGTTATTTACTTATTTAAAAGGGTTATTTGTATTACAGTTTAATGATAGAAAAGATTTTGTAAAAATCTATGAAATATTAGTTAACAAATTTGAAAGGAATGTAATTCACAAAAAGTATTACCAATTGCATTGCACTCGTCTTTCATATCAGCAGTACAATTCATAGAATTTGCAAATAACATGTAAGAGAAGAGAAAACACATAATCCTTTTATCCATTGTGAACTTAAAATTGTGAGAGTATACGAAGAACCCAGATTTTATTTTATTGTCTTCATACTTGGTATATTTAGGTATTTATAACATGTATCAAAATGATGGCCATAAATTTTTATTGGATCGATGCAATTAAATTTTCACATATATTAAAAGGATAATTGTAATAATAATAATTAGATAATTTTATTTTCTAAATAACAATCTATACTACTTATTAAAAATACATCTATTTTTTACAAGTTACATGGGAAAATATCTAAAATATCATTTTTATCTATACTGTGTAATATTTTCACTTATCGCTCTTAAAATATTTTCACATACACAAATCATTTAACATTAATGATTAAATTACAGCATCAATCTTTTATCTTTTAAAATGTCTCCATTAACGTACCTTTTAAATCAATTACTTTGATATCAATTATCTACGCTACCCGACGTCGCCTCCACGACCAACAGTTGCCCCCACCACCACACCGTCGTCGTCACGATCATCGCTACATTGCGTGGGTACGGTGTTAGTTATAATAAAGATGAAAAAAAATATGTAACATTAAATGCATAAGATAAAAGTAAAATACAATTATAATATCGGATGCACATATTATATCTTAGTTAAATTGAAGAAAAGTTCTCCTAATATTTATCAAAAATGTTATATCGTATCCATTGAACTTGAAAATGTTCGAGATTCTATAAACTATAAAAATATCTTGTATCGAAAAAACTAATGTTTAATTACACTACTAGAAAATCTGGTATTACCGACGGCCAAAATCCGTCCCAAATCCGTCCTAAAACGTCTTTAGCGACGGATTTCCGACGAATTTTGGCCGTTTCTAAAATCGGCCTCGGTAATATTTAACGACGGATTTTGGGACGACCATAAATTTTAACGACGGATTTACGACAGACATATTTAACGACGGATTTGGGACGGTTTAATTAACGACGGATTTGGGACGGGTTCATTAGCGACGTACTAATTTGGCGACGGATTTGCGACGTGTGTTTTACCGACAGACACATTTGCAACGGATTTCCGACAGATTATTATCGAGGATATTGGATTACCGACGGATATTTCCGTCCCTAATCCGTCACTAAAAGTTTTTCCCCAAAAAAAATATATAAATACAATATACGTATAAATATACGTATACTGTATTTATACGATATATTCATTAATTTAAAAACAAAATAAAATAATTAATTAGTTTAAAGTTATGTTTAAGATCAAAACGATATATTTATTTATTGAATTTAATTGATACAATATTACAATGAATAAAAAAACAACTAAATATATACAATCCAAATTTAAATCTTATATACACAATCTGAAGAAAAAAAAATTGTAAATCTTATCCAAAATCTATACACCTACATACAAACCACTTGCTATTATTTCTTCCTTTCCAATCCATCCCATGATTCATTCTTTTATTTCTTCCTTTTCTCATTCATCGCATGATTCATTTTGTTAGATCTTAGAAAGAAAAAAAATAGATGAAACCATATAACTATATAAAAAAAACCATATTCAAATAAACATAAAAGAAAAATAAAAGTAAAAACATAATAAGGAATCATAATTCATAAATCCAAAAAAACCACCATATGTTAGGTGATATCACCACATCGATCTTCCTTCTATCATCAAAGATCTATCAGTAAAGGATCAGCCAGCAAATAACCATGGAGGTGTACGACCTTTGCGTTTCAGATCCGTAAATACTTCCATCGCCGTCACCATATTCCTTCTAGCATCACGGCTGACGCCTTCCTTTAACGCACTATTTTTACCATTCGTAATAGATGACTTTTTCTGAGTGAAAAAGGAGAAGTGGGTCATTTCATTTGAGGAAAGAACAATTATATTTAGAAAGAAAAAGAGGATGAGTTAGATGCAGAGGGAGGAAGCAAAATAGAAAAAAGTTTGGAAAAAAAAAGAAGATGGAAGCTACTGGTGGGTCTTTTGGTTGACATGGAAAAATAAGACTTTAGTTATGTATTTGATAAGGGTGAATATGAATCATTGGATTAGAATTTGATGGTGGTTGTTTTTGTTAAGAATGATTGTGCACCATTAGATTAAGATCCATGTGAGGATAGATGGGGCTTTCTTATTGGCTCTTGGTTATTCTCCTTTTTTTTCATTTACAAGACTAGAATATGTTAATGATATTTTTATTATTGTGTTTTTTCAAAACAAGATATTGGGATAAAAAAATAACAAAAACAAAAAAAAATCAAATGAAAAAGAGAACGAAATTTAACTAACAAAATCAAAAAGTTACATATATTGCAATAAAAAGAAAACTAGGTACACGATTAATATATATATATATATATATATATATATATATATAGTTAATTTTATTACATACCCCTATGGTTTGCCATTTTTTCATTTTTCACCCCTTTCATTTTTTCAAAATGTACGATATCCACAAAAACACATGAACATTCACTCCTAAGTAAAACTATATAAAAAAAACCATATTCAAATAAACATAAAAGAAAAATAAAAGTAAAAACATAATAAGGAATCATAATTCATAAATCCAAAAAAACCACCATATGTTAGGTGATATCACCACATCGATCTTCCTTCTATCATCAAAGATCTATCAGTAAAGGATCAGCCAGCAAATAACCATGGAGGTGTACGACCTTTGCGTTTCAGATCCGTAAATACTTCCATCGCCGTCACCATATTCCTTCTAGCATCACGGCTGACGCCTTCCTTTAACGCACTATTTTTACCATTCGTAATAGATGACTTTTTCTGAGTGAAAAAGGAGAAGTGGGTCATTTCATTTGAGGAAAGAACAATTATATTTAGAAAGAAAAAGAGGATGAGTTAGATGCAGAGGGAGGAAGCAAAATAGAAAAAAGTTTGGAAAAAAAAAGAAGATGGAAGCTACTGGTGGGTCTTTTGGTTGACATGGAAAAATAAGACTTTAGTTATGTATTTGATAAGGGTGAATATGAATCATTGGATTAGAATTTGATGGTGGTTGTTTTTGTTAAGAATGATTGTGCACCATTAGATTAAGATCCATGTGAGGATAGATGGGGCTTTCTTATTGGCTCTTGGTTATTCTCCTTTTTTTCATTTACAAGACTAGAATATGTTAATGATATTTTTATTATTGTGTTTTTTCAAAACAAGATATTGGGATAAAAAAATAACAAAAACAAAAAAAAATCAAATGAAAAAGAGAACGAAATTTAACTAACAAAATCAAAAAGTTACATATATTGCAATAAAAAGAAAACTAGGTACACGATTAATATATATATATATATATATAATATATATATATAGTTAATTTTATTACATACCCCTATGGTTTGCCATTTTTTCATTTTTCACCCCTTTCATTTTTTCAAAATGTACGATATCCACAAAAACACATGAACATTCACTCCTAAGTAAAACTATATAACCAAATCAACATATTTAAAATTTAAAATGTGAACAAACTCATACACCCTTGCGGTTTTATTACAAACACTTACGTTCGAGTATAAAACTACATATAGAACAACTTGGTTAAATGTGTAAACGCGACAAACAAATCGTATATTTTAGTTTATTACGTATCATTAGAACCCTTACATAGTTACATGTATAAAAAACCATATAACTAAAAGTGTTAAAACTCACATAACTCTGCGACTTTATGTACAAACAGTAACTTTCGAGTATAAAACTACATATACACCGACTCGGTTGAACGTGTAAACGCCAGAAACAAATCGTTTATTGGTGCGTAGATCGTGCCATTAGAACTCTAATTGTATAAATATACTTTATCATTACTTGTATATGCAAATCATTGCTCGTATACTCGAAAAAACAAAAAAATTACATTTGGTCCGTCCCAAATCCGTCCCTAATAGCGACGGATTAGGGACGGCCAATTGAATTTTTATTTTTTAAAAATCAAATTTTCGCAAAAACAAATGAACATTCATTCCTAAATACGGTCATATAACTAAATGAACATATTTAAAATTTAAAAAGTGTAAAAACTCACACAACTCTGCGACTTTATGTACAAACAGTAACTTTCGAGTATAAAACTACATATACACCGACTCGGTTGAACGTGTAAACGCCAGAAACAAATCGTTTATTGGTGCGTAGATCGTGCCATTAGAACTCTAATTGTATAAATATACTTTATCATTACTTGTATATGCAAATCATTGCTCGTATACTCGAAAAAACAAAAAATTACATTTGGCCCGTCCCAAATCCGTCCCTAATAGCGACAGATTAGGGACGGCTAATTGAATTTTTATTTTTTAAAAATCAAATTTTCGCAAAAACAAATGAACATTCATTCCTAAATACGGTCATATAACTAAATGAACATATTTAAAATTTAAAAAGTGTAAAAACTCACACAACTCTGCGACTTTATGTACAAACAGTAACTTTCGAGTATAAAACTACATATACACCGACTCGGTTGAACGTGTGAACGCCAGAAACAAATCGTTTATTGGTGCGTAGATCGTGCCATTAGAACTCTAATTGTATAAATATACTTTATCATTACTTGTATATGCAAATCATTGCTCGTATACTCGAAAAAACAAAAAATTACATTTGGTCCGTCCCAAATCCGTCCCTAATAGCGACGGATTAGGGACGGCCAATTGAATTTTTATTTTTTAAAAATCAAATTTTCGCAAAAACAAATGAACATTCATTCCTAAATACGGTCATATAACTAAATGAACATATTTAAAATTTAAAAAGTGTAAAAACTCACACAACTCTGCGACTTTATGTACAAACAGTAACTTTCGAGTATAAAACTACATATACACCGACTCGGTTGAACGTGTGAACGCCAGAAACAAATCGTTTATTGGTGCGTAGATCGTGCCATTAGAACTCTAATTGTATAAATATACTTTATCATTACTTGTATATGCAAATCATTGCTCGTATACTCGAAAAAACAAAAAATTACATTTGGTTCGTCCCAAATCCGTCCCTAATAGCGACGGATTAGGGACGGCCAATTGAATTTTCATTTTTTAAAAATCAAATTTTCGCAAAAACAAATGAACATTCATTCAATGAACATATTTAAAATTTAAAAAGTGTAAAAACTCACACAACTCTGCGACTTTATGTACAAACAGTAACTTTCGAGTATAAAACTACATATACACCGACTCAGTTGAACGTGTAAACGCCAGAAACAAATCGTTTATTGGTGCGTAGATCGTGCCATTAGAACTCTAATTGTATAAATATACTTTATCATTACTTGTATATGCAAATCATTGCTCGTATACTCGAAAAAACAAAAAATTACATTTGGTCCGTCCCAAATCCGTCCCTAATAGCGACGGATTAGGGACGGCCAATTGAATTTTTATTTTTTAAAAATCAAATTTTCGCAAAAACAAATGAACATTCATTCCTAAATACGGTCATATAACTAAATGAACATATTTAAAATTTAAAAAGTGTAAAAACTCACACAACTCTGCGACTTTATGTACAAACAGTAACTTTCGAGTATAAAACTACATATACACCGACTCAGTTGAACGTGTAAACGCCAGAAACAAATCGTTTATTGGTGCGTAGATCGTGCCATTAGAACTCTAATTGTATAAATATACTTTATCATTACTTGTATATGCAAATCATTGCTCGTATACTCGAAAAAAACAAAAAATTACATTTGGTCCGTCCCAAATCCGTCCCTAATAGCGACGGATTAGGGACGGCCAATTGAATTTTTATTTTTTAAAAATCAAATTTTCGCAAAAACAAATGAACATTCATTCCTAAATACGGTCATATAACTAAATGAACATATTTAAAATTTAAAAAGTGTAAAAACTCACACAACTCTGCGACTTTATGTACAAACAGTAACTTTCGAGTATAAAACTACATATACACCGACTCAGTTGAACGTGTAAACGCCAGAAACAAATCGTTTATTGGTGCGTAGATCGTGCCATTAGAACTCTAATTGTATAAATATACTTTATCATTACTTGTATATGCAAATCATTGCTCGTATACTCGAAAAAACAAAAAATTACATTTGGTCCGTCCCTAATAGCGACGGATTAGGGACGGCCAAATTTATGTCCGGTAAATCCGCGTAAATCCGTCGTAAAAATTCATTTGGTTCGTCCCAAATCCGTCCCTAATAGCGACGGATTAGGGACGGCCAATTGAATTTTTATTTTTTAAAAATCAAATTTTCGCAAAAACAAATGAACATTCATTCCTAAATACGGTCATATAACTAAATGAACATATTTAAAATTTAAAAAGTGTAAAAACTCACACAACTCTGCGACTTTATGTACAAACAGTAACTTTCGAGTATAAAACTACATATACACCGACTCAGTTGAACGTGTAAACGCCAGAAACAAATCGTTTATTGGTGCGTAGATCGTGCCATTAGAACTCTAATTGTATAAATATACTTTATCATTACTTGTATATGCAAATCATTGCTCGTATACTCGAAAAAACAAAAAATTACATTTGGTCCGTCCCTAATAGCGACGGATTAGGGACGGCCAATTGAATTTTTATTTTTTAAAAATCAAATTTTCGCAAAAACAAATGAACATTCATTCCTAAATACGGTCATATAACTAAATGAACATATTTAAAATTTAAAAAGTGTAAAAACTCACACAACTCTGCGACTTTATGTACAAACAGTAACTTTCGAGTATAAAACTACATATACACCGACTCGGTTGAACGTGTGAACGCCAGAAACAAATCGTTTATTGGTGCGTAGATCGTGCCATTAGAACTCTAATTGTATAAATATACTTTATCATTACTTGTATATGCAAATCATTGCTCGTATACTCGAAAAAACAAAAAATTACATTTGGTCCGTCCCTAATAGCGACGGATTAGGGACGGCCAATTGAAGTCGAATCCGTCGTAAATCCGTCCCTAATACCGACGGATTTGGGACGGCCAAATCGAAGTCCGTCCCAAATCCGTCCCTAATACCGACGGATTTGGGACGGCCAAATCGAAGTCCGTCGTAAATCCGTCCCTAATACCGACGGATTTGGGACGGCCAAATCGAAGTCCGTCGTAAATCCGTCCCTAATACCGACGGATTTGGGACGGCCAAATCGAAGTCCGTCGTAAATCCGTCCCTAATACCGACGAATTTGGGACGGAATAAGTCCGCGTAAATCCGTCGTAAAAACTTAAGTTGGGTCCGTCCCAAATCCGTCCCTAATACCGACGGATTTGGGACGGCCAAATCGAAGTCCGTCGTAAATCCGTCCCTAATACCGACGAATTTGGGACGGATATATTATATTAATTTATTTGGATTTATTTTACGGTTATTAAATTCATCCGTCGTAAATCCGTCGGGAAATTATATATTTAGGTACGGATTTCCGACGGCTTGTATATCTGTCGGTAATCTGTCCCTAATCCGTCGTAAATACTTTTGTATCACTTTAGTTGGCTTGCTGTCTGAAATCCGTCGGAAAGCCGTCGCTAATTTGGGACGGAAAGTTTTTTCGTCGCAAATCTGTCGGTAATATCAGATTTTCTTGTAGTGTTATCATTTATAAAGGTTGCATTTTAATTTCTTAAATCAAAAGGATTAAAAACGTATATAATTAAAAACCTCAATTATATAAAATAATTAAAACAATTTAATTAAATAAAAACTAATTACTTAATCTAATTAATTATAAACATGAACATTTTTATATAATCTAGTTATTTTAATTAATTTATCTAACTACTGACTAATCTAATTATTAATAATATAAAGAGAAAGTAAGTTAATAAAACATTTAATATTTAATTCCCTAAGTTTAAATCTTAAATGCATGCAATATAATCACCTAATAAACAAATAAATATATAAGAAATACTAACCTCTTAGTATAAAACCTAAGAAGAATTATTCTCGCGGAGACTAACCCTCATCGTCATGTACCAAAAACCAAAGTATAACTCATTTCTAGTCGTCACGAACACTTTATGGACACTAGCCAAGTGCTAGTTATAACTCGAAAGTTATAATAATAATCCGCCAGGAAAATAACTAATGGTTTGCTCTCAAACCACTATTGTAATTTTCCAACTCCCTAAGAGAGAAAGAAAGAAACATTTAGGTGCAAGTTGAATGAGAAACAAACCCCTTGGTTTATATGGAATAGGAAGGCTTCTAGTTTTTTTCCATCTATTAACGTGAGATGGAAAAATTCCTAATTGTTATTCACTTTGTGTCACCCTTCTTGTAGATCCCAGGGGCAACTCGTTTTGCCCAAGGTTAAATGGGTTGACCCATGGTGTAATTGTGTCTTACCCGGTTTGACCCCCTCGTTATCGTCAAATCTATTTTTGGAACTTTTGGTTATTTAAATTTAATCGAGTTCAACTAGTGCTTCGATGTTCTTCGTGTGCGACTTTAAAGGTTCATGGATAAATGGTCGTATATTTCTGTTGAGATGTTTACACAATTTCAACACTCCTACTTGTGGACATCTCGACATAAGTACTAGTCTATGCAAAATCAAAAGATTTGGCCCTATAATGCCAAAGACGATTCCAAGACTTACTGATGGTCACCTGAAAAGCATGAAATTTGAGAGGATCAACTATCGAAATAGTTGGTGAGTTTACAGTGTGTTTGACTAAAAGATCAATCGTCGTTTGTTGTAGTTATTTAATGCATGACGGTTCAGACCGAAGTCTAACCTAAATCATATGACAAGACGGTTCAGACCGAAGTCTAACCTAAATAATATGACAAGACGGTTCAGACCGAAGTCTAACCTAAATATATATAGCCAAGACGGTTCAGACCGAAGTCTAACCTAAATCATATGACAAGACGGTTCAGACCGAAGTCTAACCTAAATCATATGACAAGACGGTTCAGACCGAAGTCTAACCTAAATATATATAGCCAAGACGGTTCAGACCGAAGTCTAACCTAAATCATATGACAAGACGGTTCAGACCGAAGTCTAACCTAAATAATATGACAAGACGGTTCAGACCGAAGTCTAACCTAAATAATATGACAAGACGGTTCAGACCGAAGTCTAACCTAAATATATATAGCCAAGACGGTTCAGACCGAAGTCTAACCTAAATCATATGACAAGACGGTTCAGACCGAAGTCTAACCTAAATAATATGACAAGACGGTTCAGACCGAAGTCTAACCTAAATATATATAGCCAAGACGGTTCAGACCGAAGTCTAACCTAAATAATATGACAAGACGGTTCAGACCGAAGTCTAACCTAAATAATATGACAAGACGGTTCAGACCGAAGTCTAACCTAAATAATATGACAAGACGGTTCAGACCGAAGTCTAACCTAAATATATATAGCCAAGACGGTTCAGACCGAAGTCTAACCTAAATAATATGACAAGACGGTTCAGACCGAAGTCTAACCTAAATAATATGACAAGACGGTTCAGACCGAAGTCTAACCTAAATATATATAGCCAAGACGGTTCAGACCGAAGTCTAACCTAAATAATATGACAAGACGGTTCAGACCGAAGTCTAACCTAAATAATATGACAAGACGGTTCAGACCGAAGTCTAACCTAAATATATATAGCCAAGACGGTTCAGACCGAAGTCTAACCTAAATCATATGACAAGACGGTTCAGACCGAAGTCTAACCTAAATATATGACAAGACGGTTCAGACCGAAGTCTAACCTAAATATATGACAAGACGGTTCAGACCGAAGTCTAACCTAAATCATATGACAAGACGGTTCAGACCGAAGTCTAACCTAAATAATATGACAAGACGGTTCAGACCGAAGTCTAACCTAAATAATATGACAAGACGGTTCAGACCGAAGTCTAACCTAAATAATATGACAAGACGGTTCAGACCGAAGTCTAACCTAAATATATATAGCCAAGACGGTTCAGACCGAAGTCTAACCTAAATCATATGACAAGACGGTTCAGACCGAAGTCTAACCTAAATAATATGACAAGACGGTTCAGACCGAAGTCTAACCTAAATATATATAGCCAAGACGGTTCAGACCGAAGTCTAACCTAAATCATATGACAAGACGGTTCAGACCGAAGTCTAACCTAAATCATATGACAAGACGGTTCAGACCGAAGTCTAACCTAAATAATATGACAAGACGGTTCAGACCGAAGTCTAACCTAAATCATATGACAAGACGGTTCAGACCGAAGTCTAACCTAAATCATATGACAAGACGGTTCAGACCGAAGTCTAACCTAAATAATATGACAAGACGGTTCAGACCGAAGTCTAACCTAAATAATATGACAAGACGGTTCAGACCGAAGTCTAACCTAAATATATATAGCCAAGACGGTTCAGACCGAAGTCTAACCTAAATAATATGACAAGACGGTTCAGACCGAAGTCTAACCTAAATATATATAGCCAAGACGGTTCAGACCGAAGTCTAACCTAAATAATATGACAAGACGGTTCAGACCGAAGTCTAACCTAAATAATATGACAAGACGGTTCAGACCGAAGTCTAACCTAAATAATATGACAAGACGGTTCAGACCGAAGTCTAACCTAAATATATATAGCCAAGACGGTTCAGACCGAAGTCTAACCTAAATATATATAGCCAAGACGGTTCAGACCGAAGTCTAACCTAAATCATATGACAAGACGGTTCAGACCGAAGTCTAACCTAAATATATGACAAGACGGTTCAGACCGAAGTCTAACCTAAATCATATGACAAGACGGTTCAGACCGAAGTCTAACCTAAATCATATGACAAGACGGTTCAGACCGAAGTCTAACCTAAATATATATAGCCAAGACGGTTCAGACCGAAGTCTAACCTAAATCATATGACAAGACGGTTCAGACCGAAGTCTAACCTAAATCATATGACAAGACGGTTCAGACCGAAGTCTAACCTAAATATATATAGCCAAGACGGTTCAGACCGAAGTCTAACCTAAATCATATGACAAGACGGTTCAGACCGAAGTCTAACCTAAATCATATGACAAGACGGTTCAGACCGAAGTCTAACCTAAATATATATAGCCAAGACGGTTCAGACCGAAGTCTAACCTAAATCATATGACAAGACGGTTCAGACCGAAGTCTAACCTAAATAATATGACAAGACGGTTCAGACCGAAGTCTAACCTAAATAATATGACAAGACGGTTCAGACCGAAGTCTAACCTAAATCATATGACAAGACGGTTCAGACCGAAGTCTAACCTAAATAATATGACAAGACGGTTCAGACCGAAGTCTAACCTAAATCATATGACAAGACGGTTCAGACCGAAGTCTAACCTAAATAATATGACAAGACGGTTCAGACCGAAGTCTAACCTAAATAATATGACAAGACGGTTCAGACCGAAGTCTAACCTAAATCATATGACAAGACGGTTCAGACCGAAGTCTAACCTAAATAATATGACAAGACGGTTCAGACCGAAGTCTAACCTAAATATATATAGCCAAGACGGTTCAGACCGAAGTCTAACCTAAATAATATGACAAGACGGTTCAGACCGAAGTCTAACCTAAATATATATAGCCAAGACGGTTCAGACCGAAGTCTAACCTAAATCATATGACAAGACGGTTCAGACCGAAGTCTAACCTAAATATATATAGCCAAGACGGTTCAGACCGAAGTCTAACCTAAATAATATGACAAGACGGTTCAGACCGAAGTCTAACCTAAATCATATGACAAGACGGTTCAGACCGAAGTCTAACCTAAATATATATAGCCAAGACGGTTCAGACCGAAGTCTAACCTAAATATATATAGCCAAGACGGTTCAGACCGAAGTCTAACCTAAATATATATAGCCAAGACGGTTCAGACCGAAGTCTAACCTAAATAATATGACAAGACGGTTCAGACCGAAGTCTAACCTAAATAATATGACAAGACGGTTCAGACCGAAGTCTAACCTAAATCATATGACAAGACGGTTCAGACCGAAGTCTAACCTAAATATATATAGCCAAGACGGTTCAGACCGAAGTCTAACCTAAATATATATAGCCAAGACGGTTCAGACCGAAGTCTAACCTAAATAATATGACAAGACGGTTCAGACCGAAGTCTAACCTAAATAATATGACAAGACGGTTCAGACCGAAGTCTAACCTAAATAATATGACAAGACGGTTCAGACCGAAGTCTAACCTAAATCATATGACAAGACGGTTCAGACCGAAGTCTAACCTAAATCATATGACAAGACGGTTCAGACCGAAGTCTAACCTAAATAATATGACAAGACGGTTCAGACCGAAGTCTAACCTAAATAATATGACAAGACGGTTCAGACCGAAGTCTAACCTAAATCATATGACAAGACGGTTCAGACCGAAGTCTAACCTAAATATATATAGCCAAGACGGTTCAGACCGAAGTCTAACCTAAATCATATGACAAGACGGTTCAGACCGAAGTCTAAGCCAAAACCTAATTAAATTTCAGAAACCCTAATTTACATAACAATTTAAAGCCTCTAATTCCGTTTACAAAACTAAAACAAACCTTTAAATGAATTAAATCGAATCAAAAGTTTGAGAAAAATGGTTACTTACCAAAATTTGGGTTTCTTGAGGTAAAGATGAAGATGGTGATGATAATGATGCTCAAAACCCTAAATTATTATGAAAAGGATGATTAATTTGCTTTGATTCCCCTTTGATTTCTCCTTGCCAGAAATGATTTAGAGTGAAAAATGAAAAGTGTGTGTGTTCTGTGTGTGTTTTGTCGACAGAACAAAGAAAGAAAAGGAGGGAAAGGTTGGTTGTTTATTTGTTGTTTAATTCACAGCCACAACAAATATTTTGGCCCATGTGGCCCCTTTTTGGGATATTTCCAATACCCTTAATTTGGTAAAATGCTTACGATTAAATACCGTTTAACCAAAAGTTTAAAATGTAAAATAAAGGTATCTTCCCTCGTCTCATTTTTAGTCAAAACGAGCAAATAAAGTTTCGTCAAAGGGAACTTTATAATATTAAGTCTAAACAGACTAATTATCTTGTACAAGACATAACCTTTAAATATTAATTTAAAGTTATTTTTAAAGACTCGGCATTCGTCTAGATAGCTAATAGTCTACGTCATCAAGATACGTCTAATTTGACTAAGTCAAAAGTCCAAAAGTCTAATAAGTTCCACGTCAAATGACTGTCTAATTGAGATTAGGACTAACCCGATGTTAATTAATTACGAGTTGTCACAGCATCCCCGACTTCTAAGGATTTCGTCCCGAAATCAAGTCTTGCTCAGTAAAAAGATGAGGATAGTTATTCCTCATAAAGTCTTCACGTTCCCAAGTCAAGTCGGGACCATGTTTTGAGTTCCAACGAACTTTGACCAATTTGATACGACTGCGTCTAAGTTGTTTGAGCTGTTGGTCTAAAATTTCAACAGGTTCTTCAATGAATTGAAGAGAGTCAGTCACTTGCAGCTCTTCGACAGGTACGACTAAAGTCTCATCAGTCAGACATTTCTTAAGATTCGAAATGTGAAATGTGTGATGAACATGTTCTAGCTCCTTAGGTAAATCGAGCTTGTAAGCCACGGAACCAATTCTTTGAACAATTTCGAATGGTCCGATATAACGAGGACTAAGTTTCCCTCGTACGCCAAAACGTGCAGTGCCCTTCCATGGTGACACTTTCAACATGACTTTGTCTCCCACTTGAAACTCAAGTGGTTTCCGTCTACGGTCGGCATAGCTCTTTTGACGATCTTGAGCCGCCTTCAGCCGTGCCCTAATTTCGACAATTTGATCAGTAGTCTTCTGAACTAGTCCATATTTAAACAAACGACGTTCTCCAGCATCAAGCCAACAGACAGGAGATCTACACTTTCGTCCATATAAAGCCTCATAAGGCGCGCATTTGATGCTAGTGTGATAGCTGTTGTTATATGAAAATTCAGCTAACGGCAAAAAGGTATCCCAACTACCTTTGAAGTCAATGACACATGCCCGAAGCATGTCCTCTAACGTCTGGATGGTACGTTCACTTTGTCCGTCCGTCTGTGGATGGTAAGCCGTACTCAGGTGCAATTGAGTGCCTAGGGCGTCTTGAAAATATCGCCATGATTGTGAAGTGAAACGACCATCACGGTCAGAGATAATAGACAAAGGAACGCCATGAAGAGATACAATCCTTTCAATGTATATTTGAGACAATTTCCTTATCTTCCAGTTCTCCCGAATTGGAATGAAATGAGCAGACTTCGTCAATCGATCGACAATGACCCAAATAGTATCGTATCCTTTCAGGGTTCGAGGTAACTTCGTAATGAAGTCCATAGTAATCTGTTCCCATTTCCAGTCAGGAATTTGGGGTTGTTGGAGCAGCCCAGAAGGCTTTTGGTGCTCCGCCTTGACCATCGAACAATTTAGACACTTCGAGACATAAGTGGCGATATCTCTTTTCATACCAGGCCACCAATAAAAGTCCTTCAGTCCATGGTACATTTTGTCAGCGCCAGGATGGATTGAATACCTAGATCGATGACTTTCGTTCATTAAAAGTTCTCTAAGTCCATTATACTTGGGAATCCACACTCTGCCCTTAACATGTCGAATTCCATCGCCATCCAATTCAAACAAACGTTCAGCATTCCACAATGCTTCCTCCTCGATACGCCCTGGCCGTAGGGCTTCGTTTTGATCGTCTAAAACTCTATCCCTTAATGACGAGCCAAGATAAGAACTTGCTCTTGTTATGACAGATAGTGAAATTCTATCTTTTCGACTTAACGCGTCAGCAACAACATTTGCTTTACCGGGATGATATTTGAGTTCACAGTCGTAGTCACTGAGTAATTCTACCCATCGTCGTTGTCGCATATTCAGCATTTTCTGATCGAAGATATGCTGAAGGCTTTTGTGTCCGCCTTGACCATCGAACAATTTAGACACTTCGAGACATAAGTGGCGATATCTCTTTTCATACCAGGCCACCAATAAAAGTCCTTCAGTCCATGGTACATTTTGTCAGCGCCAGGATGGATTGAATACCTAGATCGATGACTTTGTCTCCCACTTGAAACTCAAGTGGTTTCCGTCTACGGTCGGCATAGCTCTTTTGACGATCTTGAGCCGCCTTCAGCCGTGCCCTAATTTCGACAATTTGATCAGTAGTCTTCTGAACTAGTCCATATTTAAATAAACGACGTTCTCCAGCATCAAGCCAACAGACAGGAGATCTACACTTTCGTCCATATAAAGCCTCATAAGGCGCGCATTTGATGCTAGTGTGATAGCTGTTGTTATATGAAAATTCAGCTAACGGCAAAAAGGTATCCCAACTACCTTTGAAGTCAATGACACATGCCCGAAGCATGTCCTCTAACGTCTGGATGGTACGTTCACTTTGTCCGTCCGTCTGTGGATGGTAAGCCGTACTCAGGTGCAATTGAGTGCCTAGGGCGTCTTGAAAATATCGCCATGATTGTGAAGTGAAACGACCATCACGGTCAGAGATAATAGACAAAGGAACGCCATGAAGAGATACAATCCTTTCAATGTATATTTGAGACAATTTCCTTATCTTCCAGTTCTCCCGAATTGGAATGAAATGAGCAGACTTCGTCAATCGATCGACAATGACCCAAATAGTATCGTATCCTTTCAGGGTTCGAGGTAACTTCGTAATGAAGTCCATAGTAATTTGTTCCCATTTCCAGTCAGGAATTTGGGGTTGTTGGAGCAGCCCAGAAGGCTTTTGGTGCTCCGCCTTGACCATCGAACAATTTAGACACTTCGAGACATAAGTGGCGATATCTCTTTTCATACCAGGCCACCAATAAAAGTCCTTCAGTCCATGGTACATTTTGTCAGCGCCAGGATGGATTGAATACCTAGATCGATGACTTTCGTTCATTAAAAGTTCTCTAAGTCCATTATACTTGGGAATCCACACTCTGCCCTTAACATGTCGAATTCCATCGCCATCCAATTCAAACAAACGTTCAGCATTCCACAATGCTTCCTCCTCGATACGCCCTGGCCGTAGGGCTTCGTTTTGATCGTCTAAAACTCTATCCCTTAATGACGAGCCAAGATAAGAACTTGCTCTTGTTATGACAGATAGTGAAATTCTATCTTTTCGACTTAGCGCGTCAGCAACAACATTTGCTTTACCGGGATGATATTTGAGTTCACAGTCGTAGTCACTGAGTAATTCTACCCATCGTCGTTGTCGCATATTCAGCATTTTCTGATCGAAGATATGCTGAAGGCTTTTGTGATCCGTGAATATAGTACACTTGGTACCATACAGATAATGTCTCCAAATTTTTAATGCAAAAACAACCGCTCCGAGTTCTAGATCGTGGGTTGTATAGTTCTTTTCGTGGATTTTGAGCTGTCTAGAAGCGTAAGCAATGACCTTACCTTCCTGCATAAGTACACATCCCATGCCCTGATGTGAGGCGTCACAGTATACCACGAAATTTTCAATGCCATTTGGTAATGCTAGAATAGGAGCATTACACAGCCTGTCCTTTAATGTCTGAAATGCCTTCTCTTGGGCATCCTGCCAAATAAATTCCTTAGTCTTCTGAGTTAATAAGGTCAAAGGTTGAGCAACCTTAGAGAAATTCTCAATAAATCTCCGGTAATATCCAGCCAGCCCAAGAAATTGACGGATTTCTGTCGGAGTCTTAGGGGCTTCCCACTTCTTTATCGCCTCTATCTTAGATGGATCTACGTGGATCCCATCCCTGTTCACTACATGACCCAAGAAGTGTACTTCCCTAATCCAGAATTCACATTTTGAGAATTTCGCGTACAACTTCTGATCCTTGAGCAGTTGCAGAATGGTTCTCAGATGACCTTCATGTTCGTCTTTATTCCTTGAGTATATCAGTATGTCGTCAATGAATACAATGACAAACTTGTCCAGATACGGTCGACATACTCGATTCATGAAGTCCATAGTAATTTGTTCCCATTTCCAGTCAGGAATTTGGGGTTGTTGGAGCAGCCCAGAAGGCTTTTGGTGCTCCGCCTTGACCATCGAACAATTTAAACACTTCGAGACATAAGTGGCGATATCTCTTTTCATACCAGGCCACCAATAAAAGTCCTTCAGTCCATGGTACATTTTGTCAGCGCCAGGATGGATTGAATACCTAGATCGATGACTTTCGTTCATTAAAAGTTCTCTAAGTCCATTATACTTGGGAATCCACACTCTGCCCTTAACATGTCGAATTCCATCGCCATCCAATTCAAACAAACGTTCAGCATTCCACAATGCTTCCTCCTCGATACGCCCTGGCCGTAGGGCTTCGTTTTGATCGTCTAAAACTCTATCCCTTAATGACGAGCCAAGATAAGAACTTGCTCTTGTTATGACAGATAGTGAAATTCTATCTTTTCGACTTAGCGCGTCAGCAACAACATTTGCTTTACCGGGATGATATTTGAGTTCACAGTCGTAGTCACTGAGTAATTCTACCCATCGTCGTTGTCGCATATTCAGCATTTTCTGATCGAAGATATGCTGAAGGCTTTTGTGATCCGTGAATATAGTACACTTGGTACCATACAGATAATGTCTCCAAATTTTTAATGCAAAAACAACCGCTCCGAGTTCTAGATCGTGGGTTGTATAGTTCTTTTCGTGGATTTTGAGCTGTCTAGAAGCGTAAGCAATGACCTTACCTTCCTGCATAAGTACACATCCCATGCCCTGATGTGAGGCGTCACAGTATACCACGAAATTTTCAATGCCATTTGGTAATGCTAGAATAGGAGCATTACACAGCCTGTCCTTTAATGTCTGAAATGCCTTCTCTTGGGCATCCTGCCAAATAAATTCCTTAGTCTTCTGAGTTAATAAGGTCAAAGGTTGAGCAACCTTAGAGAAATTCTCAATGAATCTCCTGTAATAGCCAGCCAGTCCAAGAAATTGACGGATTTCTGTCGGAGTCTTAGGGGCTTCCCACTTCTTTATCGCCTCTATCTTAGATGGATCTACGTGGATCCCATCCCTGTTCACTACATGACCCAAGAAGTGTACTTCCCTAATCCAGAATTCACATTTTGAGAATTTCGCGTACAACTTCTGATCCTTGAGCAGTTGCAGAATGGTTCTCAGATGACCTTCATGTTCGTCTTTATTCCTTGAGTATATCAGTATGTCGTCAATGAATACAATGACAAACTTGTCCAGATACGGTCGACATACTCGATTCATTAAGTCCATAAACACAGCAGGTGCATTGGTTAAGCCAAATGGCATAACCAAAAACTCATAATGTCCGTAACGAGTTCTGAAAGCTGTTTTAGGAATGTCTGTCTCTCTGACTCTGAGTTGATGATACCCAGACCTGAGATCGATCTTGGAAAAGTGTGATGCACCTTCCAGTTGGTCAAATAAGTCGTCAATACGAGGCAAAGGGTACCTGTTCTTGACAGTCAACTTGTTCAATTCTCTATAATCTATACACATGCGCATAGAGCCGTCCTTCTTTTTGACAAATAGAATCGGAGCTCCCCAAGGTGATGAACTTGGGCGAATTAGTCCTTTAGCTAACAACTCTTGAAGTTGTTCGGATAATTCTTGCATTTCTGACGGCGCAAGACGATAGGGTGCCTTGGCCACGGGTGCAGCTCCAGGGACTAATTCTATTCCAAACTCAACTGGTCTGTGAGGTGGAAGTCCCGTCAAATCTTCAGGAAATACTTCTGGAAAATCTTTAACTACAGGGATGTCTTGAATGTCTTTACCCTTCGGCTTCCTTTCAACAACCAGTGCCAAGAAGGCAGGGTATTCTTTTTGTAAATATTTATTCGCCTTTATTGCCGATACTAAAATCAATTCCTTCCCTGACTTGTCTCCTTGCACTACTAGGGTTTCGTCATTCTGAAGGGGTATCCTAACAATCTTCTCGTAACACATTATTTCAGCTCTAACCTTAGATAACCAGTCCATTCCAACAATTACATCAAAACTACTTAGTTCTATGGGAATAAGATTTATTTTAAAGGTTTCGCCAGATAGTGTCAAATTGCAATCTACTAAATGATCTCTAGCGATATACTTTTGACCGTTTGCATATTCAACAATATAAGTGTCTTTCATGGGGATAGCCACTATACCGAATCGGGACTTAAATTCTAAGGAGATAAAGCTTTTATCAGCACCAGAGTCGAATAACACAAAAACATAATGATTATTAAGTATGAATGTACCTATCACAACGTTGGGATCACGTCGTGCATCAGCAGCATCCAAAGCAAAAACTCGGCCTCTACCTCGTCCATCTTGATTTCTTGCTTGATTATTCCCCGCATGGTTCCTTACTGGAACTATTGCATTGTTGTTCGGGTTCAGATTGAGTCTTGGACATGCAGGTCGCAGATGGGTTTCGCTCCCACATTCGTAGCATTGAGCCTGTGTCTTGCCCTTACATGTCGAATTCCATCGCCATCCAATTCAAACAAACGTTCAGCATTCCACAATGCTTCCTCCTCGATACGCCCTGGCCGTAGGGCTTCGTTTTGATCGTCTAAAACTCTATCCCTTAATGACGAGCCAAGATAAGAACTTGCTCTTGTTATGACAGATAGTGAAATTCTATCTTTTCGACTTAGCGCGTCAGCAACAACATTTGCTTTACCGGGATGATATTTGAGCAGTTGCAGAATGGTTCTCAGATGACCTTCATGTTCGTCTTTATTCCTTGAGTATATCAGTATGTCGTCAATGAATACAATGACAAACTTGTCCAGATACGGTCGACATACTCGATTCATTAAGTCCATAAACACAGCAGGTGCATTGGTTAAGCCAAACGGCATAACCAAAAACTCATAATGTCCGTAACGAGTTCTGAAAGCTGTTTTAGGAATGTCTGTCTCTCTGACTCTGAGTTGATGATACCCAGACCTGAGATCGATCTTGGAAAAGTGTGATGCACCTTCCAGTTGGTCAAATAAGTCGTCAATACGAGGCAAAGGGTACCTGTTCTTGACAGTCAACTTGTTCAATTCTCTATAATCTATACACATGCGCATAGAGCCGTCCTTCTTTTTGACAAATAGAATCGGAGCTCCCCAAGGTGATGAACTTGGGCGAATTAGTCCTTTAGCTAACAACTCTTGAAGTTGTTCGGATAATTCTTGCATTTCTGACGGCGCAAGACGATAGGGTGCCTTGGCCACGGGTGCAGCTCCAGGGACTAATTCTATTCCAAACTCAACTGGTCTGTGAGGTGGAAGTCCCGTCAAATCTTCAGGAAATACTTCTGGAAAATCTTTAACTACAGGGATGTCTTGAATGTCTTTACCCTTCGGCTTCCTTTCAACAACCAGTGCCAAGAAGGCAGGGTATTCTTTTTGTAAATATTTATTCGCCTTTATTGCCGATACTAAAATCAATTCCTTCCCTGACTTGTCTCCTTGCACTACTAGGGTTTCGTCATTCTGAAGGGGTATCCTAACAATCTTCTCGTAACACATTATTTCAGCTCTAACCTTAGATAACCAGTCCATTCCAACAATTACATCAAAACTACTTAGTTCTATGGGAATAAGATTTATTTTAAAGGTTTCGCCAGATAGTGTCAAATTGCAATCTACTAAATGATCTCTAGCGATATACTTTTGACCGTTTGCATATTCAACAATATAAGTGTCTTTCATGGGGATAGCCACTATACCGAATCGGGACTTAAATTCTAAGGAGACAAAGCTTTTATCAGCACCAGAGTCGAATAACACAAAAACATAATGATTATTAAGTATGAATGTACCTATCACAACGTTGGGATCACGTCGTGCATCAGCAGCATCCAAAGCAAAAACTCGGCCTCTACCTCGTCCATCTTGATTTCTTGCTTGATTATTCCCCGCATGGTTCCTTACTGGAACTATTGCATTGTTGTTCGGGTTCAGATTGAGTCTTGGACATGCAGGTCGCAGATGGGTTTCGCTCCCACATTCGTAGCATTGAGCTGGTGTCTTGCCCTTACAAAACTTCTCCAGATGTCCCGCCCTTTTACAACGGCGACAAATAGGACAATTTCCTCTGTGATGGAGATTACACCTATTACACTTAGGATCTGTGCCGGTGTATCTCGTGACGTCCTGAGTAGCTACCGCAAAGTTTCTGGCAGTCTTAAACCTCTTGCCATTTCCACCGCCACCATATCCACTACCTGAGGCATGATCACTCCTTCTCTTGACCACTTCAGTTCCAACAGAAGAACCAGTGGTTCGTTTCAAGTCTATCACCATCCGGTTGGTTGCACTAACTGCCGCTTGAAGAGTCGTAGGATTAAAAGCGGCTACCAATCTTCGGACATCAGGTGACAAGCCATAACAGTACCTCTCGATCAATTTCTCCTCCGTATCTACCATACGAGGAACTAGTCTTGTCAGCTCATGAAAACGAGTAGTGTATTTCTCGTTGTCTAGCCCGACCATAGTATGATTCCAAAATTCGCCTTCCATTCTCTGTACTTCCTCCCTAGGACAGTATTTCTCCATCAACATACTTTTAAAATCAAACCAAGGTATCCGATTAGCTTGGTCTCGACCTCGGGTCCTAACCTGTTCGTTCCACCATGATAGAGCGTGCTTTTGAAGTTGAGTGGAAGCATATTCCACTTTGTGCTCTTCGGCACAACGACTAATATGAAGCACCGCCTCTATGCTTTCTAGCCAGTTGATTAGACCTACCGGACCCTCTGTACCATGAAATTCTTTTGGTTTACAATAGGTAAAGGTCTTGTAGTCACCCACTCGAAGTTGAGCTCGAGGAACAACTTGCTCAGCAGTAGGTTCAACATTGTTACTATTATCAGTATGATGATTATTATTTGCGTTCATGCTTGCCGTGATCTGAGCAACTAAAGTAGGCATGGCGGCCAACAGTTGCTGCGTCACAAATGCTGCCATATTATTATCCCCGCCAGTATTTGGGGTAGGTCCAGGACCAGTGTTCACCTGGACAGGAGCAGTTTCTGGTTCTTGCTGGATTACAGGTTCTTCCTGTTCAGCTTCATTATTCAAAGGAGTGGATCGAGTAACTCTCTTTGGTGCAGTTTTCTTGACTGGAGCCTTTTTCTGAACCTTGCTTTTCGTCTTAGGAGCCATAAGTCTAAGATATGAACAAAAATGTCATTTAGAGATTTCCTTGATAGGTTAAATAGAAAGTATCTTTGCAAGACAGATGACAGTACAATGCAAGTCACAAATTGCTGACTTGTATGAATTCATGTACTAGACAAGACAAGAAAATATGAAAAATCATATTTCTAGAGCTAAGAATAAGCAGTTGACATAGTCTGAACAAGTAAGTAAGCCAAAAGACAATCGTATTTCATTGATGTTCAAAATTTTACATAGTCAGGTATGTACAGTCCAAAAACATGTGGGAAACTTCATCCACAACGATAGACTACTTAGTCGGAGCAATACGATTTATAGACACGTGGGAAATACATCCACCAAAAGATTACAACTCAAAGTACAGAAGTACGAGTTGTTATAAGTTCTAGGCTTACAATACAGAAAGACATATTACAAAATTACATCTTGCAAATAACAACGACTAGCAAAGCTACCACCAAAACCACCACAACCGACAGTATCCAGATCAACCTCCCAATAGTTTCCTTCCCTTCTCTAGCAACAGTCAATGCCTCCTCCGCCTGATGATAAGCTCCAGACAACGCCTGAGCTTGATTCTCTAACTTCTCCCTTGTACAGATGAGGGAATTGTTCATCCTTGACAATTGTCGGCGATAATATTCCGACCTATCAGCTGCAGATGCAACTGGCATAACAACACTTGGGTTGTAGACAGGCGCTCTGGAGGGACCCGCAGCATACGGATCTCCCTGAAGGAAAGAAAGTCCAAGTCCACCGTTGACCTGAACTGGTGCAGAAGGACCAGGAGCATAGGGGTCTCTAGGAGCATAAGACAAATGAGCTCCCTCGGTAGTACTCCTCTGATATGGAGATACCGGTGTTACAGATGATTGAACATGGATAGACACATGTTCGCCTCCAGATTCACTGGAAGATGAATCAAGGTTGATAGGGCGTGATTCATTGCCCGATTCCTCCATTGGTTCCTCTTCATAAGAGTCAGGAACATAAGGAATGGAGTTTGATATGACAGGAACTGGAGGTGTACAAGGTACAACAGCATTTGAGCTAACTCCGTCCGACATGACTAGTCTGAAAAGATAGTCAAAGAATCCATATAAGTCAAATGGATAAGGCAGTACGTCTCAAATGGATGATACAGTACACAATATGAGTTTTAAAGAAATCTTTGTCTAGATTACACACATTTGGTTTGGGTTTCTATTACCAACATATTTGAAATGCTTATATATAGGGTCACCCGCAGCCTTCCCACCACATCTACAGTATGTTGTGAATATAGCTCAAACTATAACGTATATACAAAATCTAAGATATTTATTTCGAGCCTTATATTATTTTACATAATCGGGACGTAGTTGATCAAGTTAGGTCTAATTATAGACAAATAATATAACTCCTGAAATAAGTATCCTAAACCTAAATAGACTTAGATTCCCTTTTGAAACGAAATGGCTATAGATTGAGTTTTTCCAGCGGAAAAACTCGGTATTAACTATAACCTGTGTCTCTGATACCAATTTTTGTCACACCCCGTTGTAGCGGAAATACAGGGTTAACAAAGAATTGCATACTAATCAGAAGGTTAATAGAAATTACATCCATTTATACCAATACAAGTCAAAACAAGTACAATCGTTCCAAGTGTGGACCCCAAAATACGGATACAAGCCATCCTCATTTGGAACTGGGCCCACAGAAATACAAGTTATATAAATTGGACAGTCAAATACAATTAAAGCCAAAAGCATGAGAATCCTCAATGTCTGATGCTAATTGTACGTCCAAAGTCAAAAGATTGGCCCTATAATGCCAAAGACGATTCCAAGACTTACTGATGGTCACCTGAAAAGCATGAAATTTGAGAGGATCAACTATCGAAATAGTTGGTGAGTTTACAGTGTGTTTGACTAAAAGATCAATCGTCGTTTGTTGTAGTTATTTAATGCATGACGGTTCAGACCGAAGTCTAACCTAAATATATATAGCCAAGACGGTTCAGACCGAAGTCTAACCTAAATCATATGACAAGACGGTTCAGACCGAAGTCTAACCTAAATATATGACAAGACGGTTCAGACCGAAGTCTAACCTAAATCATATGACAAGACGGTTCAGACCGAAGTCTAACCTAAATAATATGACAAGACGGTTCAGACCGAAGTCTAACCTAAATCATATGACAAGACGGTTCAGACCGAAGTCTAACCTAAATCATATGACAAGACGGTTCAGACCGAAGTCTAACCTAAATAATATGACAAGACGGTTCAGACCGAAGTCTAACCTAAATAATATGACAAGACGGTTCAGACCGAAGTCTAACCTAAATCATATGACAAGACGGTTCAGACCGAAGTCTAACCTAAATCATATGACAAGACGGTTCAGACCGAAGTCTAACCTAAATAATATGACAAGACGGTTCAGACCGAAGTCTAACCTAAATATATATAGCCAAGACGGTTCAGACCGAAGTCTAACCTAAATATATATAGCCAAGACGGTTCAGACCGAAGTCTAACCTAAATCATATGACAAGACGGTTCAGACCGAAGTCTAACCTAAATAATATGACAAGACGGTTCAGACCGAAGTCTAACCTAAATAATATGACAAGACGGTTCAGACCGAAGTCTAACCTAAATAATATGACAAGACGGTTCAGACCGAAGTCTAACCTAAATCATATGACAAGACGGTTCAGACCGAAGTCTAACCTAAATAATATGACAAGACGGTTCAGACCGAAGTCTAACCTAAATATATATAGCCAAGACGGTTCAGACCGAAGTCTAACCTAAATAATATGACAAGACGGTTCAGACCGAAGTCTAACCTAAATATATATAGCCAAGACGGTTCAGACCGAAGTCTAACCTAAATCATATGACAAGACGGTTCAGACCGAAGTCTAACCTAAATCATATGACAAGACGGTTCAGACCGAAGTCTAACCTAAATATATATAGCCAAGACGGTTCAGACCGAAGTCTAACCTAAATCATATGACAAGACGGTTCAGACCGAAGTCTAACCTAAATAATATGACAAGACGGTTCAGACCGAAGTCTAACCTAAATCATATGACAAGACGGTTCAGACCGAAGTCTAACCTAAATCATATGACAAGACGGTTCAGACCGAAGTCTAACCTAAATATATATAGCCAAGACGGTTCAGACCGAAGTCTAACCTAAATAATATGACAAGACGGTTCAGACCGAAGTCTAACCTAAATAATATGACAAGACGGTTCAGACCGAAGTCTAACCTAAATATATATAGCCAAGACGGTTCAGACCGAAGTCTAACCTAAATCATATGACAAGACGGTTCAGACCGAAGTCTAACCTAAATCATATGACAAGACGGTTCAGACCGAAGTCTAACCTAAATAATATGACAAGACGGTTCAGACCGAAGTCTAACCTAAATATATATAGCCAAGACGGTTCAGACCGAAGTCTAACCTAAATAATATGACAAGACGGTTCAGACCGAAGTCTAACCTAAATAATATGACAAGACGGTTCAGACCGAAGTCTAACCTAAATATATATAGCCAAGACGGTTCAGACCGAAGTCTAACCTAAATAATATGACAAGACGGTTCAGACCGAAGTCTAACCTAAATATATGACAAGACGGTTCAGACCGAAGTCTAACCTAAATATATATAGCCAAGACGGTTCAGACCGAAGTCTAACCTAAATATATATAGCCAAGACGGTTCAGACCGAAGTCTAACCTAAATAATATGACAAGACGGTTCAGACCGAAGTCTAACCTAAATAATATGACAAGACGGTTCAGACCGAAGTCTAACCTAAATATATATAGCCAAGACGGTTCAGACCGAAGTCTAACCTAAATCATATGACAAGACGGTTCAGACCGAAGTCTAACCTAAATATATGACAAGACGGTTCAGACCGAAGTCTAACCTAAATCATATGACAAGACGGTTCAGACCGAAGTCTAACCTAAATCATATGACAAGACGGTTCAGACCGAAGTCTAACCTAAATAATATGACAAGACGGTTCAGACCGAAGTCTAACCTAAATATATATAGCCAAGACGGTTCAGACCGAAGTCTAACCTAAATATATATAGCCAAGACGGTTCAGACCGAAGTCTAACCTAAATATATATAGCCAAGACGGTTCAGACCGAAGTCTAACCTAAATATATATAGCCAAGACGGTTCAGACCGAAGTCTAACCTAAATATATATAGCCAAGACGGTTCAGACCGAAGTCTAACCTAAATCATATGACAAGACGGTTCAGACCGAAGTCTAACCTAAATATATGACAAGACGGTTCAGACCGAAGTCTAACCTAAATCATATGACAAGACGGTTCAGACCGAAGTCTAACCTAAATAATATGACAAGACGGTTCAGACCGAAGTCTAACCTAAATATATATAGCCAAGACGGTTCAGACCGAAGTCTAACCTAAATAATATGACAAGACGGTTCAGACCGAAGTCTAACCTAAATATATATAGCCAAGACGGTTCAGACCGAAGTCTAACCTAAATCATATGACAAGACGGTTCAGACCGAAGTCTAACCTAAATATATATAGCCAAGACGGTTCAGACCGAAGTCTAACCTAAATCATATGACAAGACGGTTCAGACCGAAGTCTAACCTAAATAATAGTTGACTCAAGTTCGTCTTTTATTACTAAATTTGAATAAAAAGTCAAAAGTTCCAGCCAGTTACCACTGCGCCGCAGTGAGCCAGAACTATGCTCACTGCGCCGCAGTGAGCCAGAACTATGCCACTGCGCCGCAGTGAGCCAGAACATGCCACTGCGCCGCAGTCAGCCAGTTACCACTGCGCCGCAGTGAGCCAGAACTATGCTCACTGCGCCGCAGTGGGCTAAGTGAACAAAAGGGCCGAGAAAAGACACTGCGCCGCAGTGAGCCATCGCCAAGCTCACTGCGCCGCAGTGAGCTAGAACTAGCTCACTGCGCCGCAGTGAGCCAGAACTATGCTCACTGCGCCGCAGTGAGCCAGAACTATGCTCACTGCGCCGCAGTGAGCCAGAACATGCTCACTGCGCCGCAGTGGGGCTAAGCCTATGCCACTGCGCCGCAGTGGCCTCATTCTGCAGCCAGCACCAGCAGGTGCAATTATGCAGAGAAGCCCAAATCGTTTTTCGACTAAATTCCTTTCATTAAAACAAGTTTCAACAAGTGCAATAGACCTGGAAACATACCATTTCGCCAACCATTTCGCCATTTCAAACATTTTGATATCAAAACCAAATTCTAAGCCAAAACCTAATTAAATTTCAGAAACCCTAATTTACATAACAATTTAAAGCCTCTAATTCCGTTTACAAAACTAAAACAAACCTTTAAATGAATTAAATCGAATCAAAAGTTTGAGAAAAATGGTTACTTACCAAAATTTGGGTTTCTTGAGGTAAAGATGAAGATGGTGATGATAATGATGCTCAAAACCCTAAATTATTATGAAAAGGATGATTAATTTGCTTTGATTCCCCTTTGATTTCTCCTTGCCAGAAATGATTTAGAGTGAAAAATGAAAAGTGTGTGTGTTCTGTGTGTGTTTTGTCGACAGAACAAAGAAAGAAAAGGAGGGAAAGGTTGGTTGTTTATTTGTTGTTTAATTCACAGCCACAACAAATATTTTGGCCCATGTGGCCCCTTTTTGGGATATTTCCAATACCCTTAATTTGGTAAAATGCTTACGATTAAATACCGTTTAACCAAAAGTTTAAAATGTAAAATAAAGGTATCTTCCCTCGTCTCATTTTTAGTCAAAACGAGCAAATAAAGTTTCGTCAAAGGGAACTTTATAATATTAAGTCTAAACAGACTAATTATCTTGTACAAGACATAACCTTTAAATATTAATTTAAAGTTATTTTTAAAGACTCGGCATTCGTCTAGATAGCTAATAGTCTACGTCATCAAGATACGTCTAATTTGACTAAGTCAAAAGTCCAAAAGTCTAACAAGTTCCACGTCAAATGACTGTCTAATTGAGATTAGGACTAACCCGATGTTAATTAATTACGAGTTGTCACAGCATCCCCGACTTCTAAGGATTTCGTCCCGAAATCAAAAGTTTGAGAAAAATGGTTACTTACCAAAATTTGGGTTTCTTGAGGTAAAGATGAAGATGGTGATGATAATGATGCTCAAAACCCTAAATTATTATGAAAAGGATGATTAATTTGCTTTATACTACTCTAACTCGTTCTACTCTATAACGTACGTACATGTATGAAAATGTGGAAAACCGATAAAAAACAACTTGTAACGGAATTTTAAAATTTAAATGGTAGATTAAAGTTAACCACCGATGTTTGGTCAGCTCCTCATGGTTTGCCCGGTTCTTACATTTGCGTTACGGCGCATTGGACTAATCCCAGTTCTTGGCAAATGATGAAGCGCACGATTGCTTTTGAAAATTTTGAGAAACGTCACACAAGTGATCTTTACTATAAATTATGTGATGCATTTCATACTATAAAATTGAAGGTTTTTCAATATCATTTGATAATGCAAGTAATAATACAAAATCGGTTTACCATTTAAAACTAAAATATACTCCGATTTGTGAGGGCATTGAGAATGTTAGAAAAGAATTTAGAAAGATGTTAGGGGAAGTATTTGTGGGGGGTAAGACAGAATATAAATGATATATGAAATTGTGTAAAGATACGGATTCGAAATTTTTAACCCTCATTGGGATTGTCCTACTAGATGAAATTACACTCTTAAAATGTTTGATTGTGCTTCACGTCACAACTCTAAAACATTTTCATGACGGTCTAGTTGACAAACGTATAGTATTGGCTAAGTTTGACAATTGGGAAATTATTCAATATTTGGTAGATTTACTTCAAGTTTATAAAGATGCTAAAACTTTCGTTTCGGAGGTTTATTATTTTACTAGTCATTTGGAGCTTCATCAAATTTATTTGATTTGTGAAAAATTGGTAGAATATGAGTATGTTTATGATGGTTTCTTTGAAAACATGGTAAAAACCATAAAAGAAAATTTGAAAAAGTATTTTATGGAAATGCACCCGGTTTTTGCTTGTGCCACCGCAATGAAACCCACTTTGAATGCTAGCGGCGTTGAAGCACTTATTGAAAAAATAAGTGATGATTTCGGGTGTTGGGTGGAGGATATGAACTATTCTATGAATGTAAAAAATGAGTTTCATAACCACTAGGTAATAGCCTAGTGGCCACCAGCCGCCACTTTCCAGGAGACGTCCTGGGTTCGAGTCTTGCCAAAGGAAAACTTGAGATAATCAGAGGATTATTAAGTGGTTGAGATTCACTTAAACACTAGCTTGGCTGGAGGATTAGTGGGTACCAAATGGTACATGGGACCAGGGGGTTCCCATCCAATTACCCTAAAAATGAGTTTCATAGACAAGAAGAAAAATTGTTTTTGATTTATAATGAAAAATATGGTTCAAGTTCTTCTACTCCTAGTTCGTTTGTTTCTACCAAAAAAGTCACGGATCCAAAAGTAAAACCTATATATGGTGTTCCAAGCAAACACCAAACGGGCTAGAAGTGAGAGTTTAAGTTCAAGTAATAACAACGATTTGGGGAGGTATATTAGAACCAATTTTTTGACAAGCATTGGATGTGATGAATTCATGAGCTTGGATGTACTAACTTGGTGGAAGGAAAGGGAAAATAAATTTCCCGTGCTATGT
>CM067170.1:67567402-67593554 GCA_034093135.1 Erigeron breviscapus
TTTTTTTTTTTTTTTTTTTTTTTTTTTTTTTTTTTTTTTTTTTTTTTTTTTTTTTTTTTTTTTTTTTTTTTTTTTTTTTTTTTTTTTTTTTTTTTTTTTTTTTTTTTTTTTTTTTTTTTTTTTTTTTTTTTTTTTTTTTTTTTTTTTTTTTTTTTTTTTTTTTTTTTTTTTTTTTTTTTTTTTTTTTTTTTTTTTTTTTTTTTTTTTTTTTTTTTTTTTTTTTTTTTTTTTTTTTTTTTTTTTTTTTTTTTTTTTTTTTTTTTTTTTTTTTTTTTTTTTTTTTTTTTTTTTTTTTTTTTTTTTTTTTTTTTTTTTTTTTTTTTTTTTTTTTTTTTTTTTTTTTTTTTTTTTTTTTTTTTTTTTTTTTTTTTTTTTTTTTTTTTTTTTTTTTTTTTTTTTTTTTTTTTTTTTTTTTTTTTTTTTTTTTTTTTTTTTTTTTTTTTTTTTTTTTTTTTTTTTTTTTTTTTTTTTTTTTTTTTTTTTTTTTTTTTTTTTTTTTTTTTTTTTTTTTTTTTTTTTTTTTTTTTTTTTTTTTTTTTTTTTTTTTTTTTTTTTTTTTTTTTTTTTTTTTTTTTTTTTTTTTTTTTTTTTTTTTTTTTTTTTTTTTTTTTTTTTTTTTTTTTTTTTTTTTTTTTTTTTTTTTTTTTTTTTTTTTTTTTTTTTTTTTTTTTTTTTTTTTTTTTTTTTTTTTTTTTTTTTTTTTTTTTTTTTTTTTTTTTTTTTTTTTTTTTTTTTTTTTTTTTTTTTTTTTTTTTTTTTTTTTTTTTTTTTTTTTTTTTTTTTTTTTTTTTTTTTTTTTTTTTTTTTTTTTTTTTTTTTTTTTTTTTTTTTTTTTTTTTTTTTTTTTTTTTTTTTTTTTTTTTTTTTTTTTTTTTTTTTTTTTTTTTTTTTTTTTTTTTTTTTTTTTTTTTTTTTTTTTTTTTTTTTTTTTTTTTTTTTTTTTTTTTTTTTTTTTTTTTTTTTTTTTTTTTTTTTTTTTTTTTTTTTTTTTTTTTTTTTTTTTTTTTTTTTTTTTTTTTTTTTTTTTTTTTTTTTTTTTTTTTTTTTTTTTTTTTTTTTTTTTTTTTTTTTTTTTTTTTTTTTTTTTTTTTTTTTTTTTTTTTTTTTTTTTTTTTTTTTTTTTTTTTTTTTTTTTTTTTTTTTTTTTTTTTTTTTTTTTTTTTTTTTTTTTTTTTTTTTTTTTTTTTTTTTTTTTTTTAGTATGAAAGTTTAGTGCTAAAAGTGTAAAGGCTTAAAGTATTGTGGTGAAAATAAAAAGAATAAAAAGTTTATTATTTTTTACACGTTTTCCCGTACCAAAGTGTAAAGAGTTAAATTATTATGGTGAAAATAAAAAGAATAAAAAGTTTGTGTGATAGTGAAAGTAGTTCGCATAAAAGTTTAGTGTAAACCGTAAGAGTGAAAGTTTGTTGTGAAAATAAAAGAAAATAAAAAGTATAAAAGTTTAGTGCTAAAAGTGTAAAGAGTTAAATTATTGTGGTGAAAATAAAAAGAAAAAAAGTTACTATTCTTTGCACGCAAATCCGTACCTTTATTTTTAATATATATATTAATATATATATTTATATATATATATATATATATATATATATATATATATTAATATATATATATATATATATATATATATATATATATATATATATATATATATATATATATATATATATATATATATATATATATATATATATATATATATATATATATATATATATATATATATATATATATATATATATATATATATATATATATATATATATATATATATATATATATATATATATATATATATATATATATATATATATATATATATATATATATATATATATATATATATATATATATATATATATATATATATATATATATATATATATATATATATATATATATATATATATATATATATATATATATATATATATATATATATATATATATATATATATATATATATATATATATATATATATATATATATATATATATATATATATATATATATATATATATATATATATATATATATATATATATATATATATATATATATATATATATATATATATATATATATATATATATATATATATATATATATATATATATATATATATATATATATATATATATATATATATATATATATATATATATATATATATATATATATATATATATATATATATATATATATATATATATATATATATATATATATATATATATATATATATATATATATATATATATATATATATATATATATATATATATATATATATATATATATATATATATATATATATATATATATATATATATATATATATATATATATATATATATATATATATATATATATATATATATATATATATATATATATATATATATATATATATATATATATATATATATATATATATATATATATATATATATATATATATATATATATATATATATATATATATATATATATATATATATATATATATATATATATATATATATATATATATATATATATATATATATATATATATATATATATATATATATATATATATATATATATATATATATATATATATATATATATATATATATATATATATATATATATATATATATATATATATATATATATATATATATATATATATATATATATATATATATATATATATATATATATATATATATATATATATATATATATATATATATATATATATATATATATATATATATATATATATATATATATATATATATATATATATATATATATATATATATATATATATATATATATATATATATATATATATATATATATATATATATATATATATATATATATATATATATATATATATATATATATATATATATATATATATATATATATATATATATATATATATATATATATATATATATATATATATATATATATATATATATATATATATATATATATATATATATATATATATATATATATATATATATATATATATATATATATATATATATATATATATATATATATATATATATATATATATATATATATATATATATATATATATATATATATATATATATATATATATATATATATATATATATATATATATATATATATATATATATATATATATATATATATATATATATATATATATATATATATATATATATATATATATATATATATATATATATATATATATATATATATATATATATATATATATATATATATATATATATATATATATATATATATATATATATATATATATATATATATATATAGATGGAAGAGTTAATTGCAAGATTGGTCCCTTTTGCCCAGCTTCTGATATTCGGTATGGGTTACTAGTAACAACATGGAATTCCTGATTATTATTTGGGCCTTTACCGGATAGGGTGTAAGTACCTAATTTCGGGTACACTAGAAGCTTGTGGGTATTGCTAAAATTAAGTTGAAGACTAACCCTTACATCTAGTGACAGTGGTTTCATTTATATTACATTCTGGTTTCATATCTTCTAACTCAATACCTTTTAGACTTGGATGTTCATTATCTAATAAATAGTTGGCTATGAATTTGAAAATAACTAATCCTAGGGCAAAGAAAACAAAAATTATCATTATTGCTAAATAACATAGGTTAAATCCGCCGGCATTTCCCTCTGTTGGTAAATTTTCTTCATCGGTCTGTCAGAACAAAATAAAATAAAACGTTATATATATAAGGTTCATAAGTCAAAACTCTAAAGTAATAGGTATATGTCTGTTTTTAAAGTGTGCAATAGAATTGTGAATCAAGTTTCTCTGTTTATTCACATGGACCAATAATTTTATCATATCAAATGAAATATTTTTTTTGAAACGGTCGTATTTCAAGGGTGTTTTGTCAAACAAGTTTTCGGAAAAAAAAATTGTGAAAGTGGGTAAACCGGTAATGCTAATACCGGTTTCAAGTTTTTGCCTCGAACCCGGTATTAGCATTACCGGGTTCAGATAAAGCATTTTGAACCCGGTATTAGCATTACCAGTTTCAAAGTACGTACAACTTTTGTAGAGAAACAGTGTAGCATGCAGTAAGAAACAGTTATGATGTGACAACACACTCGAACCCGGTATTTGCAAAACCGGGTTCACGAGCCGCGACAAAAAAACAACATGCAACGTAGCAGCCTTTTTACTATATATACATGCATATTTGTTGATAGTTGTTCACGCAAACTTAAGCAAACATATAAGCAAACATATATTTCTCATTTTTCAATCATCAACAAAACTAGTGTTTACAAAATCAAAAATGACCTCTGTTAATTTTAGCTGTGTACCAGGAAACCAAGAGTTGTTGTGGTTACAAGCTCCAGATGTGCATCGCTCATACAATATTTCCCAAGATCGTGATGTGATATTCCTAAGATGTAGAAAAGGTGATGGAGGGCTGACTAGAGCAATGCAGGCTGGTATGCCCAGCAAAGTCGTTCAGCATCTCAAGAATGCTGGGTTTTTCCAACTCTTCAAGGCGGCGATTTGCCAACTTGATTATTCTTTGATCAACGCATTGGTGGAGAGATGACGTCCAAAAACCAACACGTTTCACTTTTCTATTGGTGAAGCAACTGTCACCTTGCAAGATGTGCAGGTGATATGGGGTTTACCCATAGATGGACCAGCCATGACTGGTGAGTGGGTTACAGAAACCCGAAATGTTGATTACTGGAACAATCTGTGTTTAGAATATCTGGGCATTTTTCCTACAGATGAACTAGATGCTGATAATTTGAAAAACGGTCGGATCAAATTTAAAACCTTAACAAGGCACATTGATGTGGAGTTCGACGAGGAAGATGATCAGCTGTGTCTATTCATGGCTAGAAGGGTTATTCTAGCTCTTCTTGGTTCGGAGCTTTTTCTTGATCCTAACACCTATGATGTTAGTTTGAATTTGTTGAGGAACCTAGGAGACCTGAGCAAAGAAGGTCGAAAGAGCTGGGGTTCAGCAGCTCTTGCTTGTTTGTATAGAAACCTGTCCAAGGCGAGTATGCCTTTAAGAAAGGGCATTGATGGGCCTTTGTTGTTGCTCCAGTATTGGGCGTGGGAAAGAATGCCACGGATTGCCCCACGCGTCACGACACGCAAAGAGAACAGAGAGAGACCGTATGCTTATCGGTCTTGTTTAGCAAACAGGTGGAATGGAGACCACTCAAATGTTGAGACACCGGCACACGTTCTTGTTTCGTATCGGTCTTTTTTCAATACGCTCAGGAATGAGCAGGTATAAAATTAATATTTTTGGGTGTGTTTAATATTTTATATACTTTGTAAGTTATAATAATTTAAAATTTTTATAATACAGTTCAAATGGACTCCGTATGAAGAGTTCATCAACGTACTCCCCCCGAGTTGTAGGACTGGTCAACACATATGGAGATATATTGGTCCCTTGATCTTTTGGGATGAGGTGGAGGTACATGTAGCAAATAGAGTTGCTAGACAGTTTGACACTATACAAACCATTCCATCTAATTTTGGTTTGTTGGAACCAAAGGAGTTTTCTGACCTTCAAAAAATACGGAAGGGGAGACCGGCTGTGGTCGATTGGGGTGTTAAACATACCGACTATATCAACCAGTGGGAGAACCGACACCAGCGGCTTGACCACCAAGTAGAGCCAGGGACCACCACTGCGGATGGCTATATGCAGTGGTATCATGCTCGTACCGTCTTAATAGTCGGTAAACCGGTCAGGCCCAGCCTCCAGGCCAATACCCTGAATGGGGGTCTACTCAACAATTTTTTGTAAGTATATTTTTTTAAAATAAAAACTTGCTACTAATAAATATTAAATTGTTACTAATATTTGAATGTGCGCAGCAAGAGGGTTTGATACAGGTAGACGAGCGAGCTCGTCTAAATCAAGAATCACATCCGCAGATAAGTCAGTTGTTTGCGGATTTTAGAACAATACCGAGGGAGGTATTTTCTTTCAGTCAACAGGAAGAACGTATGAATTATCAGTCACAAAATTTTCAATTTCCTGAGTCACAGCAATTTCAAATGCCTCCCTCCCAAAATGATCAAAGTGGGACTTCATGGGGTGCTGGTCCTTCCGGTTCGGGTGCTGGTCCTTCCAGTTTTAATACCCAAACCGTGTTTAGGCCGTCACCAAATTCGGGTTTTCAAAGTTACCAACCGGGTAATTCACAAGCTGGACCCTCAAGTTCGGGACCCCAACAAATGTTCCCGGGTAGCCACCAGTTTTTCACGGGTACCTCCCAAAACCCGGGTTATTATACCCCGAATGCACCACCACTTCATCTATTCGATGTTCCTCCACATCTTTTTGCACCTGATTTTTATGGAAGTGGTCAACCGGCACGAAACATCTCTCCTTATCCGATGCAAAACTTCTCTCCTTTTCCAAGTTCTTCTCAACACCCAGTTACAAATCTGGGAAATGACGAAGGAGAAGACGAAGAAGAAGAAGAACAAGAAGAAGAAGAAGAAGAAGAAGAAGAACCACAACAATATGTGCCGCCGCGAAGAAGTCGCAGAGTTCGCCGTGATCGACCAGGATGTGGAACGGGGGGTCAAAGATAGATTGTATTATGTTTTTTTTTAATGTTTTTATTAATAATATTTGTTTTCCAATATAAACTTACATTAAAATAATACATATTCAAAATAATACATATTCAAAATAACGATATAAAACTTAGATAAAAATAATACATATTCAAAATACTACATAAATAAATTTTCTAACGGAAACCGTCTTCAGCTAGCAATTTATAATATGTCGCAAAGTCGATTTTTTTTCCAACCAACTTTAGCAGTTTCTCAAGTTCAGAAGTTATTTCGTCGATACTTGGTAATGTCGTTTCAAGATATTCGCTATGCATTTCTTCACTTATAATGATTCCGCTGCCAATTTTCCTTATTTCTTTTATTTTCTTCTTATGTTCGCGCTTCCTTTGTTCCATAAGAAGCTTACAATCATTAATTTTGTGGTATAGTTCATAACCGTCGTCTATATCCTCTTTACATTGCGCTTTCAATGCATGAAATGTTACCGTAGGAGGTGATGACGGTTCAGATGATGATGAAGAAGCCATAAGTTTTAAAAAAAGAGACTGATAATGTTTTTATAACTTTGTTTGTTACAAATGGTTGTAAACCGAGTTATATATATATATACTACATTCGAAACCGGTTTTTGGAATACCGGTTTCGAAATTGATGCACACGACCACTGTAGCCAGTCAAGATCGTACATGAGCTTGTCAAATCAACCTGCACACTCTGAAACCGGTAATTGAAATACCGGTTTCAATTTAGCTTTATCTGAACCCGGTAATGCTAATACCGGGTTCGAGGCAAAAACTTGAAACCGGTATTAGTATTACCGGTTTACCCACTTTCACAAAAAAAATAATCCGAAACCTTGTTTGACAAAACACCCTTAAAATACGGCCGTTTAAAAAAAAATTTCGTTTTTTTTATAATGGTTCGTTTAATTAAAAGAGTTTTTCTAATTAAAAAGTTTGGAAAATAATGGTCAAAAGCAACGGTCGAACACGTGTGGCTACTAAAGCAATGTCATAACAAATCAACCAACTAGCTAGACATTGATTTCATGTAATCATATCTACCAATAAACTAAAACAGGATTCATATATTCTTGAAACGACACATGGCATAATCCTTGATCGACACGTGTCCTTTTAATTTATTTAGCTTTTTTAATTGTATATAAATTCAGTTTCCTTATTAGACTTGGAATTAAACTCTAACTCTTGGCTTATAATACAAAACACATTATAACCTTATTTGATTGATCATTTTCTCATTAATAAAATTGTCTATTTTTCTTTCTCATTCTTCAACTCCTATTACTTATATTACTTATAATAATAAGTTATTAACATAAAGACTTCAAAAATTTGAGTTTACGATCCGAAATCACATGCTATTTGCCGTCATTCACTATGCTTACAAGTTTCGATTTTGATGTGATTGTAAAAATTTAAGGTAAATCCAAAACTTTAACTAACATATATTATATTTATCATTACTCATTATCTTTTATTATAACTTAGTTTTGATCATCGGTTTACTTTAACCGCAGTTTATTTCATACTCACGAATCATGTATAAGGCATATTTGAATTTCTTTATGATACAATCTATATAGCTACCGTACATCGTACGGGTATTAGGACTAGTTTTATATATTTAACTTTTTTAAAGTATACATATATTAAATTAAAGCAAGTTTATACATACTAAAATATGCGCGCCTACCCGTCAATCTAAATAACAAGGCTTTGTTAACTCTTTTCAACTATTTTACTTATATATAATATTCACATACAGTTACATACATATATAAAGTTCAAAAATAATAGATAGAAACAAACTTACACTATCGATATCGACAGGATGAATTGCAGCTTTTCCGCGTATACATTCAAATAGCTTGCAAAACTTCACGGCCATTATTAATTACGATCTGCAAAATGTTAACAATGAAATTATCAATTCTAATATTGTATTAATTCTGATTAACTATGTATCTAGTGGACTCATTGTAGAAAAAACTTTTTACTTTTAACTCTTAAATTAGAGTTACTATCCATATTATTTTTACTACATTTTTATATGTGATTAAATTCATAAATTTTTTCACATTTTTTATAACAAAGTGTGAACAAATGAATTTTTTTTTGCAGTGTAAGTTTTTTCAATCTTTTTGTAATCTTAGCAATTAAAGCTTCGGGATGATTCTAGATATAGGTATTTGTCGTTTATCTAGAATTTGTAATTGTAATTGTAATTTTGACCACTAGCATTTTGCTAGGTGGTTCTTGATATATAATATATTTATGTTGCCGTTCAAAAAAAAAGACAAAAAAATTTATTTTATTGTTTGTAAAGGATCCAAATTAAGTACATGACGAGAGTTAATTTTGAGATGATTAACACTAGTACAATTTTTGTAGTCTAAGAATTTGTATTGATAATGTATATATAGGATCGAGTATATGTGGGTTTAATTAGTTTCTCGACATTCTCTCTTTCGTTTATTTATTATTTTAGGACAAACGAGATACAATACGATACTATACATCTAGCTGGCGTGGCCTTTTTAAGAGGTGACAGTAAAAACTAGATATACGAGTGTCCTTCTAAGCAACTTAAATTAGTGCAAACTCTTAAATAAATATTTGAAAGATTTAAGAGAAGTTTTTCAATTCCCTCTAATCTGCCTCCATCACTTTTAACTTTTCATCAACATTTTTTCAATACGTAATCCAACCAATTTAACGAAATCTAACTTTTTAAATTCCACATTACATTAGCTTCTTAGTCAGTGGCGGAGCCAGGATTCTCATTCTGGGGTCGCCAAACAGTTTTTATGATGCTAATAACAGTATAAATTAATCTATAGAATTAAGTTGTATCAGTCTGGGTTGCCAATTACCTTTAAAACTAGATAAGTACATAAAATAGTACTAGAAATATAGAGTTTTATAGAAATTGTGGGGTTGCCATGGCCACCCTTGGTCACCACATAGCTCCGCCACTGTTCTTAGTTATTACTCGTAACTTTGTGAAGATTTGACTTGTTAAAAAAGGTGGTGAAATTTTGAGTGGGGCATTTGGCTACCGGTTTTTTTTACAAATGAAAGTAAAATGCTTGGTTGTAACTAATAGCTAAAATGCTCATATATATGTCTAACAACATAAGAAAGATACCGAAATAATACATGCATAGATGTTACTATCATTCTTGAAAACGAAATATGATAAATAAGATACGATCAAAAAAGGGTCATGATAACATTACCTATACCTTTAGGGGTCCAAAAGATGATGTTAATTTGGAAGGTTGCAAGATCACTTAATTTTTTGCAAAAATGGTTTTGTGAAAAGATGATTTTAGTGATGAAAATTTTTGTTTTCATACACAAATGGAAGTGAATTATGGTGGAGTGTTGTATTGAAATTTAGAGTGTTACTTAGGCCTTTTCTTATAAGGAGGAGAGTCCTCCAGCTTCTTCACTACCACGTCAGCAGGACTTCCCTCAGGACTCCCCTGCCTATAAGACAAGCTTCCTCAGGACTTCTTCGCCACATCATCAATTAACTTACCATTTATTTTTTTCTAAATATATTTAACCAAACTATATATTTAACATTAAAACACACACATTTATTTAAAAAAAACACATTAAAAAAAACACACAACATTTATTTTAAAAAAAAGATTACAACACAATTAAGATAACATTAAGTTCCTAATACAATAAAACATAACGATAACTTATTGAAAACAGACAAAGCAACACGAAACACAACTAAAACAAACTACTCGTCGTCTTCATCGTCACTGCTTCCACCCATCGCTAGAAAGTCTTCCCCAAACTGATCCATCAAAGACTTACGATAATTTAGAAGCGCTTTCATCTCCTTCCTAGGCAAATCAGTGGGAACCGGGTTCTGAAGAAACCTAAACGCCTCCATAACTTCCTTCCTGTGACGAGAAGCTTTCCTTGCCTTCCGATCCTCTTCAAACTTCATCGATCTTCATCTGTTTTCTTTATCGATTCCTTCTGCAACTGAGCATTTCGTCGAGTTTAAGTAGCGCTTCTGACCCGCTGGATGATCTACTCGAACCTGCATCAGAACTTTGGGACAACTTTCGGCTAACATTACGCCCCGGTGGTCTCCTAATGGGGTCATCTCCAAACAACGAGTCAACAGCCGGGTTTCTCTGTTGACCAAGCCGCTCTAATCCCTCTGATGGCTCACCGTCGTCATCCAAATCCACCATATCCACCCACGGCTGTTTTTTTTGTCCCGTGGTCGTTCCAAAAGGTTGGGAAACCTTTAAGGATTTCCCAACAACTCTCGAATGCAAATCGAGACGGCCCATACTGCGCCTTGTATTGCTAATGGACGGCATCAAAAATATGCTTCTCGTCGGCGCCGCTTTGCCGTCCTTCGTCACTAAACCTTTTGAAAGTTCCTTAGGACCGATCGATTCGCGATTCCAACGACTATGTAAGTGCGGAATCCAAACATAATCGTTATTGAGGCAATTGAATGAAACACATAAATATATAAACACGAAATCAATAAGAACAGGAGATATAAATCTGATTCCTTTATCATTAGTCGAATGATTACAATGAATAAATCCGTTTACAATACATCTACGATGATTACGGATTACAATCAACGAGACGACTCTTGATAATCGAATAATATGGGCGGCATCTCGAGGTATAGATCTCTACCTCGAGAACCTAGTGAATGACATCTGTTGCAACTAAAATCATCAACCTAAAACCGAAACCTAAGATCTCTATTTATAGGCTAGAAATGGGCTGGGCTTCAAACTCGTGGGCTTCCAAACGCGTGCTACAGTAACACGTGTTTAGTCAAACTCGTGTTACTGTTCACACGAGTTTGGTCTAAACTCGTGGCCTCCACACGAGTTTGGTCTAAACTCGTGGTCAATCAACACGTGTTTGACCTAAACTCGTGGTCAACACATCTAGCAAAACAGCCCATTAATTGAGATGCATCGGACACAAAATGTGCACCAGAACGTGCACTTACAGTCTCCCCCTTGACCGATGCACTCAATTCATTCACCGATAATCATTAGCAATCGAAAGCCTGCAAAAGCAAACTCCCCCTTAACTAATGATACCGGGTCTTCTTTTGTTGAGACTCGATCTTCTGACACAACACTCTGATCTTCAAACTCCAAAATCTCTGTATCTCTGTGACAACCAACTAACCTAACACTTCTCATTGTAGTTCTCCCCCTCAACAGTAACCATCTCCGAATTAAACATATGCAATCTTCTTCCTGCTTGGAACTTTGCTCGAGACATTCCTCGACTTGCTTAACCGGCATATAATAGAGAAGTTGAATTTCCAACAATCAGCATCAAATCAATCAGCTCTCACAAAAATAAGAAACTCTGTAGCTTGAATCACAAACTGCAGTACCAAAAATCCTGTCTCAACTAGCAGCATCTGACTTTGTCTTGTACCTTCACAATTCTACCAATCACCTGAAGTCTTTCTTATCAATCTCCCCTTCTGTTATATAAACCGCCAAACTATATAAAGATCTTAATCTCGCAACCGATCCAAACAATCGCCTGATTATCATCTCTACATATTTGGAATATAGATAGGTTCAATCATCAAATACTCAACAACAAATAACCAGCTTCAATGATCCAATACTTCGACAAAAGTTTTCACAACTGCCATCTATTTGATACTTGAGCATATTTCACATTAAGCACACCATCATCTAAACACAGATCTGGTTTGTCTCTCAAGTAGCACAGAATTTTACTCAGAAATCTGAAATTTTTTATCTCCCCCTTTTCTCTGTAAAATTCTGAAATCTAGCCCTTCTGTGATATACCAATTACCAGTTCAGCTCAGAAATCTGGTTGATAAAAGTATCTCCCCCCTTTTCTCTGCAAAACTTGGAAAGGTAGTATAAGCTTAGGTTACACGATCTCCTATTCATAGAGGTTCTTCAAAATGGCCTAGAGCTCATTACAGCAGCAGCTCTTCGCCAAACAGGGTATATTCGTTTTCCCTCCAAATTTCCGAGGAAAAACACATTTACGTGAAACATTGGTATTCACGTAAATTTTTATTTCTAAGGCTGTGGAAAAATTTGATAATTGCCGAAAATTTTCATCCAAAACGTGCCGAAATCGCACAAAAACGGACCGAAAATTTTTCGAACGCTACCAAACTTCAAATCTCCATGAATCATGCCATTTTAAGACCATGGACAAAAATTATTTTTCCCGCCAAAATACTCTTTTTTTTTTTTTTTTTTTTTTTTTTTTTTTTTTTTTTTTTTGCTTTTCTACAACCCTGTCTTCTATGCTTCAATGTATCGTTGTCTTCTGCTGTGATCCTTCCACACTGAAACATACTTGAACCTCGATTCCATTTCTACAACTCAAACACGTTTTTTTCGGTAAACTCGTGAACAGTGCCACGAGTTTAAGAACCTAAACGCGTGCTAAGCTCCAAACTCAAACGCGTGATAGTAACACAGTTTTAAACCAAACGCGTGGGCCTTGGTCAAACACGTGGACCAATCTTCAAACGCGCGAGTCTATGCTAAACGCGTGTGATCAAAAGTAAACACGTGAAATTAGGATTTGTAAATGCGTGTTTTCCCAAACGCGTGTTTTTCCAAACGCGTGTTTTCCAAACGCGTGTTTTTCCAAACGCGTGTTTTTCCAAACGCGTGTTTTTCCAAACGCGTGTTTTTCCAAACGCGTGTTTTTCCAAACGCGTGTTTTTCCAAACGCGTGTTTTTCCAAACGCGTGTTTTTCCAAACGCGTGTTTTTCCAAACGCGTGTTTTTCCAAACGCGTGTTTTTCCAAACGCGTGTTTTTCCAAACGCGTGTTTTTCCAAACGCGTGTTTTTCCAAACGCGTGTTTTTCCAAACGCGTGTTTTTCCAAACGCGTGTTTTTCCAAACGCGTGTTTTTCCAAACGCGTGTTTTTCCAAACGCGTGTTTTTCCAAACGCGTGTTTTTCCAAACGCGTGTTTTTCCAAACGCGTGTTTTTCCAAACGCGTGTTTTTCCAAACGCGTGTTTTTCCAAACGCGTGTTTTTCCAAACGCGTGTTTTTCCAAACGCGTGTTTTTCCAAACGCGTGTTTTTCCAAACGCGTGTTTTTCCAAACGCGTGTTTTTCCAAACGCGTGTTTTTCCAAACGCGTGTTTTTCCAAACGCGTGTTTTTCCAAACGCGTGTTTTTCCAAACGCGTGTTTTTCCAAACGCGTGTTTTTCCAAACGCGTGTTTTTCCAAACGCGTGTTTTTCCAAACGCGTGTTTTTCCAAACGCGTGTTTTTCCAAACGCGTGTTTTTCCAAACGCGTGTTTTTCCAAACGCGTGTTTTTCCAAACGCGTGTTTTTCCAAACGCGTGTTTTTCCAAACGCGTGTTTTTCCAAACGCGTGTTTTTCCAAACGCGTGTTTTTCCAAACGCGTGTTTTTCCAAACGCGTGTTTTTCCAAACGCGTGTTTTTCCAAACGCGTGTTTTTCCAAACGCGTGTTTTTCCAAACGCGTGTTTTTCCAAACGCGTGTTTTTCCAAACGCGTGTTTTTCCAAACGCGTGTTTTTCCAAACGCGTGTTTTTCCAAACGCGTGTTTTTCCAAACGCGTGTTTTTCCAAACGCGTGTTTTTCCAAACGCGTGTTTTTCCAAACGCGTGTTTTTCCAAACGCGTGTTTTTCCAAACGCGTGTTTTTCCAAACGCGTGTTTTTCCAAACGCGTGTTTTTCCAAACGCGTGTTTTTCCAAACGCGTGTTTTTCCAAACGCGTGTTTTTCCAAACGCGTGTTTTTCCAAACGCGTGTTTTTCCAAACTCGTGTTTTTCCAAACGCGTGCTACAGTAACACGTGTTTAGTCAAACTCGTGTTACTGTTCACACGAGTTTGGTCTAAACTCGTGGCCTCCACACGAGTTTGGTCTAAACTCGTGGTCAATCAACACGTGTTTGACCTAAACTCGTGGTCAACACATCTAGCAAAACAGCCCTTTAATTGAGATGCATCGGACACAAAATGTGCACCAGAACGTGCACTTACACTAAACCTTTTAAACACAGCCCCAAAATTCTTACACCCGACTTTGATTTTGTTCCATTTTCCATGAAGTTGACTCACGTTCCGATCACCATCTTTTGATGCCTTGTTAAACAACGTCTCAATCTTTGTCCAAAACACGTTTTCCGTTTGACCATTCCCCTTGATCGCGTCCTCGGTAGCATGCACCCAACTCCTAGTCAAAATCACACATTCCTCTTCGGTCCATTTCCTCTTTTCTGCAACCTCCCTTCCTTTTTTCGTCATTCGCTTTGGCGGTTGGACTGCCTCTACTTCATCTTCCACAGGAGTGGCAGAAGCGACACTAGTTCCCTCGCGTTGATTATAAAACGAAGTCGAAAACGGGTTCACATTATATGGAATTGGCGATGGCGACGGCATATAGTTGAGTGAGAATTGAGAGTTGGTAGATTGAACTTGTGGGTTCGACGACGACATCGTCGGTGATGGTGGTGGAGGAAAGTCCAGAAGGTTTTGAAGCATGTCGTCTCCAACATTTTGGTTGAGATTCTTGTGTTGGTTTTGGGTGTTTCTTTTAGACATGGTGTGGGTTTGAGTGTAATGGTTTGATTGTATGTGAAATGGTTTAAAGAAAACAAATGGAGGAGGAAAGGTTTAAAGAAGAAGGAGGTGTGCCTCGGCTGTTTAAAGAAGAAGAGGAGGAAAGGTTTAAAAAACTAGCCGTTTAAGATTTAAATTTAGGAAGAAAACTATTTTTTTTTATAACCGTTCGTTTATGGCCCACAAAGGAGCGTCTGCAGGAGTCCTGACGAGGACGGGAGGAGAGGACGCACCCATTTTAGACGCTCACTGGCTATAGCGTTTTGCGTCTTGGCAATTGAGGATGCACAGATGACGATTTATAAGCAAAGGCCTTAGGAGTTGTGGGTCGTGCGTGGGTTTGCATGAATATATATACACTATGTCTTCCTAGCTAATTAAGCGTTATTCCTTCTATAATCTATATATAAACCCTTATAAAGAGTATTGGAATTAAGAAATTAAACAATTTTTTTTTACCAAAAATACCCCTATTCACAAATAAAATACACGCTCCTCAATTCCCTCTAACTTCTCTGCCAAACCGAAACACACACACAAACTCACACTATCCAGCCACCGCCTTCCATGACAACTGCCTTCTATCAACACCATCGGCGCCGTCCATCACCACCGCTGCCATAAATTGGCATCACCATCGCAGGGAGCACTCAACGCCGGCATCCCCATCGCATAAATAAAGATGATGATCCATATTTTGAGAGACCAGATCGATGCCGCGGCCCGCCACCATATACGCCATCACCACCTCACATATTCTTCACCTCTTTCTGATTTAGTGCATTTATTTATTTCATATGTCGATCTGACCAATGAAAGTGATTAAACTTTCACCACTTGATTCTTTCGTTTTGAATCCACACAATAGATACGGTATGTATTACTCCGTATTATTATTGTATCTTATCATTATTCCCGAACTATAAATCTATTTTTTTTTAGTTTTAAATATTATTTACAGATCAATAACGCGGCAATCACAAATTACAATCAAACTGATGCCCCTATAAATCTATTATAATTTTATTTATATTTTTTTATAAATTTCAAATTTTACTATAAATTTATGATTTGTTTTGAATTAGTTCGGCGTTGAATTTTAAAGATTGAATCTTTTTTTGTCTTATACTAACTGCTTATAAAAAGAATGATTGGTCATGCACGCAATGTGTTTGATAAAATGACTCAAAGAGTCGGGGTTTTGATTGTTTTGGTGCTTTTTATATGGGTCTTTAGAGTTGCCGCCACTGCTTATAGTTTCTTGATTGATAATTGTTGCCGGGTTGGGCAGCCAGTTGACATCTTTTTTTGAATGTCCAGGGTTGGGTTGGGAATCCACAGTCACAATGCGCGTTAATGAAAATGTAAAGCTGTTTGATTGATTTAAAGAAGATTGATATTCTAACACATGTGTATTAGGTATTTGGTAGTGATGATAGTTTTAAGGATTTAATTTTGAATCTATTAGGCAAGTCTAGGATTTGAGTTCCATAGAGATATTATTGGAAAAATGTTTGTGCCTAATGTAGTTACCTGTAATAAGATCATGGCAATAAAAAGTGTATGTATATATTTATGTAAGGAGGTGTTATGCAATAAAAATTGCATTGGTTCCGTACATAACAAGTTTAAAAATCCGGGTTTCATTTTTATGGTTTGGAATTTTTTTCATTTGGCCAGAGAAATTTGAGAAAGGAGACGAGGTGAGTATTGTTATGTCACATAAGCTAGCAACAGTAAGTTCTTCATTCTGGTATGAAGGCTTCATCTTTGGAATTTGACATAACATGGAAAATATCTTAATATATTGTTAATAAAGTTAAAAGAATCATGTCAGGATAATTCTTTAGGCAGTTACCCAATCAAGCTGGGAGATCTCTATCTGGCGTCTCACACCAGCAGAACATAATGCAAAGCTTTGGAGGTTCACAAAATACATACATCATGCAGCCTGATTTTTTTGAACGCTCGGCAATTTATACAATTCTTTACATGGTTATATATAAGCATTTATACAATCCTTCTATTTTTTTATATATATCGTGAAAATGGATTCCATTTGAAAATTAATCTTGAACTAGAAGTATCTACAAACCTATTGTACATGCTACATCATTCATTATTCAATGTTTCAATTTGTGCAGGCAGAAAATGATACATCACGGGTGGTAATAATCATAGTTGTTTTTGTGCAGTCACAGCTGTCATAGTAATTGCTTCACTTTGTATTTTAAGCAGAAGCCAACTTTCCAGCCTCTGCCCAAGAAAGTATTCATAGTATGTTCCAAGTTTCTAAATGGGTTTGAGTCAAAATATTTTAATTTGCTTTTTTTATGTATGATTTTTTGTGTAGTGATAATTTTACTTTTGTATGGATATATCTTTAACAATGTTGCTAACCAACGACAATATGTATTATTTTTCCCAAAACCAAACATATACTAAAAGGCTTCCTATTTAACCTGTGTTTAGCAAGTGTGATTATGTATTTTATGAGCAAAAAAGTATGAGATTGCAGCTGACTGGGCAGCCACAAGATGTTGATTTAATCAGTATTCAGGTTATGTTATTGTAACTACAAGAGTGATATTCTCACTGATTTTAGATGGTGTATTTGTATGTTTGAGTTCTAAGTTCTATGCATATGATTAGTAGGATGGTATGTCGTATTCATTAGCTGATCCTGTGTTATTGTCTTATTTGTTATGGAGAAACGGTATTCTTGATTTTGTACCTCATCGTAATAAGTCCTGCATTTCCTGTTTAAATTGTCTAATAAGTGTTTTCTACATGTTGACAGAGAAACATGACACAGGTTCGGTGAAACTATTCTTGCACTCAGTGGTGGAAAAGGTCCGCTAATGGTGAAATCTATTAGAGTTGGTGGGATTTTTTTTTTCTTTTTCTTTTGATGCCTCCAACTAGAGTCTCCTAGAACATTATTTTTTTTTTTTTTTTTTTTTTTTTTTTTTTTTTTTTTTTTTTTTTTTTTTTTTTTTTTTTTTTTTTTTTTTTTTTTTTTTTTTTTTTTTTTTTTTTTTTTTTTTTTTTTTTTTTTTTTTTTTTTTTTTTTTTTTTTTTTTTTTTTTTTTTTTTTTTTTTTTTTTTTTTTTTTTTTTTTTTTTTTTTTTTTTTTTTTTTTTTTTTTTTTTTTTTTTTTTTTTTTTTTTTTTTTTTTTTTTTTTTTTTTTTTTTTTTTTTTTTTTTTTTTTTTTTTTTTTTTTTTTTTTTTTTTTTTTTTTTTTTTTTTTTTTTTTTTTTTTTTTTTTTTTTTTTTTTTTTTTTTTTTTTTTTTTTTTTTTTTTTTTTTTTTTTTTTTTTTTTTTTTTTTTTTTTTTTTTTTTTTTTTTTTTTTTTTTTTTTTTTTTTTTTTTTTTTTTTTTTTTTTTTTTTTTTTTTTTTTTTTTTTTTTTTTTTTTTTTTTTTTTTTTTTTTTTTTTTTTTTTTTTTTTTTTTTTTTTTTTTTTTTTTTTTTTTTTTTTTTTTTTTTTTTTTTTTTTTTTTTTTTTTTTTTTTTTTTTTTTTTTTTTTTTTTTTTTTTTTTTTTTTTTTTTTTTTTTTTTTTTTTTTTTTTTTTTTTTTTTTTTTTTTTTTTTTTTTTTTTTTTTTTTTTTTTTTTTTTTTTTTTTTTTTTTTTTTTTTTTTTTTTTTTTTTTTTTTTTTTTTTTTTTTTTTTTTTTTTTTTTTTTTTTTTTTTTTTTTTTTTTTTTTTTTTTTTTTTTTTTTTTTTTTTTTTTTTTTTTTTTTTTTTTTTTTTTTTTTTTTTTTTTTTTTTTTTTTTTTTTTTTTTTTTTTTTTTTTTTTTTTTTTTTTTTTTTTTTTTTTTTTTTTTTTTTTTTTTTTTTTTTTTTTTTTTTTTTTTTTTTTTTTTTTTTTTTTTTTTTTTTTTTTTTTTTTTCTTTTTTTATTTTAAGAAAGGTTAATACATATATGATTATCTTACTTGTGCCTATAGCTTTTAACTTAATTTAGCCAATGGGTCATTTTCAAAAAAAAAAACACATCCTCTTCCAGAAAACCATGATCTAGTTATATTTATGTCCAAAGTAATTTTTTTTACATCATCTGCGTTCCAACTCGATCATTCCAAATTACGAGGGTGTAGGGAGATTGACATATTTCACAAAAAGGTTAAAAAAATACTCGTATGAATTTACAAAACAAATTAATAGATGGGTACAATATTCACAAATACATAATTCATTATATTACTAGTTCGGATAAGACACTTAGAATTTACTATAATTCATTATTACTAGTTCGATTAAGACACTTGAAATTTACTATAAAACATCGTTGCATGTCTTAACTATATACTCTATAATTTTCGAACATAAAATCTGGAAATGTTTCAATTGCGAGTTTAATCACTTGAATGCGGATTTAGTCTTGTATCCGTAGTGTGTAAATTCATAGTACAAGTTAATTCCGCAATGCAAATTCTGCATTTTTAAATCCACAAGTAATGTACTAATTAAATAAGGGAAATGATAAACACAGCCCTCGGGGCTATGTTTAATACGTTATTACATGCATCAAAGGTTGTACAATAAATATCAATCCGTAAATATAGGTGGTGGTTATCTTCAATGTGCAAGTTATTTATGCATGTAATAACCTGTTAAACATAGCCCCGGGGGCTGTGTTTATAGGGCAACTAAATTATGCATTCCTCGTTAGACAAAAAGTACTTTATAACAGTAGTCTTTAACAATTTAAACCAAATCACCAACTACAAAGATTGGTCTTTTTGATACATTAGTGGACATGATATATCTTAATAGCAATCCGTATTTACCTTTGGTTCAGCTTTCCACGGTACTTAGACAACAAAGAAAAGATACCTATTGCTTTTGTAGTGCAAATATTTAAATTGTGCAATTAAAAAGATGCCTATCAAAGAATCTTAAATTTTCAAAAATTTTCTCAATTCGGTTCTTATTCGAATGTTTCTCAAATAGTACTTTTCATTTATCTATATATCAAATCATACTAATGATCAAGTCGTCATTATTTGATAATCAGCCAATTAGCATCCAACCATTACACGTTTACCAACAAAACGCACCACCATCTAACATATATGCATTGAAGTATTGAGCCACTACTTTCCTTGAAACCATATATATATATCATCGAACTAGTACTGCCACAAAGTTATCAACAAATATTGATCTCCTAGCTTACCATGTCCTTAATTTTGTGTTCTATTTAGTTTAGGTATGTTAGATTGACAATTTTGGTGACTCAAAAAGATTGATGCAAACCGTAAACAATGTTAATTCACATATCCAAGTCAACCTATATAAAATTGGACTAAAACGAACAATGAAAGTAATTGAAGTCTTGATTGTGAAGTGCTGAAAAATAAATAAAAGGTTTGATTGTCGAATGATTGATAACTCTAGCTAGTTTAATTCCCTACGAAGCGTTGTACTCATAACTAGCTAGATATCAAAAAATCCTAAATTCGACCTATTCTTTTGGAACTACCATCATAGTTGGCCACTTAACTACTAGTAACGTACATAATTTTCTTTGAATTATATATTAATATATGTATAACTCATTTTGGACTTATAAAACGGCTCCGGGTTTGGGACGACCGGGATTGTTAATCGGGTCCGGGTCCGAAATTACCTAGACCCGACCCATTCCCGGCCCGTAGCCATCCCTAAGCATTACACACATATTATTGCTTGAAACTTTGGCAGTATATGCTTGTGTAATATACTAAAACATGATCGTTTTAGAAAACACTACACAACACTAAGAATTTATATCATTACAAGTAATTACAAGTTTTAGATCACCTGTATTTTAGGGCCGTTGGGAAATTATATTTGGATGTTTATTTTAGTTTCATAGCAACCTTCGTATTTTATTTATTTATATTTTTTTTTATTTAGAACGGCAGAATTATATTAAAAAAACAACTAGCAAGACACTAGCTGTCAAAAAATACAATTACATCAAAGTCTAGATAGAAACCATAGCAACAAATCTAAACCCATCTCGAAACATTAACTGCGAGGACTACAAAAGGGGTGAAAAAACTCGTGTCAATTACACAAGACGCGAGAAAAAACCCCATGTAGTCCCAACCATGTCTCGAGGAAAAACCGACCCAAAAAAGATCTAAAAAATAAAAAACACACACACACACACACACACACACACACACACACATATATATATATATATATATATCTTGAAAATACAAGTCCCAGCAAGAATGAGCATCACCACATGTAATGATGACAGAAAGAATCTCCATGCCCAGCTTCGAATCGCAGCTCCCTCCCATGCTTTGAGGCGATTTCTTTTATGTACAACTGTGTCATCTTGGTCAATGGTACATCTTGACGTGTCGCTATGAAATGAGCACTTTTCGTCAAGCTATCCACAATAACCCATACCATGTCATTTCCACTTGGTGTCCTAGGTAGCTTAGTCACAAAATCCATAGTAATATGATCCCATTTCCATTCCGGAATCTCCAACTGCTGCAACATTCCATATGGCTTTTTGTGATCAGCTTTGACACGAGCACAAGTCAAACATCTTTCAACAAAATGTGCAACTTCTCCTTTAATATTCGGCCACCAATAAAGAGGCTTCAAATCTGCATACATCTTTGTAGTACCGGGATGTATTGAATATCTAGACCTATGAGCTTCTTCAAGAATCAACTCTCGGTTACCATCAAGCAATGGTACCCAAATTCGGCCTTTATAGGTCTGGAATCCACGGCTGTTCATTTCCATATCAAGATGCTTCTTCTTACCGATACCTTCTTTGTCAACATTTTCTTTCAAAAGAGCCTTAGCTTGGGCTTCCTTGATGCAGTCAAGTAACCCAGACTTGGCTTGGACAACCATACTCATTAATCTACAAGAAAAATTCTGCACCTTTCGGCTCAATGCATCCGCCACTACATTAGCTTTACCGGGATGATACTTTATCTCACAATCATAATCTTTCAGAAGTTCCATCCATCTTCGTTGTCTTACATTCATATCCTTTTTAGTGAACACATGATGCAAACTTTTATGATCGGTGTACAATGTACACTTAGTGCCATATAAGTAGTGTCTCCATAGCTTCAAAGCAAACACCACAGCAGCTAACTCTAAATCATGAGTCGGGTAGTTCTTTTCATGGGGCTTCAACTGACGTGAAGCATATGCAATGACTTTGTCCCTTTGCATAAGAACACAACCCAAAACTGAAATAGAAGCATCACTATAAACAACTAGATCATCGGTACCTTCGGGTAAGGCGAGGACAAGAGCTTCACACAACTTTGTCTTTAACGTTTGGAAGGCCTTTTCTTGAGCTTCAGTCCACACGAACTTCACCCCTTTCTTTGTCAATTCAGTCATAGGCTTAGATATACGAGAGAAATCTTGAATGAACATTCGATAATAACCCGCTAAACCAATAAAACTCTTGATTTCCGTGGGTGTCTTTGGCTGTTCCCATTTAGAGCCTTCATCATATTAATGATCTTTAAGCTCCCTTTTTTCTTATCTCCATAGACTGAAATAACTTTACCATCCGGAGTAGAGAAACGCATGATCTTTTGGGAACATAAAATATTAGCATCATGTTGAGATAACCAGTCCATGCCAATCACCACATCAAACCCAGCAAGAGTTGTAGGCTGTAGCTGAACCGAAAAGTAACGACCTTCTATCTTAATGGAACAATCATCATAACCCTCTTGAATATCACTAATAGTACCCTTAGCAATTTCAACTTCTATAGAACAATCTAGGGAGTAGTAACTTTATCGATCTTAGGGGCAAACAAAGTAGACACAAAAGACCTATTTGCACCCGAATAAAAAAAAACAGAAGCAGGTTTTGAATTAACAAGAAAAGTACCGCTTACTACCTCATCGTTGTCCTTGGCAGCTTCAACTGTCATCTGAAGAGCTCAAACTTTTGGCTCTGGAGCAACCGTCTTCTTTCCATCATCTTTTCCTTGCGAGCAATCCTTGATGAAATGACCGCTTTGGTGACATCGGTAACACTTAGGTTTGTCCTTGCATTATGAAGTAGCATGACCCGTACCACCACAAGTATCACATCTATGAGTCTTGTCTAAGCATGGACCAGAGTGAGGTGCCTTACAGGTACCACACCAGTTCTTCGGCTTTGCATAGCTGTTGTTTCCACCCCTTGAAGATGATCCTTTCTTGAATTTTCGACTAGAACCAGACGATCCATCAAACTTCCTTTTTGAACCAGATTTCTTATCATCATTTGCCTTCATAGTAGCCTTCTCCGTCTTGAAATCATCATCCAGCTTCTTAGATTCCTTGATAGCACCTGCAAGAGTAGCATGTTGCCTGCAGATACCTCGATAGCTAGCTGGAATTCCATCTACATAGGCAGCAACTTTATCTTCTTCATTAGGAACCAAGTTCTCCACAAACTTAATCTTTGACATGAACGAATGAGCATATTCAGCCATGTCTCCAACATCGGCTGTAAGAGCACGAAACTCCATCTCAAGTAACCTCCTTTCACGTGTACCCACATTTCTTCTATGAACTTCTCTTTAAAATCATTCCAAGTCAAAGCGGACCTCACAGCAGGAGTCATAGAAACCGTGGTGCCCCTCCACCAATCACGTGCACCAACTTTCAACATTCTAGAAGCACACAACACCTTCTTATCTTCGGGACAGTCACATGAAGCAAAGACAACTTCAGTATCATCAAGCCACTCCATGCAACCCACTGCGTCTAATGTGCCATCAAAATCCTTGGCACCACACCTCTTAAAGCTTTCAAACTTGAACTCCCTAGGTCGAGGAACATAACCTACTGGAATCACATTGCCTCTTGCATTAATATTCTTAGCATGAACAATAACCCGATCATTCACTGGAGCATCTTCTGACCTTATTATGGATGGCTCAACACGGTTGGAGCGATTAGAAGCCGTATGCTCTTCCCCATGTGAGTTGACTTCCCTTTCAGCCCTTACTTGCGCAAGTTCTTGTTCGGTTCTTAGTAGTTGAGCTCGCATAGCCCTCAATTCCTCATATATTTTAGCTTGAGTAGGAATCTGCTCGATTATCGGGTTAGCTCGTTCAATCTCCGACCTAGTTGGTTGTTCACCGAGATATGGCCTTCAAATAGGCCTTTGATTAGCCGGATTTCCAGCCTCATTCCGGTTATGAGGAGCATTACTAGCGGTAGCTCCATCATGTTGACTAGTAGCACGATTATTAACCATTTTGTCTACAACAAAATGACAACGATTAGAGATGAATAAAGTGAGAACAAACAAGAGGTTAGGGCCTACTTAATTGCATTAACATATTCAAGCCTCAAACCTACACTCACACTCATTCCAACTCGTCCTAAAGGCATTTAATCATAAAGCTAAAGCATCACTACTTAAGTCTATCATTTCTCATACGGTTTAAGTCCAAAATCCTATGGCCTTGGTCGATTTTTGGTTCACTTAAACCATTTCTCTGATACCACCATGTAACACCCGTCATTTAAAAACCTGGATTTTCAAAAACTTTGCCAAACGACGTTTAAAAGTAGCGGAAATAGATCACTTTAAAAACTGCCCCATCCGTAACCGGATGGTACCTTTCATAAATGGTGTTACTAAAGTGCATCATCAAAATAATAAAATGAAATCCAAGTCATGACACCAACATAAATGCCATTCATTATTACATGCATAATAAATGATAATAAGGTAGCCAAGACATAAGGCTAAAAGGTGAAGTCTAAGCATTCAACGTCTAATGCTAATCTTCTTTATTACTTCTACCCATCTCACCGAGCTAATCCTTTCCTAGCTCAAGCTTGCTTATCCTGAAGGCACAACATTTTCAAAAGAACAAGTGTTAGCTAAGTAAGATAACATAGTATTGAAAACATTTGCCATTTAAATATATTAACCAAATCATCTTTTAGTGTTAATATCACATACATATAGATCATTGCACACATATCTTATCATAACACAATAGGATCATCATATACCTAATGTGCCTAACTTTTATTTCTTTATCTTTCTTTCTTTACTTTATTTCTTTGCCTAGACGTTGGCTAAGTGACTTATGCCACTTACATAGGGATGTGGGGTTGTGTGCAGGCGGTCATAGACCATACATGGAGTCCTCACACCCGACATGATGGGTAAACCATAAGGTGGTCCATCGGTGTCGTTAAGGAATTGACAAAGTCATTTTCAACTGAATAAACCGTTTATACCTTTACGCATTGATGGTTAGTTACTCCACCCGAAATACTCAAACATAACTATGCCACGGGAGGTATCATGATTCCCAAACCACGTGACCACGTACGCATTAGCTCCTTGGAACTAACACGGGTTAAGCTTAACACAAGACTTTACATATTGCTCGAGACTTATTAACTTTATATTAGATTAGGCTACACTTTCACCTAAACTAATCACATGTTTCTTTCTTTACTTTATATTAGCTTAGGCTACACTTTCACTTAAGTTAACCACATATAACTTTCTTTTACTTTAGGGCCCTTAGATGTGCACGTGACATGACAATCCTAATCATATGTCTAGTGACTAGGTGTTCAAGCCATGCATACAAACATATAACATAAGCAAATCATCATTTCATAATTGTATAACATTATCATATCAACATTTCATTTCATAAAGACATACATCTTACCTTTGCAACCTCCAAATGCAAACCATACAACATAAATGGTAAGCCACATATCCCGTAACAACCTCCCATAATCAACCTTTAACTTACTTTTAAGCATACATAAACATTCGGGAAGTTTAACTTATGAAAACGGGTTTTGTTGTACCATCAAGTGACAAAAGATGT
>CM067170.1:67594554-67607054 GCA_034093135.1 Erigeron breviscapus
TCGCTTCTTCAACTTTTCCTTCCGTACCAAGCAAGCTTACAACCAAAGAGTAAGTGATTATATCCGGCTGCAGCCCCTTCTGCTTCATTCCATCGATAACATGATTGACGACTTCTGACATTTACTACGAAGCACCTGCACGAAGGGCTTATGCCCGGAGGTGTTAATAATAATTAAATGGTTAGGGATAAACCTAAATCCTTTCCTAAATTATAGTAAATCATATCCCAATTATAAAGGGATAAAGATGGCAAGTAAATCGGATAAATATATCCTAGATATGCCAAAACCCTAGCTAGGGTTAAAACCCTAGCTTCCTCCCCAAGTTACCCTCTCTTATATAAGGAGAGGTAACCCTCATTCAATTGGCATGATCACAAATCAGCCGACTCTCACACATAAACCCTAATAAATCCTAAACACTCATAGTTGGCGTAAAGGGACATTGCTCATACCTTCGGAGAATCGCCAACAAACCTTCAAACCTCAACCATCTCTTCAGAAATGGAGCCCCTAGCCGGAGTCTACGTACATCCTACATGCGGTTTGGTGCACAATCATTTGGCGCCATCCGTGGGACAACACTGATACATATCGTAAAACCCACCATTAAACCACACCCGGATCTGTCGTATCAAACTAAACGGATGATAGATCACCGCAAGGAGAAGCCGATGAATTAAAGATTTATTCCTTCCGTGATATATAACAATCTAAAGTCACATCTGTAAGTGTCTTCTTTTAATAATATCATATGCGTAGACACCTAATATGATATGCAGAAGGTACGCACATCCGATAATATATATAAACTAGGTGAAACCCGTGCGTTGCACCGGGCTAGTTAGTAGTCTACGTGATTCATAGAAAATGGCCTACATATAATTAAGCACATATTACGTACAGTACTTTGTTAGAAAAACGAACTACATATAATTAAGAACGATCTTATACGTGACAACCAAGTGTTCAACAAATTCAACCTGTATGACTATTCTTAATTAGCTATAGCTCTAAGTACGTATTTATCAAACATCATTTTCCATTAATTGCGAACCTCTAAGCTAAAATACTTCACAGGTAGTGTACACAAGGACGTGGCATGATAGCAATATCCAATAACAATTTAAAACACCAGGAGGTTTATTTAATCCAATTAGAAATAACGATAATCAAAAGCCTCAAAAGTCTGCAAGTATCCGATGTCAAAACATAACATCAAAACCAAGACAGATAAAAACAAAATCCAAGTTTAAATGGCAAACAAACTGCATTATTTGATAAGCTAAGTACTCCAGGGCTGCTAACAACTCCATTTATACTACTCTTCATCATTCTGAATGGTTAGTCGCCTGCGTATCTTGTTTGTCGAAGACTTGCCGGATTCAGGGGCAACATCAGTTTCATTTTGAACTTCAGAATCTGGATGGGGGCGCTTACAATTGGACTATCTGTTCGTTGCACCGGTCTATTTTGTTTCTACGTGATTTATCGTAAAATTTTTGTTGTTTGATTTCCGATCATATCAAAGAAACTTCTTAAGTACACACTTTCCGCATCAACTTTGGCAAATGTAAATGTAAGCCCGTAAACTTAAACTTTATAATACACTTTTCAACTAATATGTTTGGCGAGAAACGATGGTTTAAATATGCAGATAATATGTTCAAAAAAAAAATATATGCAGATAATAGTAGTAATGATAAAAGAGGAACAAAGACAAATCAGACGTTATATAACATACTTTAAACAGTACAATGTATCGGATAGATGGTCTTTTATACTAAAAAAAAATCAAGAATGGTGCAACTAAATAGTACTTCAAGATGCTATAACATAGTCCGGAGCAATTCCTACAAATTAAGCATGTACCATTGCTACAAATTCCTTCCAAGATCCATTTGCCAGGTGCTGTAACAAACTAACAATATACAAAAGCAGTTAAGACACAATATCCAACTTTTGATACATGTAAAAAGTGTAAACATATAAGATTTTGACCTAATGAAATTAACTACATTTATTCTAAAATTGCTACTTACCAATAATAGCGGATACATGTGTGAGTGTTTGCTAAGTGAAATTGTGAAAATAAACAAAAACTAACGGATACATGTGTGAGTGTTTGCTAAGTGAAATTGTGAAAATAAACAAAAACTATAGACAATGGCAAGTAGACAGGTTATCTCTAATCTTTCTAACTAAACTTCAATAAAATATTTGAATTCCACACTTTCCATATTCATCTACGTTCACAATTATTCACACCTGAATGACCCCTAATTCTAGTCCTACTACTAAAACTACCTCCATTGCATCATCATCATAATTCAAGCTCATATTCACGAGGTCCAATTAAGAACAGGTTTGTAACAATAGAACTTCGACCAATTGAGGAAGAGTTTAATATTCTTATGTTATTTGGAAAAACTAACCAATACTTATCTTGGAGGCCCATTTTATATATATGACTGAGGTAGCATTTAATGAATCATATAGCGAGACAGATAGTAACAACGACAACAATATTTTATAGGGCGTAGAACGGCCTGAGGGTTTATTATATGAAAGAGTCTTCAGTGGCTCTACCAATACATAACGTCTTTAACACCTAGTGGACCTTGAACCTCTAAACTGTTACGTTCACATGTAGTAACACATTCACCTTGGAACCCACAATTCCATGGACCAGGTTGGGCTAACAACAAAACATAACTCTGTCCCACATGAGTTTTCTCACTCTGCAACAACCCCCCAGCCCCCTACCTCAAAAGCATAACAAACCGGGACATTCCCTTTCCAATTACCTTAAACACAAGACAAGCCATCGTAACAATCGCCTATATAACCGGTGATTCAGCTAGTTCTAAACTCTCATACATTCACATGCGCTGTACAAAAACATAACTATCGAACCTCTATAATCTCATACATTGACATATAGTCTAAAAAAGCAGGAAATGCGATATAAAAATCCAAGAACATTAAAAAAACCTTGGCATTTTATTTATTCCAGGCACATAAAACCACCGTCACGGGCATTAACACAAACAAAGTCTCTGATGTCAAAACATGACATCAAAATCATGTCTGATAGAAACAAAAATCAAGTCTAAATGGAAAAAAAAACAAAGCCCCAACCTTTAGGTATTGTTTCCATGGATGCTGAAACGTCCATGAGCGGGCTCCTATCAAACTAAGTTGGCCTGCAACTACGCATACATAAGAAGACAATGTTTATATGTATGTATCTATATTATCTATCTATATATATATATGTGAAAGAGCTGATGGAAACGATATCATTCATACATTATATAGTTTAAATTCAAACCACAATTATCTAATACAGATATATAGACAGAGAAGATTCATAACTCAAAAGTGTTTACATTACTCTCTATTCTATTATAGTACTCGGGCTTGATCACCATCTTACTACCAAACCAAATCTGGTTATCTGAAATGTTATTGCCAAATTTAGTTTATTATTATGTGTTGGTTACGTTATGCTAACCTCACTTTGCTCCTTCCAAATGTCGAAGGAAAAAAACGTACCTCTTTGCCCGGCATTGAAACCAATGCTTGTGCCAATAATGAACCTTGATTCAGCCTCACCGGACATAGCTAGTACTTCTGGTTAAACGGGCCTCAGGAGCATACATCCTACTTACCTTCCTAGCAATTTGCATGCCATGTTATTATATTTGATGCTTATATATGCATTATATATATATATTGTAATGCACGTTATGTTATTATATATGCTATATATATATATATATATGAAGCCATTATAACCAAACCAAATGCAACGTTTCTCTGTATGAAGTACTTTCTACTATGTATATACAAACAATCTCACTTTCAAAAGATAATGACAATCTATTTTTCCCAAAAAAGGATTATTTATGTTACGTCCAACATTTTAGTAAGTAGCTGGTCAAAATTAAGATGCCTATATATGGACTAACATGTAGATGGATTCACACACATATAATAGTGCTGATCTGTGACGATGATGATTTGCTGGTTAGAATGGTCACAACCAGCCTAGTCATCAGTCCATCATCAATATATGCTGATTTGCGGGTTAGCATGGTCACAACCCAACCCGGCCTGACCAATAACAAAAAAAGGTTTAAATTTTGACCCAAAATAATTGTTGTCCCATTACCCAGTCGACCCAAGCATTTTGCAACCTCTACCCTATCTCACTTCCTAATACAAATATGATGTAGAAGGCAATTAAATAAGACAAAAGTTAGAAATATTCAAAATTAGACTACTTCACACTCAAATATTCAAGATATCTAAGCTAATCACATAGGAAAATGTAAATTAACCTGACACAAAATCTTTTATTTTAAGTCCAATGACAAAGCCAGTGCATCAACCAAAAGCCTAACTTGTGAAGCAAATCCAACTAAGTTTCCCATAACGCCACCCACACTATACAGCCGACTTGGGAAGATATAAAAATAAGGCACAAACGTAGATATTATAGTGAAATCTAAAAAAGGATAACTCCTTACATTTAAGAAGAGAATTCAGAAACAGAGAACCACTTCTAATGCTCATGGATAGAATCGGCTTAACTGTGGTGTTGGGAGAGAACATAATCTTATACTGGTGGGAAGTCGGTTAAAACTTGTGATTCTTTTGTGTTCCATTAGATGCGGCAGAAAAGGCCTTTATGGAAACCGCTGCACCATGGGTCAATAGATTTTGCCACTGTGATATATTCTTCTTGCCTCTTAATGAAGAGGATATTCGACCCTCCTGCCAAATTAAATCAAACAAATGTTAAGAGGTATAGTTATATGTGGTAACATTTTAATTGTCAAAGTTCATTTGATAGTTACTCGTTACAAACCTGTTCGTCTCCAAAGATGAGTTCCAGCATCAGATCCTTACCGGTACTCGAACCTTTACAGTTCCATTCCGTGTCCTGGGTGATACATCCTTAAGCATTGTTGCCATCCTGGAAAAATGAAAACCCGAATATCATATTCAATTATAAAACCCAAATTTCATATTCAAACTATTATACTCAAAATATAGCAGCCATCCTAATAGAGCAATTGTAAAGATGAACCATAAGTTCTAAATATAACTGTTGCATATATGTAACAACCGTCTTAGAAATGTTCTAAATAAGTTCTTTAGAAAGTACTTTCGCCATTTGAACGGCTAGACAGTTCAATTTATTTAGGTTCTTGACGTACTTTAGACCTAAATTATATGCTTATATGAAGGTCAATTTGATCTTAAATCTTAATTTATTTGACGAGTTCCTGATTAAGTGCGATGAAATACTAAAGTGCAGTACGTAAACGTTCGTGTTCATAAAAGTTCTAGTTCAAGATGTTCGCAAATGGTCCTTGCATTTATTAAGTTCATCATTATGGGAAGACTATAAATAGATGAAGTTTAGAGAGAGAAAACCCTATTCATCATCTCCTTCATCTTTCACTTCTCTCACTAAAAACACACTCTGGCAGCCATAAAACACACAAAAATTCATCTTTTGATTTTGGATTGTTAAATCAAAATCGTTTGTACTTTTAGCATCCTTGTGATAATCAAAACATATTTCTGGAATCAAATCTCAGGTAACAACAACTAATTATGAGTTTTTGATCAAATTAAAGTGTACTTTTTCAAGTTTATGTTCTTGATGATTTGGTCCAGTTCTTGAACGAAAATCATGTTCAATGTTAATGGGTTTGTGTCTAAATGTGTTTAACAACATTTGTGTGAACAAATTTGGATCATAACATGCTTTAATCTACAAAACCCATTTTTGAAAATGAAAGTACAACTTGTTCTTGAAGGCACAACTTGTTCATGTGATATTTGATCTTGGAAACCAGTAAAAGTGTTATTAAATGATGTTATTATGCATATATGTACTAGTTCTATGTTCTAACAAGCCCCGGAATTATCTAAATCTTCGAGCTATGTTCTGTTCATTGTTCCAACCCGTTTAGGCAGTGGGACGGTCTTGAGGTGGGACGATCTTGGTCCCCAAGATCGTCCTAGGCTGCTCAATGTCCTATAATTCTTGTTCGTTCAGTTTTGTGTGGTGTTGTGATATTGATTGGCACGTTTAATGGGTAACTGATCCTTTGGATCGGTTTTGCTCAACACTTGTTCTTGCAATGATCATGTGCCTTGTTCTTGACCTTGAATCATTAAAACGATCTTGCCTAATGTCCTTCAGGACGATCTTGTTCAATGTACTTAAAACGATCTTGAACCTTGACCTGTGAAACGATCTTGAACTAAGAATTGTAAGACGATCTTGTGCTAAGAACTTAAGACGATCTTGTGCTAAGACCTTAAGACGATCTTGTGCTAAGAACTTAAGACGATCTTGTGCTAAGAACTTAAGACGATCTTGTGCTAAGAACTTAAGACGATCTTGTGCTAAGAACCTAAGACGATCTTGTACCCTAGGACCTAAGACGGTCTTGTGCTTGAACCAGCTAGGACGATCTTGAAGTGCAACCAGGACGATCTTGACCTCTAGTCAGCTAAAACGATCCTGATCAAACAGTGGGACGATCTTGAAGTCCAAAACCCTAGACGATCTTGTACTCTTTAGAAAACAACATGAACTTGTTCTATAACATACCACACTTGATCATTACCACACGATCAATCACATTCAAGGCTATTCATTGACAATAAAGCTAGTTCCTAAATCGATCTAAAACAACGTACATTGTGCAAACCCTAATTGAAGTACACCAAAGACATTATCTATCTTAATTACTAAAGTACGAGTTCTATGAACAACTAAATTGAGTCCTTAAGGCTAAAGTTCATTATTTAAGACACGTTCAACTCATTAACACGATAAGTACTTATGTGTGAGTTCTAAGACGTACAGTTCGAGTCCAGTTCATATACTTGAAGTTCATTCAAACTCTTTTTGAGTCAAAACGTTCAAAGAGCTTCAAAGGGACCAAATCATCAGTTCATCAAGGACATTTCAGTAATTAATTAGTCATTTGAACTAATATGTGTGCATATCTATGAACAATAACTTGTACTTAGGCATCCATCAAGACGTACTTGGAATCTGATAGATATAACTTATCTACTTCTGTGCTTGTTCTCTGTGCTTATACTACTGTGCTTGTACCAGATCACTGTGAGTTCACTAATCCCCCTTTTGTACATTTTGTTCAAGTTCTTTTATCGGGGACTGAAAAGCATGAAAACTACTTTGTACTTGTACATATGTTCTTGAACTACTTTACGTACTATATTATAATCTTGAACTATTCCACGTACTATTTTATGATCTTACGAGGTACTTATGATATGATCCCTAATTATCTAAAAGAGTATTTAAGTCTTGAATGGGCAGGATCTTAAATACATTTATACTGTTTAAGGGAGTATTTAAGTCTTGAATGGGCAGGATCTTAAATACCTCCTTACTACTATATTGATCTTTAACATGTTCTAGTTCGTACTTGTACTTGTTCAGTTCTTATTCACTGCTATCAATTCATATCCCACAGTTCAGGGATTGAACCGTAGATAATTATGGACAGCGCTGTTTAGGGTAGGCTCACCCTCATTCTCCGCAGTTCTGGAGGATGCATATTATCTGTTCTTGTTCTGATTTAGATCTTCGTGAAGTACTTGATTATTATGTGCATAAGTTCATTACAGTTCAGTTCTGGCCAATTGGGTTAGCAGTGACAACTCATTTAAAGTTCATTATATGTTCTTGTACTGTTCTTACGGTCACAAAGCACTTTTGTTAAACGTACAGATCTTATGACTTGTTCTTACTCTACATATTATTATATGTATACGTACTAGTACTTTATGTGAATCTCACCAACTACTTTTGTAGTTGACCTTTGAACTTACATGCTTTTCAGGCTAGACTAGTAGATCTCTTAGCATAGGAGTCTTCCTCTTTAAAGCTCATCCCTTTTGGCGATTGATTCGTACGTTCAAGACCGGAAGCTGTGAAGATCTCCCTTTGCTTATTCAGTTCAGACTCCAGTACTTCAAGACAATTGTTCTGTCTTTTGATTATTAACTATTCTGGGTATATCCCAAGTGCTGTAATAACTTTTATACTTCTTTTCTTTTATGTTATTGGCTGTGTTGGAACTTGTACTGTGTGCTTTTGTGCTTGTCTGTACATCCCGTATATTCCGCTTTAGCGGGGTGTTACAGTTGGTATCAGAGATATGGTTATAGTGAACACCGAGCTTTTTCCTAAGGAAAACTCGAGCTATAACTGGAATCCACTCTGAGGTGATCCTTTGTATGACCGGTTTGAGTAATGGGAACTTTTCCCTAATTAGATGTAACCTGATCAACTACATCTAATTGCGGATATAGTTCCTAGTACTCAAGGTGTGTCATTGAAGGTGTCACCCATTTCTTAGAGCCTTAGTAAGAACCTCGTGCAAACTCGCTCTTCAATCATATCAGTTCTAGTTCACTCGTTCTCTTATGACATACGTTCTAGTGCTTCGAGGATTAGACAATGTATATAAATAACAACACTAAAAGTTTAAAAAGAAGCAACACTCAAAATACGACAATGTTAGCTGGTGGTACAACACCCGTTACTATTTATGCTAAGTAGTAAGTACTACCCTACGGTTGCTCCAGACAGCAGATTAGACAAACGAAAACGGATCTGTATTGAAGGTGACTGTAGTGAAACAAATCCTCACTTTGGTATGTTGTTTAGCTTCTCTAAACTAACAACGCATCTCTAAATTTAGATTTATTTGATGTATTAAAACTCACATATACAATAGAATTCCCACTATAGTTTAACTCTATACAACACGGTCCCAAAATTCTACCTATGAGGCTATGACACCAGTCAATTAAACATCACATTTACACTAAAAGTTACAAAGGAAGCAACAAATATTACAATCACTTTACTATTACAAACATAAAAATGATATCAATAATGAAGTCAGGTAGCGGTTTGAACTTTGAAAGATAAAAAATTATACGATTCTGAACGTACTAAAAAAACAGTTTCTTTATCGGAATTCTATATAATAAAGATTCAAAACATGACGAACATGCACACCACATAAAAATCATGAATCTATACAGAGAGTCAAACCAACACAAAATTCTGGATTTGGGAATTCAATTAAAAAAAACTCGAATTTCATATATTGATATTCTGTTAAAAAAAAAAGCATACAGTTACACATACATCGATCCTTCAGCCGTTCTAAAAAAGAGCACATACATCGATCCTGCAAGTCGGCCAATATTCATGATTTATATCTCCAAAACACTATTATAATCGAATATGATTTATATTTACAAAACCCATACCGAAATCCTTACATATATATATAGATATATTTTCATGATTTTTATTCAAAAACATACAAATAAAGATTAATATAATATGCAAATACATATATAATATATATATATATATAATATATATATATATATATATATAATATATACAAAAATTAGATTATATATTTACAAATATCGAAATGATATATATATATAGATATGGAGATTGATATTGATATTGATTTAGCCATTTAATTTAAAACCTTAATCCCTAATGTTTAAGGATTTGAGGTTATCTTTAGGAAAAAATAGAAAAGTATTTGAGGAAGTCTGTGGTTACACTGATGGGACGATCTGGGATAATTATCTTCTTAATTTGTGTAGTGAGGAATGATGATTTATTAATTGTGATTATCCCAATAATAAACAAAACCAATCTTGGTTCAACTGGTAAATGTGCGTTGTCTGGAAGGTCGGCTGCTGACGTGTCAATCAGATTATTCTAGGTGACACCCGCGCGATGCGGCGGTCTATTTTGTTTTCTAACATAATTCATCGTAAATAACCCCTACAATAAAAAAAATCTTATAATTTCAATCGAACTGTTTTAAAATATCTACACTACCTTTCTATATCAATTATTTATACATTAATTATCTACACCACTCGACGCCACCTCCACCACCAATAGTCGCCACCACCACCACACTGTCACCGCCACAACAATCGTCGCATTGCGCTATTATTATTAATTTAATACATGTAATATTATCGGAATTGTCGAGAAAACAAAAAGTATATGTAATATTATTTACCGTAATTGTCGTTCAAAAAAAAAATATATGCAATAAGATTAATATAATATGTACTATCTACCGTAATTAGTAGTCTAGATGGATCCAAGGTGGAATAACTAATAAGAAGTAATATCTGAATACATGTAATTTAATACATGCAATAAGATTAATATAATACATGTACTATCTGTCTATCTGAATAATTACTTGTTAAATTTATAATAACGTTCATGCATAAAAAGTAAAAATGTTTAATACATGATGAAAGTAATTAGGAAAACATAAATTATTATTACTTACACTTAGAAACTTTAAAAACAGCTGAATCAGTTAAAGTTGGTGCTAATAAACTACAAAAGCATATTACTCGTTATTACTTACAAAGTTACAATTAGAATTAGACACTCAAACTTTTAGCATGAGAAACTGTTACATAATAAACACATGTAAAGGCCAACAGGTCCAACAATCGAAATACATCCTTCATCTTCCCAAGTAACCCAATATTTAACTTTCTTCAACTCTGATGGAGTGATTGTCTGTATTTTGACATCACCAAGGTCAAAATACCCTCATAAAACATGACCACATCATTATCATCTAAGTCGACTTCTGTAAATAAAACGTGTAAAGCTCAAATTTAAATTTTACAGATTCTTAATATGATGGTCTAGAGTTGTACCCGATTCGATTCGAGATATAGCAACTGGTACATGCCATTCGCTCACATGGTTCCCCAATCCTCATCAAGAATGACATTCTATCAAATGGTAAGCTTTTCAATCCAAATAGATAGGAAAATAAACATAACACGAATATTCAGTTTTAAAGCAAGAATGCTCACCAAAAAAAAAACAAACAAACCACAATTCCATAACTTTAAATGATCTTGAAGACTCAAATCACTTCCGAACTCTCTCACTCTCGTCTCTGTCTTGACTTTGGCATCTAGGATGCTCACCTAGTCATGTATGTCATAATCTCTCGTTTCGCACTTCCATGACTCGTAGTCTCGGACTCCCACACAAACCCCAACTACATGACACTCCAATATTTCTATTCAAAATAGTTACCGGGACGCGATAACTTTATCCATACTTCCATTTAGAGTAATACTACATGCAATTACATTTGAGTAACACTTAAATGTTACACATATCTATATAGGACCAGATAATTATAACATTAAACTTCATTAAGCATGAAGTTATGATATGCATACCTTAATTTGTAGCAAGACGGAACTGATTTCTTGCATGTATGATGTATCTACGAATATCAAAAGGGAAAAAAATATTACATTTGAGAATTGGTCACAATAATATGATGGAAATGTCAGACACATGAAACTATCATATGCAAAAGTTGAAGTAATATGACTTAAGATTTTGCTAAACGATTATTGAATGGGATGAGTGCATCAAGCCATCAACTAATATTACAATTAAGCTTAGTGTTTTTACCAATGCAAACAATAAACCATCCTTGCAAACTCAATTGTAATAGGTTAGGCAGTTCTGGTAATATATTAAACCTGGTCAAAAATGAAACTGGTCATCTTACTACAGGATGATCTATATGAATGTCATTCTCTTCACATGATAAGTGCTTTTGTAATGATTAACAAACAATAGTGCTACAAAAGTTATTCACTGTCTAAAATGATTTTTGAGTAACTATAATAAAAAATTAACTACCCATTTGATCATCTCTCTCTCTATATATATATACATTATTTTGATTGTCCATTTGCCATAAAAGTATAAAACACAACACATTCATATGTAATATATATATATATATATATATATATATATATATATATATATATATATATATATATATATATATATATATATATATATATATATATATATATATATATATATATATATATATATATATATATATATATATATATATATATATATATATATATATATATATATATATATATATATATATATATATATATATATATATATATATATATATATATATATATATATATATATATATATATATATATATATATATATATATATATATATATATATATATATATATATATATATATATATATATATATATATATATATATATATATATATATATATATATATATATATATATATATATATATATATATATATATATATATATATATATATATATATATATATATATATATATATATATATATATATATATATATATATATATATATATATATATATATATATATATATATATATATATATATATATATATATATATATATATATATATATATATATATATATATATATATATATATATATATATATATATATATATATATATATATATATATATATATATATATATATATATATATAT